>VWZK01013017.1:113972-207474 GCA_013396935.1 Baryphthengus martii | reverse complement strand
CCGGGTGGCGCCGAGGGCTGCGGGGGAGGTTCCGGGCGGAGAGGGAGCTTCCGGGAGCGGAGCGCAGCGGACCGAACCGAGCCGAGCCAGGCCAGGACTAATCAGCCCGGGTTGGGCTGAGGGGGAGGATGAAGAAGGAGCAGGTAGCGCACTGCCAGTTCTCCGTCTGGTACCCGCTCTTCCGCGCCGTCACCATCCGCAGGTGAGGGGCGCGGTGTGGGGCTGGGCTGGCTGTGGGCCTAGGCTGGGTGAGGGGCTGGGAGAAGGAGGTGTGGGGGGTGTAGAGCAGCTGTGGGAGGGGGTGAAGGTGGGGAGGAGTGTGGGGCTGGGCTGGGATGGAAATGGGTTCGTTTTGGGGCCGGGTTGGTTGAGATACAGGGGACCTGTGTAGGGCAGAGCTGGGATGGAGGTAGGGAAGGCTTGATCAAGCTGGAGTCTCAAGAGTCGGGGTCTTGCCCCTACACCCTGAGGAGGTGTTTTGAGCAGGCCAGGCACCCCTGTGCTCCCTGCTCTCCTCGTGGGACTCCACACTCCAGCTGATATCAACATTGCTGGTGTTCCCACTTGATTGGCCAAAGAAACCGAGGCAGAACTCGTCCAAACCAAGTGGCTGACTTCGTGTTTCTGTGTGTTTCTGGAAGCTGTAGGAAATTCTGTAGTTTCTGAGGTGCTGGTGCAGGTCATGAGATGGTTATGAGAACTCTTTGAATTTCATAGAGCCTTGAAGGGGTGGGGCATTTTTATGAATTTCCTCTAAATTTTTTTCTTATTTCTTCTTTAATTCCCACAGGGAAAATGAGCGTTTCATGATGGGATGGGATGAGAGGGAAGAAAGAGAATTTTTTTTTTTTTTTCCATAGTGTTAGAAAATAAAACATACTGTTATTGAGGTATGTTCTATTAAAGAACAACTTATTGTTATTTGACTCTTGTTATTATTTTAATAAGTAAGAGTCATAAGAAATTATTAAAGAAATTCTCATGTTTCTTCCAGTGTTATCCTTCCCCTGCCAGAGAATGTGAAAGAATATTTGCTGGACGATGGAACACTTGTGGTTTCCGGAAGGTAAGTAGTGTTTTTCACCCACCCTCCAAATATTATTACTATTTTATACTCCCAGTGTCATTTTGTATGCATATACTATGCTTTACATAGTGAGTTTTTAAAATCAGCCCAGTCTGGCTGCATTTGAGGGTGGTAGAACACTGGAACAGATTGCCCAAGGAGGTGGTTGGGGCCCCATCTCTGGAGACATTCAAGGTGGGGCTTGACGTGGCTCTGAGTAATGTGCTCTAGCAGAAGATGTCCCTGCTCTCAGCAGGGGGGTTGGACTAGATGACCTCTGAAGGTCTCTTCCAACCTAGACAATTCTATGATTCTACTCTATGATTTAAGCTCATTCTGTATGAGGACATGAATGGGCTGATGGCTGCAGTTAGTAAAACTTGCTTTGCTGGTGCCTGATACAGATTCTAAAATCCATTTAACACACTTGATTCTAGACCAAGTAGGAGCAGTTCTTTTCATTTTTTTTTTTCCTTTACCTTTCCTTGCGGAGTCTACCAGTCTTGGATGCACATCCTGCTGGTTTGTGTTTGGTTGCTTTGAGGCGATGTGCTCTACTTCAGAGGCTTGACCTGCCCTGTGCCTTTTACATGCCTGCTGCTTTTATCCAGGGGCAAAGTGACATTATCTGCGTTTAGTTTTCAATTAGATATCTCAGTGGTTTAGCTCAGTTATATGTCATATGTAAAATCTTACTAATTATTGAGTTTGTATAATCATATAATCCACACACATGACAAGGCTGAATGTCCTGTATGTCAAGATTTTGGATGGAAAATGAGGTGGATAGGGGTGAGAAATGGGTGGTAAGAATCCAGGCCTCAGTCTTTGGGTTTTTTTGTTGTTTTTTTTCTTAGAATCTCCCTCTGGAGCTTCATTGCAAAGTGGTTATTGCATATATACACCTTGTTAATGATCAGACTCAGAAATCAGTCCATATTCCATCATTTCCTAACTGGTAGATGCCTTTCTCAAAGCAACTAATCAGTCTGGGAGTGTAAGGAAACTGTGTCTAATTTCTCAGGAATCAATTTATATAAATTTGAAGCTATTTAAACACCTTGTAAAGGTCGTCTTAAATTTTACAATTCGTTTTGAAATAAAAGGTATGCAGAAAATTAGGGTTGTTTTGTTTTTTTTAAACCATTTTGGATAACAAGTAATATTGTCACCTGCTTCTGCAGAATTGTGCAACTTATTTAGCAGCAGCCATTTGTTTTTTAATTAGCTGTCAGAAAAGCTGAAACTGAGGGTTTGACTTTACAGCTGTGTCATACAAACAATTTCTTCAATGGAACAGGGGACAGTTGTATAATTGACTTAAATTGTTTCTTTTAAAGATACTTCCCATTGAAAATCACTTTTAGAAAGCAGCTTTTCTCTCAATTGAACTTTCCTAGGTAAAAGTGAATGTGATTTTCTTGCAGTCAAGGCCAAGATTGCTTTTAATCTTCAGTGAACCAGTATCTGACCTCCAGATCTCAAAAACTGAATTGGTAGTTTAATCCCCATGAAAGTGCATTAAGGGACTGCAGAGACCTAGCTTATTGAAGAGCTGAATTTCGTGACAGGGATGTACATTTGAACTCCCCCTTTTTTCTACACTGACTTGCTGTGAATAAGTCTTCAAGAGCTTGGTCTTCTCTTTCATGGTCTTCACACTCAGTTGTACTGGCTGAAGCACTTCAGAAGACACCTACAACTTCAAGGGAATATTTGCAGTCATGTGCTTTCTCCCAGATACGTGTTTAAAACAGAAGATCTCACCTGTGGAGGAAAATGATCTTTTCAGGAAGCAGCTAAATGCCTCTGTATCCACTTTCTGAAGGACTTTCTTTTCTGTGTGTGGAGTGTGAGGACATTTTCTTTTTAGAACTAGAAATTCACTGGTCAACATCTGAAACCCCCATTTGATAAATTTTTATTTGGAAAACGAGTATGGAGGCAAAGCACAATTTAAATTGAACCTTTTTTTAAAAAAAAAGTTTGCTTAATTTGTGCTTCTGTCAGAGTACAGAAATTTGGAAAAGAATGATGAACGGGGTGTTGAAAATCTTCAGCTATGGCATCTTCAGAGCAGAAAGTGATGTGCTAATTTGGAAAAAGCAAAGTGTTTTGGGTAGAGCCAAAGCCTAATGCCAGGGTGTTTGGTTTTCAATTTTCTGTATTGACTTGCTCTGATTTTTCTCTGCCAGGGGTTTTGAGGCTTAATCTTCTTATGGAAGTATTTTGAGGTCAACAGCTGGTAGATGCTGTGGAAACATAATATATATGGTCAAGTCAAACCCCAGTGCTTTATTTTTTTTCCTTCTAATTTTTTTACTTTAGAGAAGATCCACCAAGTCATGCTCAGGAGGGCAGTGACGATGGAGAGGAAATACAGGTGAGTATAAAATGCATCTTGATGTCAAGAGGAAAATATGAATGTGTAACTTTTTCTGCATTATTTATAGGTGAGGAGAGTACTTAAAGACTAATCACGTGGTAGCTGCCTTGAAAAACTTAAGCCCATCATTATTTATACTGTGATGTCAGGGAAGGTTTAAAATGTTTGTGCCCTTTCACAGAAGACTTCTTTTTAAGTTTTATTTCTTGATAACTGTGTTTGTAATAACGAGTAGGGAATTTTGAAGGATGTTGGAATTGAAAAATTAGGAGGAAGAGTACATTTGGAGGAGTTATTTCAAGAAACAAAGTTGCTGAGACTATAATAGCTCAGAAGGGTATTCTAGAAGAAAAATGCTGAAAGTTGTAAGCACAAGGCGACAAAAGGTAAAAGGAAAGGAAAAAGAAATGTATATGAAACTAATGGATCATGTGTCTAGGATGGAGGTGCTGGAGACAAGCTTTAGACAGGGAAGACTCTTGAGTTCTGAAATGTCCCAAGTTTGTGATAGTAGTCACAATAAAAATATATAGGTGGCTTCTTTTATCTGTACTTCAGAACAGTACTTCTGCAGTGTTTTTACTGTCTTAATTTACAGCCATAATAACTGGAGGATGGTGGTGTTATGCTACAGGAGCTCCAGGGCAATGATGGAATCTACGTGTTGAATTCTGATGTTTTCATAAATTATATAGGGTGTCTCAGGAAACCAGTAACCTTTGATTTGTTCTTATTTTTAACAGTGGTCTGATGATGAGAATACTACAACACTTAAGGTAAGGTCCTGTAAAAGCCTAATATGTGAGTTTGTCAGCAGTGTCCTTTCTGCAACCTTGTGATACAAACTTTTTACCAGTTAGAGATACTTGTTGATGTATTTAACATTTTTCAGCCCATTCTAGGCAGCGGGCAGTGTAGATGTCTGTAACTTTGAAAAAGTTTTGCCGGCTTCATTTTATTTAACTAAAAATAAAATGCTTTTCTTCATCCCCAACAATCACACACTTGTTAGACTGTAGGAAATGAACTGAAGTATGGCTCTAAATATAGCTGTCTTTCATTTTCACCACTTTGAATATCTCTCAATTACTTAATCAGACTGGGTGCAGAAGAAACGAAGCCCCTGCAGCTCAATTTCACAGCTCTTTTCTTAGACCTGGGCCATTATTTCCTCCTAAGTACATTTCTTTCTATCTTTCTGTTTTTTTATTTTCCCTGTCTTTATGCTCTGCTCTCACTGTGCCTAACTTAGAATCAGAATCATGATGGATACAAACCAGGCTCCCCTGGTATTTTTTAGCTCCTTTCTGAGGCTTGCTGTTGCCCTGTCATTGTCAGAGTTAATACTCTCACGTCATTTGTCTGCCATCGATACTGATATTTCAGTCCTATTAGCTCCCTAATGTTCAACATAGTGCTGAATTGCTCACCTTGGATTAAGTGCAACAGAAACACAGCCCTGCCTTGAGTTCTGCCTGTGCTAGCATAGAATTTATATTGTTATCTAAGTTTTAAAACTGACATGTGCCAGATTTGCATACACTCAACTTTGGTTCAAATGGATAAAGTAGATGCCTTAGATTGTAAATTGCTCAGAAGAATAGTTTTAGTATCTATCTTATCTTTTGCAAAGCTCATGCTGATGTTGCTAAAAAAAGATCAGACTTTTGAATCAGATTTCAGTGCGATGTACAAGACAATAGGGAAATTTATAATCGGGAGACGTGATACCCAGCAGAAGGGTATAGGCCAAGTGACTCCAGTTTAGCTCAGTAAGCATTTTGTATGGATTGCAGCTTTACAGCTGATGTTTTGCTGGGGCTGGCTGGGGTGCAGTTAACTTTCAGCTGTTGCTGAGCAGTGCTTGCATAGCTTTAAGGATTTCTCTTTTCCCACTCTGCCCCGTGCTCCTCCCCAGTGACTAGGCATGGAGTAGGCAAGAGGAGAGGGGAGAGAGCCAGGACATTTGAGCCTATAAATGGATTTATTTACTTTTGTTCTCTTACTGTGCTCCTAAAGACAACTGGAGAACTATTACTAAACAGAACTGATCTTTCTACCTTTTAATACAATATTTGTTTCCTAGATTTTTATATTTTTTTTTAAGAGATAGTTAATTCTAAGCAAACTATTTCTGAAACTTTGTTTGTTTTTAAATTTTCTTGGCTCTTATTTGTATACAATAATGTACCATGGGGTATAAAACAACAGGTATGTATTTAAGGTCCATTTGTTGCACTCGCGCCTTTGCCAATTGTTGCAGCTTTCTGACGGAAGTTATGAAGGTCTGTGTTTTCTCATGGATTTCATGGAATCTTGTTATTAAGGAGAGTGAGAACTGGAAACATACTTTCAATTTTCTCTGATTGGAAGAATGTCAAAGTTGATTCTTAAGTGATTTATTTCTACAAATACATAGTTTTTGTGAAGTTCTTCGTTCCTGATTTTGGACACGTTTATTCCTCCTGAAATATGTATTTCTAATGGTATTTAGAAGATGACTACTCTTCATTCTTGAATGTATTGAAATTAATATTATGTTGTTGTTGTTCTTTGTTTAGGCACCAGAATTTCCTGAGTTCGCAGCTAAAGTTCAAGAAGCAATAAGTTCCTTGGGGGGTAGTGTTTTTCCTAAACTTAACTGGAGTGCTCCAAGGGTAAGAATGCTGACTCCCAAAGCTTGTACCTGATGTTATCATAAGGAATTTTTTTTTGTTTGCTTTATCTTAATGCACTGGGAAGTAGAAGAGACTAGTGGTTCTGATGAAGGAAGCAGCGATAGGCAAGATATGAGTGAAGTACGATAAAGCACGTTGCTCTGATGGATTAGGGGTGGACGGTGCGCTGTTTAGTGAGGCTGATGCAAGACAGGGCTGTTGCTCTTCTGTAAAACCTTCCATCCTTGTCACAGATAATGGTGTGATGGGCACACTCTTCTCATTTAGGATTCTAGTTGAAAACTTTGCCTGGGATAAAGATTAAAACCCCTACATTTTTAGAAAAGCAATGAAGTTTTTGTCGTGTTATTTTTAGGTACTCTTAACTATACCTTAAGAATGACTATAGTTTTTATATCATATTCTCAAGGGAAACTTGTGTTCAACATTCCAAGGAAGTACCTGGAAGCAGTAAGGCAAAAACTTAGTTTTTTAAATGTATTTGCTGTGCTTTCAATAGAGTGTTCATAAAAAAAGCCATCACTATTGTATTGCTTGTAACAGCTAATGAAGTTCTCCTCAAAAAGATAATTTTCTGTGTGTATTTCAAATGTTGCATAGTATTTAGATAGGTCTACAGTTTGCGCTCCTTCCTGCTAGTAATGATGCATTTTTTGATAATATCTTTTGCTTAGGATGCCTACTGGATAGCAATGAACAGCTCTCTGAAATGTAAAGCTCTCAGTGACATCTTCCTCCTCTTCAAAAGTTCTGACTTCATTACTCGTGACCTCACTCAGCCGTAAGTAGATTTCCAGCAGACAATCTTGTTCATACCCTGTCAAAAAAACTCCTCCAACCCTCTGAGGGTAACTTTTCAGTCCTTTTGAAAGACCTTACTCTACTGTACGGTACCAATAAATACCTGATACGAAAATACGTATTCATGTTTAAAAGTTCAGGCGCAGTAGTACAAGTTTCAGGTGCAGTAATAAGTTAGCTGTTCTTTGAAGGTCCCCCCACCCCTTCCCCTCCTCCTCCTTCATGCCCCTCTACTGTGCAAAAATAAAAGCCAGCTCCAATTTTCTGCAGAGAATTGCAAGGCAAATGATCTTCATTGGTACTTACCATGAGTGAGTCTTTCCTACTAAACCAGCACTGTTTACCAAGCTTCAGTCAACAAAAGAGGAGCAGCCTCTGTTTTATTCCTGTATTAATTCTCCTGATTTTAATGTGCAAATGAGTGAAATGCAAGACAGGAAGACATATTAAAGGAATACATGTGAAATGACACTATGGACTGAGACCGTTTTTATGGAGGCGCTTCCCAGTGCAAGTGCTGTTTTAATCTTGAGGTTTCTTTTGCCTTTCCACTCCTCTTGCCATTTCCTTGTTGCTACCTGCCTTATGGTTGCCACTTCTTATAATACACAGTCACTTTACCATGTCCCTTTCAAATTTTAAAGCTGTTGAAGTTTCTGTGACTGCCTGAAGGATGCTTGAGACTTCTACTGACATTCCTAGAGCTTCTTCTGAACCCAAGTTCTTGTAGCTCTTGAACAAATGCACTCCAAGAACTGTGGCTGGAGATAATAGTTGCAGATAACCCCCAAGCACACCATATTTGTAATTTTATTTTATCTGCTTGCATGAAGAGAGTGCTTACTTGTGTTAGTAGCGCCTGAATCCGATTTGTGTCACTCATTTCTAAAATACAGTGTCTTTTCTGAAATAAAATTATTGGAATTTAGTGTTCTTGTTACTATTATTACTACTTTTTTTCAGAAAAGCAGAAATTTCAAATAAAAAAGGCAGTCCATGGCTTGATAACTGAAAGATTGTTTTCCAGTAATTATTCAATGCTTATTTATATTACTGAAATATTTAGGAGACTCAGTCAAATGCAGGGCACTTGTTCTAGGTGCTTTATGGAGGATTACCAAGCATAATAGTCCTGTGTTAAGTAGCTTACGTGACCTAAGAAGAATTTTCTTGTCTAAAATGTGAAATCAGTTGCATAAACGCTATGCAACTGCTGCCTTTGTCATTCCTGCAACTCTAATAACACTTTTTTTCTTTCAATTTGTTGATACATTAAAAAAAAGAATGATAGGTAGCAACATCCTCATCCTTATCTCTGTATTTACAGAGTGCCAGCAATGCTGCCAGTCCAATTCTGGTGCTAACTTTTACATTATGTTTAACCTACAACATTATGAGGTGTAGGAGAAGAGACTGAGAAGGAGGGGAGACTATGCTGGAGTGAGAAGATGGTTTGAAAAGTTTGTTAGACTGAGGAAACAATTGTGAACAGTCAGAATTCATGATTCTGGATTCATACAGGATGGAAGGAGTGGGGGAGATGAGAAATCTATAATTCACTTTTCAAAAGTGAGTGAATAGTGATTCTCAGAAGACTTCAGTGCCTTAGAAGGAGGGGTTTTTTCATGATTTCCCGTAATGGAAGGTGACTTGCCCTGGTATCTTGAGGACAGTCAGAGGGTTGAGCGCTAGAATTTAGTATGTGCTTTGTTGTAACTGCTTTCAGACCTGAGTCCTGTAAGTCTGAAAAGAACAGTGCACTTTGTATCATGCCTTTGTGACTGCTGAATAGTATGGGTTTTTGTATTCTACTATACTCACATATAAAGAGGTTCAGCAAAAAGTATCCTGAGCTCCTTGAAGAATTCTTGTTTAGTTAAGCACTTTCTAGTGAGTCTGGGACCTGAGGAGGTGTTTAGGAAACACCGTTTGATTTCGAGGATGTGGCAGCTCTGGTGTGTGTGTTTGTGCTCTTAGTTTATGCCGGATGTGTGGTAGAGTGAATTGGTTCGACCACCTTCACTGAGACTGAAATCAGTGCATTTTCTGTCTGGTTTTGACTCTTACCAGGTAAAGTTAGTGCCTCAGCTATTCACCTTGTCCTCTGCAGACAGCCCTGACTTACTGGTGGAGGAAACGAATGCCTTCTAGCTCCTACCTCTTGAGATTCCACAGCACGGCTGTTAACTTGAACCATCACTAATTTCACCTTAAATTCACACCAGACCAAGAATGGTGGTGGCTGAGCAGCCTGTAGCAGGCACACTCTCTTCTACTGATCCTGCTGTGGGAGAATAACCTCTAGCAGAAAGACACCACCTCAAACTGTAGTAGTCCAACCCATTTAGACTCCTTTTCCAGTGTAGTAAGACCACCTGCACCACCCGATAGCACAGCTCAGCTAGTGGGTGGTAAATAAGCGAACCCTGTGACATGATTGCGGGAGCATCACCTAATCTGAAGATTAAGTTTCATTTGAGAAATGTTGCGTTTAGATTTGGATTATGGATTTTTTTAATTTTTTTTTTTCAGAACAGGCTTTGGTATTTTGGTAAGGTAGAGCTAATATGGGTGGTGCAGCCTGGTGGCTTCCATTAATTTAAATGAAAGTCATACTTACAACTAGGGGAATGTGTGTAAAATCACTTCAGTCTCTATATGTCTTATATTTTATGAATATGTTGTACTATTAAATTAATTATGAATATGTTGTACTGTTAAAGCATCTATTATTGACCGGTCTGTGGTTGCCATTACCAAGTTATTTGTACAAAATGTCCCCCACCCAAACAGTGAAATGGTTCTTGCTGAATCAGAACAGTAGTCTTCCTTAATTATACTATTGATTAGCTGCTGGTTCCCTAGTACTCAGCAAGCAGAAATTAAAAATATAGCTGGCATAAGAACCTGAAGTGCTGAACAAATGAAAATTGGGTACATAATACAGCCAAATCTCTTGGAAGGGCTACTCAGGGGACAGGTGAATGTACTATATTTCTACTTCTGCCATTAATACTGAGTATGATCTAAAAGTTTCTTGCTCCGCATAAGTAACAGCTGAAACTTTATATGCGCCTTTTTTTTTTTTTGTTTTTGTTTTCTGTTCAATTATATTAACTTAAAAATCCACTTCATGGCCCATAATATGGAAAAGTCTTTGCAATGGCAATTTGGAGATCTCTTTCTTAATCCAGCTTTGCCAGCGATGTGGGATTTGAGGCAAGACGCTTTCTTTGTCTCTTCCTTCCTCTCCCATTTCCTATCTACTTACCAGGTATCGATCTCTACATTGTTCAGGTCAGGGAACTGCCCCTGCTGTGAGTCTCAACTGTCTCAAGTTCTGAGAAAACTTCAGCTCTGCAATACTTCAGTACAAACCATTACAATATATGGCCTTAATGCAAATACACTGAGCATGACTAGATAAGCTTTGTCTATTTAAAATGTGTGGATTCTCTCATGATCTAGACACTTTGTTTGGTTGAAAAGTTCAGGATAATGAGTTACCCTTCCTCCATGTTGATTTTGTATAAATTAACAAAGGCTTCAGAGCCGTGCACTCCTTCATGGAGTTGATGTTGTTTCTGCTTCAGAGTAAGCATTGCATTTTACTCAGCTGAGTTCACAAAAAAAAACTTGGGGGTGGTGTAATCCTTAACTTCTCAGGTTTTAATGTAGGCTTTCAAAAACTTTGTGGATATGTGATTAAAAAATCGCTTTCTAATTGGAATTTTCTATTTGGTTATTAGAACTCCTCTTTGGACAAAAATCCTTTTAAAGCCTTGTTGAGTGCATTGATTTAGAACACATTTTTCTTTATTATTAGAATTTGTGGACTATGTTTTATTAAGCCCACCTTGAGACTGGTATAAATATTAGCAATAGTTCTAATGCTGTGATAATGCCCATTCAATTATAAGATAAGCTTGTTGATACATCATGCTTGCTAATTCACCTTGGAAATCTTGTCAAACTTCAGAGATTCTTCCTGTTCTACAGGGCAATGCTGGATGTTTCAAATCTGCAGGTGCTACTATTAGGATTTTGAATGCTAAACTGCTCTTATTTTTCCAGGCGTTTCATAATCACAACTGTAGAGGTGAAATAAGTTCTGTAGGTTCATCTTTGTTGAAAAGCAACTTTAAGCAGAGAACATCTTTTGCAGGGATTGCCCTTTGACTTTTTCTGGAGGGGCAGTACGACTCAGGTGCAAAAATGACTGTTTTCTGGTGTGCACTTAAGTGTTTTAAGTCGCCTCTGAGTATTGTATTGGACCAACTGGTGCTATGAACCTGTTACTTCCAGAAGTTCATTCCTGAAAACTTTTCAAGAAGCTGGTTAAACAGCTGAAGTAAAGAGTCTAAAACTAGTCACTCAATCCTGGGTAAGCCCAGGGTTTAGCCCATCAGGTTCCTAAGCACATTGTTTAACTTTAAAACCTAGGAGGAGTTTCCATCCTTTTTTAGTTTTAAGCTTGCGTTCTCACTACATTTTTCATCTCAGATTTAATGGTTCTGAATATTGAATTCTAGATTATAAAGAAATCATGAAGTTTCTCTGATGTGGAGTAACTGCCTGTCTTCTCCTAACAGAACATAGGAGGCAGTGTTGGCTCGTGAAGATGTTACTTGACGCTCGGGATACTTTTTTTTTTTTCCAAGAACAGTAGCTGTTGGTTTTGACTTCAGTAAAACCTGTTTCGAGGTAGACAGTTCTACATGAGAGGATGTGGAATATGAGGCCTTGGATTATTTTTTTTTTTCCTTGAGATTTTATTCACATCCCATTTTCCTAGCAATTTACACTGTAGTACAAGATCCTCTTTTGAATGGTGCATGAATTTCCTATTTATTTTAATCCTTCAAGTTCTAGCAGGGTTCAGTATTCAAGAAATAAAGATGCAGTTGAAAAACTGTTCGAAACTTCTCCTTGATTTTTTTTTTTAATTAATGGTTTAAAAGCTTGATAAAAATCATACAACATGATAGCATGGGAACTGTCAGGTACAGGATAACTTTTACAATTTTCCTTGTATTCATAGTATTTTACTATTCACAGAATAATCTCAGGGATTTGCAATTGAATTCATAGCTCTCTTAGCAGGGTAGGTACTAGAGGTCTTATAAACCTTCTTACATTGCTTTTTTCAGTGTTGAAAATTGAACCATGTAATGGCTTCATGTCGTGTGTCCTGTTGTCAAGCGTATGCATTTGGAGATTAAAATACAGCTGCTACCTAGAAAGAGACCTTGATCCTTCTGCTTTTGATGTAAACAAGCCATTGCCCACCCCATGAATTTAATTCCTTCACCCTTAGTAGTATTCAAAATGACAACTTTCAAAGCTATTTCTCAGCTTTGGGTTGCTAAGTCTTTCTGATTGTTTCTTCTGGTACCTCCAAAGCTGAATAGGATGCACTCATAAGAAGCCTCGCTTAGCCTTCTGCCTCTTCTGATCTAAAGGCTGGGACTGAACAATTAATACTACAGTACGTTGGTAAAAATACAAACTGCAACTACCTCATGTTGCCAAAGTTTACCTGCTAAAAAGGAGTGGTAGTAATGTCCCTTTATTGGCAAAAACTTGTGATACTATTTAGAAGAAAAATGAGGCTACTGAAACCTGAGTTGATTTTCTTTCACTGCATTTCCTCCTTTTTTTTTTCCTCATTTGTACTCAGTCCTGTGTCATTAAGGCTTAAGAAAAATAATGCTACTGCATCTTGCAATATTTTTGTCTATGTATTATAGATATATTTGTGATTTTGTCTGTTTGCTTGATTTGGCAGCAATACCTGAGCAGTCTTGTGTGGCTTGGGATGGCACCCAAGGGTTTAATTTTCTGACTTTCAAGGAAAGAGGAAGTATCTTTCCCCATATAGCTCTTAGCCAAAGTATTTGAGGCTTGCAGGGGTAGTGTTGATGGTTCATAAGGCTGGTTTTTGACTGCTGGAAAAGGCTACGTGTTATTGGGGTATTAGCAATCTCCATCATTCCAATCTTGGATCGGGAAGTCTGAGAGGTAGTGCAGGTCCTTGTGTGCAAGGCCTGTAAAATTCCACGTGCTGGACTACAGTTGCCTTTGTATATATAGTTATGACTAGTTTTGTGTGGGGGATATTTTCTTGAGCATGGTAGGCGTATATGCTAGTACGGGAGGAATTTTGAGTCTAGCAAAGCTGCAAACTCTCATGAGTTTGTTTCTGTTGCTTTGATAGATCTTAAACTTCAGGGAATATAAGCTGTATTCGAAGGATGCTATCTGTTTACATAAGCTTACAGATGTATATGATCTGTTTGATTACAGTGCTCTTGGCAAGCCTGCTATTGCCCTTCTTCTCTGCATGTAGTGGATATTAAAGTCTAAACTAGAACATGTGAAATCTGTTTCTGCTGGCAGCATCCTGGATGAACTCTTACGATAGCTCTCTGCTTCCAACTGAAGGCTGGGCAGCCGTGTCTTACAGATGCGGTGCTTATATTAGAGACGTTAAACTTTCGGGTCGCTTGGTGAAGTTCAGTGCCGAAGGGGGATAGTATAAAGGTTGTCATTTAAGACTATTGCTCCATAGCAACCCTTTACACAGGTCTGTGCAGCGAAGTGGATTGTTGCCAGTGAGGTGAGGGAGTAGGCTGGGAAGGAAGATTCATGTTCTTTTGCTAATTGCCTTTGAACGTTACAGGATTGATTGCAGGGCTCGCTGTAAAACGACAGAAAAGTACATAAGAGTTGGCTTGGGTATAGCTGCCTCCTATCTTGATAGCTCCTGAAAGGTGACATGCAATGTCAGCTACTCACAAGGGACAGAACCTTGACATCTGCTTGCAGCTATGCAAATAGTTTTGTTTATTCCCACTCTCCAGGGATTTGTAAGAGTATTTCTTCAGGCTCTTAATTTAGACAGGTATGGCGCTGCCGGATCAGAAGTGCCGCGTGGCGCCGTTTTGCATCCCTTATTCACGGAAATGAACGGCTGTACGGCAGGAGGACATGGTGCTGGTGTGTGCTTTAGCAAGTTAAACATTAAAAGTGCTAGGGAATAATACTCTGCAAAGAAACTAGATTAGATTGCTCAAATTTATCTGGTTCTTTGAGAATCCAGTTATGCCAACACAACAATAAAGGGAAAAGGAGCAGCACTGTTGATTCAAACAGAAAAAAAACCCTCAATGATCAATACACACTCACATTTCAACCCACGTCCCTGTCCAAAATTAAATGCTTCCAAATTACACTAGGTGAAAGGAGGTGATTTTTTTTTTTAAATCTTTTTTTCTCCCCTGATAATTGTTGAAAGGAAATTTGTTACTGATGTATAGATCAAGTAAATTCAATACATCTTGGAGATAATTTCGCAGTAGTTTTTGTGATTCACAGTTTGGGATTATTTTTCTCACTATGGCTAAAATCTTATGTGTTAAAGCAGATTCTGATGCCTGTGCCTTACTTTTCCAGGTTTATTCACTGTACTGATGATTCCCCTGATCCTTCTTTGGGCTACGAGGTAGGACCCTTTGCATGATTTAAACAAATCGCTCACAAGCAGGGTGCCTTTTTTTTTTTTTTTTTTTGCTTGGGTATGTGCCCATAAAATTTGTTTTGTTTGTTTTAATTGTGTTGCTCAGGCAGCGTGGGGAAGCCTGGTTAAGTACTAGAGGTCATAAGAAGTTCATTTAAGTACAGATTAGATGAGCTAAAGTTCAGATTTCTAAAGCTTCCTTGTAGTTTCCTCTCATCTGTCAGGTTTGGCCAGGAAGGACAAGTTCAGTGCCTGAAAGTTGTATATTTCTGATCACGTGCTGCTTGTGAATAGCACAACTGAGGTTCCTATGGGAGAAGTTGTGTACCCGCTGGGGACATCCTCAACTGGTCTGTCATCTCTGTCTCTTGTTTCAGATCCTCATTACCAGATTAAAATGTTAAGCTAGTGATGTAGATGCTAATGTTTTAAATGGTTCGTGTGGTGCTGTTCTTTTAGAATAGCATCTAGTCATTTCTCTAATAATAATTTTTATGTAAATAGCATTTGTCATCATCCTGTAGGCTTAAAGGGCTTTAGAAAAGTGAATGAACCCTGTGTTTTTTAAAGAACTGTCTAATGTGCTTTAAAGATACAGCATTTTTAAAAGTTGGAGCAAAGAGTTTGATGTTTATACTGTAGTTAAGAATGTCATCCTTGATTACTAATTTTTTTTAATTTTTTTATTTTATTTATTCTTACAGCAGTTGATAGATGTTGGGACTTCACAGTATCCAGTAGCAGTAATTGAGGCCCTCAAAACAGTGGATCCATCTGAATACTTGAGCTTAGGAAATGCAGAAACTTGAGGAAGTGCCAGAGTTATGCTTTAATTACCAGGCAGTCTGTCCTATTGACTATAATAGTTTGGTTACTATTTCTATCCCATGTCCTTATTTTAACTGGTTTGCGCCTTCAAAGGCGTCACAGAGTTGTACTTGGGTGTGTACCAGAATAGAGGTTGATTTGGTTAAATTTAATTCTGCTCATCAGCTCTTTTGACTAGGAAGAAACTTTCTGCCAATTCCGTGACAGATTTGTTGTGTTCTACAGCAGGGTTTTTCTTCTCCATGCTTTATCATTAATGTAACTTTGAAGTAGTTTCATAAATAATTTCACAGTTATAAATGCCTTACAAAGTGGAAGAGCATAAATTAATTAAGTTTCTTCTTATGTCCACTCTGAACCTTGCTACTTTAAACTAGTTTGGGCTAGATAGCCTTTAAAGGTGCCTTCCAACCAAAAGCATTCTGTGATTTTATTTTTTTTTAATGAAATTAATATTAAGTCTAACTGCTTTGAAGTGTTTGCTGAGATGAGTGTGTGAATTGCAGATTAAAATTGTTTTGTTTTCTTGTATCAGGCATAATTTCAGAGGTCATTTTATCATCACAGCAAAATGGTAGATCTAGAAGGTATACTCATTGACAAAAAGTTATCTGTTACCTTTCTGAAACAATATTTTGTCATTTGTTTTTTTTTTCTCTACAGCTTGTCCTTCGTAAATGGTGTGAACTAATCCCTGGTGCGGAATTCAGATGCTTTGTCAAAGAAAACAAGCTTATAGGTAAGGATTTTCTTAAAGGTAAAATTATTAGGTGGAGTTCTGAGGAGTTTCTTAGATTTAGCTCTTCTTCAGGGAATCAGAAGACAGTTCTTTCTTATTGCACTTCATTTCTGGAATGAATATTTTCTTCTTGCTGTAATTTAAAACGTGGCATGGCACATTTCTCTTCCCACTGTATTTGAAAGCCTGACAACACAACATGCTTAATATTGCAGTGGGAATAGTCTTAATTCTAATTCCTAACTCAGAAACTTCACCCAAAGGCTGTTTTCTTAGTGACTTTTTTAATATTCAGGAACAAACAGCACCATAGCCAGCTTGCAGAATGAATGCAGAGGCAGTTGGGTGTGACACTAATAGAACATGACCACACCTGAATGTTCCATGCAGAGAGTTGGGGAAGTCAGAAGATGTCCACTGGTGTACGAGATGTCTGAGCTCAGGTTACATTCGGTGTAGCTGAGTTGGAAAGCCTGTGGATCTGTTACTGTGGTTCAAAAAATGAAAAGTAAAATGTTTCGAGTGGCACTGAGCAGCTAGGGTATCTAACACGTGCAAGGAGCTGGTGGGTGCATCGGGAGGCCTGTGACAGCTGGAGGGCAGGCAGATTGTGCTACAGCATGTGTTTTAGGCAGCTCTAGGGTAAAATTAGCTGAATTATACTCCTGTAGATGTGTTGCCTCTTCTCTGCTGACTGTAACAAGAGCTTAGGCACCTAGTGCACATACAGGTGCTTGAATTGAGGGGTTTAATTTCAAGATAAATACTATTCTGGAGCTGGAATTTGATTTTGATGTGGTCTACCATGGAATCTTTAGAGGTGAACAGAAATGTAAATGGCACAAGACTGGTGCACATTTGTCTTTAACAAGATTAAATCATTCTGCCTAAACTCTTCTGACAAGGAAATGTTATAGCAGTGATGCAGCAAAACTTTAATCCAGACTTATAGGAGGGAAGGTGATTTTTTTAAATTTTATTTGATTTTTGCTTTAAAACAAAACTAAGTTTGCCCATTTTGTTGATCTATTTCCTACCTACATATTCACAAGCACCAGGAAGCATATATGCAGGTGGTCTGTCCAGGATTCCTTGTGATGACATAGAAGTGAAGGGGTATTAACTATATAGTCCTTGTTTCTTCTGGCTTCTTCTCAGCATAGTGACTATGTGCTTGTTTTGGATGAGCCTTTTTGTACCTGTTAGGAGCTATCAGCAATTTTTCTCCATTCTGTCCCACCTCTGTGAATCATTAGGAACATACTCCCTGTTCTTTGTTTCCTGATCTGGGTGTCCTATGGAGCTGCACGTAGATGGTTTGGGATGTGCTAATCCAGGTGCTGTCAACACATAGCATTTTGGTAGCTCTCTTATTTGGCTGTTCCTTCCATACCTACATTCCTCTTCTCTCTCCACACCAATTACAGTGTTTGTTGAAGTTCTCTGTAAAAGAATATTTACGTTGCTCATAGTAGAGATTCTCCATGAAGCCCATATTGCTCAATGGCTACTGACAGCTTTTTCAAGGGGAAGGGCTGAATCCTCTGCTGCTATGTGCTGCTGGAACACTGCATCGCTATGATAACCTCTAAACATTTAAATGTAGATTTGTTATAAAATATATATCTATTGATAGTTACTTTCAAATTCCTCACAACATTTGTATGCTGGCTAATTAAACACTCCAAATGTTTTATTACTGGGTTTTGAAAACTAGTAGATTTACCAGTGTGGAGTTTTTTTAGCTAGCACTCCAGATGCATTTCTGAAGACAGTTCCAAGATTTTTCACAATATGTTCCCATGCTGTTAAAAATAATAAGCCTGTCAGTCAAACTAAGGAGTGATACTTGCAGAGCGTACTGAATGATTTTCCAGTTACACATCTGCATCCCCTGAGATGCCACTATCTCTTTGTTTTTGGTTTTAGACCTGAATTAAGCCTCGCAGTGGTATTAATAATTCAAAGATCCACTGACATCCTAAAGTTTGTTTAAACTTTTTTAAAGAGCACCTCTTTGGAGGCGGTCAGCGTTGTCTTACAGTAAAACTTAATCTCTGTGTTTTGCATGTGGTCAAAACAGCAAACTGCCATTGTTGATACATCATTCTTGGGAGATCCTGGCTTTTTCTTTCCCTGAATAGCAGGAGTTACTCATTCTACATTGATGGGGCAGGTCTTGATTTGACATTTATCCAGCAGGGTGTTGCAGTGGCTTATGTTGACATATCCTGTATGAGAACTTCTGTCCTTTAAGAGGCATGCAAGTGTATAAACTTGTTGATGTTGGCTTGAACTATTGTCTTGTAGACAAATGTCTGAAATGAAGAGTTTGTGCTGTAGCTGGGTAGTTTATCTAAGGTTTTTCTATGCAAAACAGCCCTCGAGGGCGGCAAATGGAAGAAATAAGATACTAGACTGGGTGTCATCTCATTGATTTTTAGGGTTTAAGACTTCACCTGTAGTACCTAATCAAACAGGTACATGTTATTCTGCACCTTAAAAAATCAGTTAAATAAGAATATAGTACGCTAGGATCTATCTTCTTTGCTAATGTGCGGTCTTAGCTTCTACCTCTTTCATTTCATGGTTCCAAATTCTGGTCCCCACATCTGATGTGCAGAACAGAAAAGGGTTTTGATCAGAATAACCAGGGGGAATAAAGCTGCAAGGTAAAGACAGGAACTGGAAACATAAATACAGACAAAGATTCCTTCTGAAATTCACTTTAAAATAGTCAAATCGTGTACCTATACATTGAAGTTCACAAAATGTAGGGCAGAACTATTCACAGAAAAGATCCCTAATGGAAATGCTTTCAGTGTAGGAGAATAATGGCAAACAGAAGT
Organism: Baryphthengus martii; assembly: GCA_013396935.1. NCBI lineage: Eukaryota > Metazoa > Chordata > Aves > Coraciiformes > Momotidae > Baryphthengus > Baryphthengus martii. The sequence continues at coordinate 188,608 of VWZK01013017.1, read as the reverse complement.
CATGAGTAATTGTTGAAAACTTAGGAGAACCCTGTCTTCTGAACTATAGATTATAATATGCATGTCTCTGATAACTGCATTTTGCATGGTTGGGGTTTTTACATGCCCAAAGCTCTTTATAATCAACTGAAATTATTGACAGGTATATCACAGAGGGACTACACTCAATACTACGATCATATCTCTAAGCAGCATGAGGAGATCTGTAGATCAATACAGGAGTTCTTCAAGAAACACATACAGTACAAGTTCTTGGATGAAGACTGTAAGTATCTGAAGGCTTCAATCAGCAAGGGGAGCGTGGGAGAGGGAAGGAGGATGTTTATGAAGGTTTTGAAATACAGAGTGCACACAAGTTATGAAGACTTAAAACCAGAAATGAACAGTGTTCCTCTTTAAAGTTCTTTTTCAGGATACCAGGAGGTTTGAAATTGAAAGGTCTTGCAGAGCACTCTATAGAAATGAGACTTGTCCTCCTGCCCTCTTGCTGCTGCTGGGCCAGGCTTTTTTCCTCCACAGCACAGCAGTTTCACTGTGCTGAATTCCAGTTTACTGCTGCAGTTCAGTGGAAAAACAGATGCTTCTCAACAAATGATGGCATCCCTAGTATTTGAAGTCTGTATATACACCACTCTCTTCATAGCTGTTGCTTTCACAAGGCTTGATTCTTTTTAACTTGGGGTAGTCTTACAGCTCCTGTGGCTAGATGATGCAGAGCACCTTAGATTTTGAATGACTGTAAAATTTGGAACAAAAAAAGTCTTGAAGGAATGGGTTGGAGCTTTCCAGGAAAACACGGTGAATGAGTGAAAGATCCTTTCAGAAGGTGTAATGACTTTTGAGCTTTACTTCTGTTGGTTGTTGGCTTTTTTTAAGGCTTTTCCCCCTTATACTTGTTTTTAATTAAGAAAAATTCTAAACCTGAGAAGTGAGATAGGAAATGCTTAACAAAAGGCATTCAGTAGTAAGAATACAACTTGTTTATAAAGATGTCGTCAGGTGTTTGCTGTGAAATAACTGATGTATTCCTTGAAGAAAGGATTAAGTTCCTTTTCAAGAAGTTACAGTAATTTCTAAAATATTGATGCACAGCAGTTTAGCTGCTGAAACTTGAGTAAAGGCTGCAGTACTTGATACACCTAAACAGCCCAAGTAAATTGTCTTGTTCTTTAAATGTGGAGTCCTTTCAAATCTTATCAGCGATAGTTTCCTGACATGGTTTAGTGAGAACTGAATTGTGTTCCATTGTGATGGATGATCAGGAGTGGTGAAAAATGCGATGAAGGAATTTGAGTGTGGCGTGGGCCAAACCTTGGTTTAGTAAAATACCTAAACGTAAGAATTGTCTGTCAGTTGTAGTACCTTATGTAAAGCTTTGAATACTTACCTAAAAGTTAAGTTTTGAACATGATTAATTATTTTGCTGAGCCACCGGAGCAGTCTGTCCTGTCTGACTTCCTGAAAAAGATGCCAATCTGTGTTTTATTAAAATTCTTAATAACTTGACTCTGCAAGGTTCCTTTGTTTCAGTCAAGAGATGTTCTTCTGGACCACTCCTTGGAGAAGATGAGTAATCTGGACATCGGAATACTAATTTAATAGATCCATAACCCTAATGTTTTGAAGTAAGATCAGTCATATAGATCTGACATTCTGATTACCGTCTTTTAATTTTCCTCTGTGTTCCAATGTAATTTTATCTGGCACGTAATCAACTGATAGATAAGAATTCAGGGCGCTATTTTTAGAAATCGATGCCTAGATTTAGGCTCTGAAACCGCTGTCGGGTGAACTGAGAGGTCTGAATTGTTATCTTACGTAAAGAACATGAAACTATGCCATCTGAGTTCCTTCCTGGGAAAAGGAGATTTCAGGGTGACCTTCTGGGATGGAAGTTTGTTAACCTTTAGTTTTTAGGCACGAAATGCTGGTGACTTGTCCATCTGCAGAGAAGTGCCACGTAGGAAATGTTTTCTGTGGTTTTTTTTGCCACCCTTCATTCTTTCCCCATCATATCCCTTGATCCACTGTCTGGTCACATATGTGTTGTTAAAAATAAAAATCTGAGTTTACTTGTTTGTTTGCTTTTAAAAGGAGAGGTATTATAGCTTTTTTCCTGACTTCTTGTTTCGTTGGGGATTTTGATGCTGTTTGCTCTGCTTTTTCCAGTTGGTCTGGTAGCATCTCCAGATGGAAGAGTTGAGTCAGAGCAGCTGAAGCATTGCAGAGTCAGAGCTGTGGGATAACAGATGGGTGAATGCTTTATAAATACATCTAAATGATATTAGAACCTTCTAAATACTTTTCAAAAGAGTCCAGTAAGGACAGTGTTCTGGAGGGATCGATCCTGTAGAGTTGAGCCTTGGCTTACCGTCTATTTTGAATCATAGAATCACTTAGGTTGGAAAAGACCTTCAAGATCAAGTCCAGCCATTGACCTAAATCTACTAAGTCTGCTGCTAAACCATGTGCTGAAGCACCGTATCTAGACAACATTTTATCATGCCCAGGGATGGCGATTCAACCACTTCCCTGGGCAGCCTTGACAACCCTTTCGGTGAAGATGTTTTTCCTAATATCCAACCTAAACCTCCTCTGGTGCAATTTGAGGCTGTTTCCTCTTGTCCTATCACTTATGAGAAGAGACCAACACCCACCTTGCTCTCACCTCCTTTCTGGTGGTTGTAGCGAGCAAGAAGGTCTCCCCTCAGCCTCCTCTTCTTTAGACTAAACAATGCCGGTTCCCTCAGCCACTCCTCAGAAGATTTACGTTCTAGACCCTTCACCAGCTTTGCTGTCCTTCTCTGAATCGTAGAATACCAGGTTGGAAGGGACCTCAAGGATCATCTGGTCCAACCTCTGGACCCACTCCAGCAATTTTGAGCAATTGCTGGTGAAGTTTTACTACAGTCTTGCCAGCATGTGACATTCCTGCTTTGAGGTGATCCCTGGGAAGAGGGAACAGTTCTGGTTTTGTTCTCCATTAAGTGTTTGTGAGTGTCCCAGACTAGTCACCCATGTGCAGTCACTCTTGATGGGGATGTAAATCCCTCTAAATGCCGTTAGCCTCCTCGATTGCTGTAGGCTTGCTTTAAGCTGACAGGCATCATTTTATAACAAAGCTCAGATCCAAGTGTTCCATTAATGAAATATGACTAATGAGGGTACATGGTGCAGGCAACAATGTCAGTTGAACAGCTGGAGAAGGAATCTAGGGTTGCTGTGCTCCTGTTTACATGGATGACTTACTTAACTCCTCTTCTCAAGAAAATATAGCACTTAATTCCGGAGTGACATTTTAAATTGACGTAACCGAGCTTGTGAAAAAAAACCACAACTGTGTAGATTTTTAGGCTATATGGTCAAAACCAGTTACGTGACTGGCTTTGGCCCTGCTGAGTTGTGGTTTGCCCTTAGCCCAGCCAACTTCTCATGAAAGTTTAAGCTGCTGAGTAGCTTTACATGCATGAACATGATCAATCACCATCCCTGTTTACTGGTGGGCAGCTTCCTGAGTAGCTGCAGAGGCTCAAGTGTTCTTCAGTCATATCCTGAGTTCAGTTTATCCCACATGTGTTGGGAAATCTCTTAGCTGAAATATTCCCTTCTTCATGAGTGAAGAAGGAAGTAAGAGGATAGCATTGTCTTGAGATTTTTCCAAATCAGGCTTTTCTTTTTCTGCTAAACTGGTACAGCTTCTACAGGTAGTCACGCCTGAATGCTTAGCTGGTGATTTCCTTAGCTGCCTAGAAAGACAAAGACTTGTTTAACCATACGGGACAGAAGCGAACAGAAAGATGCATGTACAAAGATTCACAATTAATTAAGTCAAAGGGAGGGACAAGAGCGGAGCTACAGAAGGCAGCTTTGTGTCAATCCCCGAGTAGCGAAGGGACTGTTTGAAAGAGCTGTTGCTAATCCGTAGGTGTGCTCTATCTGCTCTGGGTTACAGTAAACAGCCCTTTCACTGCCACCTCCTCCTCAGCACACCCACCGACCCCTTTGTTCCTACAACCCGTTTGTCTGGTTATCTGCTCAAGGCCTAATCTCTGTCAAGCAGGAACTTTCTCATATTCAGTGTTTGCGCGGTGTCTAGCGCAGCGGAGTCTTGATCCTCCCTTGAAATCTCTCCCTTCTGCTGTAAACCAAACAACAGTAATGTCGAAGATAAGCTTCTCTCTGGGCCAAGGCTTTATCAAATGTTCTTCATTGCAGGGGAAGAATCAACAGAAGAAACCAGCATTAAATGGAAAAACCCAGCAATGTCTCAGTGCATTAACAGTAGTCCTTGAAATGTTTCAGCTCCTTCTTGGAAATGAACCTGCTTCTGGCTTGCGGTTCTTTAGACATACTGACTGTGCGGATTGGGCTGTGTACACAAGTATCTGTTCAGATTTAGACATCTTTTGTAAAATTATGTATCTTTTAAGATTAACGTTTTTTTTTTTCTCTTTTCAGTTGTTTTTGATGTGTACAGGGATAGCAGGGTAAGTGAACAATAGTTCGTATGTAATTGTTTATTCTGTGGAAATTCTTCCTGAAATGTTGCAGAGATAAAACAAATAATAGTTTCCTCTACCTATAAGCACTTCTGGCAAACAAACAAACCAACCAACCAACCAGAGCAAAACAAAAACCCAAAAGCAACTACTTTGTATTATCGTGCTTTTTCCCAAGACTTTTTCTGTTAGACACTGTCTACAGTAGGAGAATAATAGGATTAGGGGTGTAAATATGTCTGTGCCGGTGATGTAATTATTTAGCAAATATTTTCCAGAGAAGTAATCTGTCTTAAAGCACTTAACTTTGGCTTCAGCTGCAAGTCTGTCAGTTCTGTGAATCTACTGGAGTCAATTTAGTTTTCATTATGATACAGAGAGTCTGTGCTGAAATAATTTAACATGGAATAGAATATTTCAGTTGGAAATGACATACAGTGATCATCTAGTTCAATTGCCTGAGCAATTTGGGGCTGGCCAAAAATTAAAGCATGTTATTAAGGACATTGACCACATGCCTCTTAAATGGGACAATCCTGGTGGGATGGGGAGGAGAACTGAGGAGATAAAACAACAGACAGGGGTTAAGGTAACAGTTTAAGAATTGAAATAAAGTAAAACATAATAATAATGAAGAGGAAGATAACTAAAGGAGAGAGAGAGAAAACCCAAGGAAAGACAAGTGATGCACAGTGCAGTCTCTCACCACCCACTGACCGATGCCCAAGCAGTGATCGGCCCCTCCCAGCCAACTGCCCCCAGTAATGCATGGAGCATGACATCCCATAGTGTGGAATATCACTGACTAGCTCAGGTCAGCTCTCCTGGCCATGCTCCCCACTAGCTTCTTGTGCACTTCCCTGCTTGCAAAGCAGGGGAAACTGAAAAATCCTTGATTTAGGATAAGTGCTACTTAGCAACAACTAAAGCATCAATGTGTTATCAGCATCATTCTCCTAATAAATCCAAAGCAAAGCAGTGTACCTGCTACTAGGAGGAAAATGAACTGTCCCAGCTGAAAGCAGGACAGGTCCTCTGCCTCACAGCTGAGGCACGAAGACAGATTAGTTAAGTAAAAGGTTTCAGCCTGGGTGATCTCAAATGAGCAGCGTTTCTTCATCTGTCAAGATAAAATATATCTGTTTGTAGATACCTCTCTGTGCCTTCTACCCTCAGGTCTTGCAAAGTGCCAGATAGCCCTTTATGTGTCAGATCCCCCTCCTTTCACACATGCTCTTGTGGTTTGCAACTGTATTATTCATCACTCTCTTTGAATGTGAGTTACAGGCAGCAAAAGAATATTGAGTGTTGCTGAGTATGATTAATTTCCAGAGCCTGTGCTCCTCATCAGGCTGGTTGCACGGCAACCTCACCTACAGAATGAGAGAAATGTCCAGTGTCTGCTTATTTTAAATTCTTTCAACTCTCAAATATTCAACTTAGAGAAGCTTGTTCTTTGGTATGGTTGTGAATAAGAGCAGCCTTTCCCCGTGCTTGCTTTGGTTGTTTGAGAGACTATGTGGAGTACGCTGCCACAGGTTCTGCTTGTTGAGTTGGAGAGTGGTATAGAAGCAGCAGTGGTCTGGTCTAGACCAAGCTTTTGTGTGTCTGCTGTTCCTGTTACACTCTCTTCACCGAGCCCGTCTGAGCTAGTGCCTGACTTTGCAGACAAGTCATGTTTTAAGGAAGAAATGCTGCCATACAGGTTTCTAAGCTGCATTATCTGGAGACCCTGTCCTGAAGAGGTTGTGTATTGCAGGACCGGGAGCCTCTTTTCATTTGGATCCACTTTCTGGATTGTGGGGTTTGGTTTGTTTGTTTTTTCTCTACTAGCAGTTCACAGTTGTTGTGCAAGAGCTGACGAGCTGTTGATTGAGATCAGCTCTGCTGTTGCTGTTTGAGTATCTCCCAGGTGTGAACAACTTCTAACCACGTTCAAGACAAGTCATGGTGGCAAGACAAAGAAATGCAGTGAGTGGCTCCAGACCCCTGCTAGTTCACAGCTGCTCTTGGTAACGTGCAAACTAGTGCTCCTGTCTCTGTCTTGTGAGCGCTGTCACAGTGTGCGAAGGTGCAGCTGGAGTTAGGGAAATGTAGCAGTTCAGTTTGCATTTTATCTGTCTTTTAACTTCCTTTAAACAGCCTTTGTCACAGGTACTTCCTTTCAGCAGCATGTTGCTTAACGCTGTAGTAAAACAAAGCGTGAAGCTAACATGATACGGTAAATCTATCGGTTCCTGTTTTAGGATGAGAAAAAAAATCTTATGTAATACGGGTTGTTGGTTTTCTTTTTCCCCTCCAGATAAGCACATTTTTGCTTTCCTGGTTTGTGCATTTCTGTGCTCTCATATGACAAGGATTACTAATACTAGAAGATGGCAGATAAATAGCTTTCCTACTGTTCTTTAGCTACACAGTGCAAGTCATCTGAAACTACATTTAAATCATAACATTGCAAGTAAGACTTGAAGGGGCATTTAATCTTAAGAAAAGACTGATTACTTACCTGGAGTTATATACACTCCCTTTAATGAGCCCTGAAAAAGAATATTTAGTTTGTTTTGCTGCTTCTCATCAATGGGCAGCTACCAAAGCTCAATGCAGGTTTAAGACCATCTCAAGGAAACGGTGTTGTAGATGGTGCACTGCTGTCTGCAGGGAGGGAGAAATACTCCTGGGTGCTCACAAAAAAACAAGTGTCACTTTCGGCAGTCTCAACCCCAATTTTCATTTTTTTTCCCAGGATATACTACTTCTCTAGAGACATGATCTGGAGTTCCTATGAAAAAGCTGAGTTTCATGTATGTGGGATGAGAAGGAGTCTTTGTGAAAGCCTTTCATAGGGAAATCCCTTATTAATTTCTGATGCAAGGAAAGATTCTCTGAACTGCCAAACGGACTTTGCCAGCCATTGCTTCTGTCTGTGATTAAATTGGTTCATTAGCATGTTTTTCTAGTGTGATAGAATGAATCTAAAATTACAGCTTCTTCCTCCTGCTGCCTTGGAGCTCACAAAATGTCCCCATTAGCGGAAGTAAAGCATCACTGATAACGAAAGTTTGTGACTGCCTTTTGAAGAGGAACAGGGATGGAAAATGCCAGCAGAGCTCACCCCTGTTCCCTCTCTGCACCGCTGGTGTCAGTATTAGTGCAGAGGTGTTTGCAGCTGAGCCGCAGGGATTTGCACTTCTTCACCCTTCTGAAACAAATAAGAATCCGCTCAGAGGTCTGTGTGTCCACAATTTGCAGTTTCTTTCGTAGCTGTTGGGTTTTGGCACTGCTGTTGCGGTGCGTTGGCTTCTTCAAATTTGCTCTGCAAGAGCTGCCCCCCGTGGATCTGCCCCCCGTGGATCTGCCCTGAGAGAGACAGACCTGTGAAAACCTGTGTGCAGCCCCATGGTCACCCACCGGGGTGCTGGTTCTCTTCCGCTTTACGAGTAATATCACTGGTTTCACCTGTGGTGGGACTCCCCTCACCTGCTTGAATAACTCGCCAGGGATGGTAACGGAGCAGCCGGAGCACTTCTGTTCTCTGCTGCCTGGTTTTCCAGGCGTTTCCCATTCTCTAGTGCGGTGGTGCCTGTGCGGGTGGCTTAGGCAGTGTGGGTGGGAGGGGAAGTCTCCATGTTACTCTTTGACTGAAGGCTGCAAAAGCATCTCTAAGTTAGAAACCAGATGGCTGTGGTGTAAATCATTGAAGTTATTTGCTGCTTGTATCAAGGGTAGGGAAGATCCTTTAAAGGAAGAAAATACTTCAGGAATAAGGGAAGAAAAAGAGAAAGCAAAGTAAGTTGTTGTTTTTAGTAGCTACATGGTCTCCAAGTTTGGTTCCCAGTTCCAGTTGTCTTTAAACACAATAAAACCCTTCAGTGCCACTTATGTTACAGCAACCTTTTTCTTTCCATACTTGATAAATCTGATTTCTTCCAGACGTTAATACTTGTTTTGCAAAGTCTTACTAGTAGTTGAAGTCATATTTCATAGAATCATTTAGGTTGGAAAAGACCTTTAAGATCACTGAGTTTCATTCTAATTTATTAAAATGTTTTGTTTTATTAGAATAGATGACACTTTCTTGGGTAAGAAAAGATGACCCTTTATTGGAGAATGTATCTTGAGATGACTTGAGGAATGCAAACTGTTTTTTGCTCCCCTGCAGACATCTCTGTTACCTTTAATATGTCATGTTGGTCTCCGCTTTCGCTTTTCATTTGTAAAATAGGATGTTGTGCTTACTATCAGCATTATTTGCAACACAAATGTATTAAAGATAAGACAGGAGAAACTAGTCTGGACTCCTAGTAATGGCTAGATTAAAAATGCCTTTAAGTTATTCTTTATTTATCTATTCCTCTGCAGTACTTTTCAGCTTTCATGATTTCCACCAGCATTTTGCAGACCTTGCTCTGTATTATTAGAGTCCTTTCTGAGACCAAGAACAGCAACTCTTGTAGAGTGCTGAATGTACAGCTGGGCTGACATGGCTTTTGATGAACAGCAAAATCCCTGTCTGGGTGGAGTTTTTTGTTTGGTTTGGGGAGTTTTGTTGTTGTTTTTCCATTCCTTGTTCATGCTGTCTGAGGATATTTGAGGACTGTGAGGATTAGGCAGAACTTCTGTGTAAAACACAAAAAAAAAACAAAAAACAAACCAAAAACAAACAAAAACCACCCTGTGTCTAATGCAAAGGCTGTTAGAATATTCTAAATGCTTAAACCAGGTGATTTCAGTTTTGACATCTTTTTATCTGAAGCCCAAGCATACTACAGTAATATATGTGGATATATTTATTGTGGGGTTTTTTTCTTGTTTTAATTCAGTGTCTTACCTTAATTCTTCTATTGCTCCATTGCAGGGGAAGATTTGGTTAATAGATTTTAACCCATTTGGTGAAGTAACAGACTCTCTGCTGTTCACATGGGAAGAACTGACCTCTGGGAAAAACTTGAAAGGAGACCAGAGTGAAGGGGAAGCAACAGAACAGGTAGAGCCCTGCAGTGAGGGAGGCCTGACTGAGAGATCCAACAGGCATTATGGCCTCTTTTTTTCTATTCTTCTTTGTTATAAGCAAATACTGATGTGTATCCTGTTTTAAGTAAATGGAGATCCTTGACTCATGAAACAGAAACTCTTTGTAAGTAGAATCTGCCTTACTCGTCAGTAGTTAATCTCAACAAGTAGGTGTTAGTTTTTAGATGCCTGCAAGGAAATTTTTAATTCAAACAGTACAAGCCTATATTGCAGCTTTGACCACATTGTGAAAAAAAGATGCCCTGAAACTTGCTTCTATGCAGTCTTGATGTGTTTTGTTTGGGTTTTTTTTAACTTCTCTTAAAATCTATTGTTTTTCTATTTGCTCACTTAAAGTTCTGCTTTGTTCCTGGTACCTATCACACAGTTTTCCAGAGCTCCAGATTTATATTTGGGGATAGGCAAAGAGAAGCTTAACTTCTGTCTCTTCCTCCTATCGAATACCCTCAGGGAAGCCTTGTCCTCTGGTTGAACTCCCTGGACCTGCAGAGCAGGGCTTCTCTAACCCTCTTCCAAGCTGCATTGCCTCCATAAAAAAAACAAATAACTTCCCATGAATCCAGAGATGCAGGAATAGTCTTCATTTACTTATACTCTAGCTTTTTCCTCCAGTGTGTGCTCGAGTCTGAGTCCTCGTGTCATAATGAGGCCTTGCACAACTGGATGGGAGGTATAAAGTAGCAGGTGGTTTGATTTTTGGGAAGCACTTGTTAGTTGTCTGAGGAGAGCTGACTAGTCAGATAGCATGGGCTTGTCTTGGTTTTCTAACCGTTAAACTGCAGTAGAGGTAAAAATGACAGGCTTTGTTGAGCTGATTTTAACATTTGAGCTTTGCTTTAGTTCTGTCACCATTTTCATACCACCTTGAGAGGGAAACGCACCACTCCGCAGGGTACCAGTCAGGCCATGTTCTCTTAGTCTCACCAGGGGGCTATTGCTCTATGAAAAACTGTTCAATGAACCTTCCTTCCTGCTGCAAGTTGTATCTCCTTTGTTAAAACACACTCCTGGTTCTTGAGCTGTCCATGAGGCACCTGAATTTTGTTTTGAAGTTTTCTTTTTCTCAGTAACAGACACTTTGACATAGTTTTCTGTGGTGTAAGTCTGGACGAAAAGTAGCATGACTTGTCTTGGTGCTTCAACTTACATCTGATCACACAATCTGGTGTGAACTTACTGAAATTCTGTCTTTAAAATGAAGCTGCTTATTGCCATACACTGGGCAATTGTCAGTGTGTTGAACTGAAAATTTTGTCACGTTATTCAAAGCCTTCAGAGATATTTTGGGATATTTTTTTTCTTCAGTAAGTAAATTGCTTGACAAGCTTAGATCATAATTTCAGTAAGGTTATATTTGCAAACATGAATTTGAACAAGGAACCTCTGAAGACAGGTTCAGGGAATGTGTCATAAAGATTTTCTTTATCCACATACATATGTAGATACTGTTGCTCAAAGTTCTTAATAGCTCCATTATTACATCACTGTTTTAAGGATATATATATTAAATGCATTAATAACTGATACACTGTAGAATCTTAAAAGTGAGAGAATGAATGGTAGAGTCTTAAAAGTGAGGGAATGAATGTGTTTATTTGACTGTTATTAACACTTTAACTTTTACTCTGAGCAGACTTTCTAATAAGAAAACTACAGTTTTTAGGAAGTGGAGGTTTAGGTGAATGAATGCCAAGTAAACTCATTGGCAAAGTGACTCAGGCAATCTCAGGCAGGAGTTGAAGAAAGCTTGCCAGCTTTATTCACTTACACTGTTCTCGTCTTTTCCGATATCTTTTCCAAAGGACTATCCAGTTTTCCGTTGTACGAACAGCAAAGTTACTGTCCAGCCAAGTCCCTACCTGAGTTACCGGCTGCCGAAAGATTTTGTGGACCTTTCTACAGGAGAGGATGTTCACAAATTAATTGATTTTCTTAAACTGGTAAGAAGTAGTGCAAAAAATTTCTGACTTTCCATCTTTGTGAAATGGCAACATCAAAGTGCCTGGAACTGTGCTTTTGTAATTAACGTAGGTTACGTAATTACAGAAAAAGTCATGTGTGAAGCCAGCATACAGCGTATTGTTTGGTTGACTTATTTTTTCAAGAGCAGGCTTTCATACTGATCTCACTTCAGTTAATTAATTTTATCTTTGCAGGGAGCAATGAATGTAGTTTGACAAATCTTACAGAAGGGCCTGTTTTCTTTCTTATTTAAATGTAAATGCAAATGTGTTATTAATGGAAATGTATTTTTTGAATGGCTGAAATGAAGGCTTTTAAGAACTTCTTTAAAAGTTAGAAGGTAAGTATAGTAAGAAAAAAGCCTTAAAACACTTGCTCTTTTTTCAATACAATTTATTTTTCCTTTTATGAACAGTGACATGAAAACATGACATCTTTGTAAGCGAGGGAGGGAGAGAGGGCAGGTTGCCTTCATCTTGACCACTGACTTCTGCCACCACCATCGTGTTTTCTGGTTCTTGTATATTTTGTTGGTTAATGTACAGGGCGTATCTTGTTCTTTTAGTGGAAATAAAATCCTATAGTTTGGGATAGGGGAGAGGACTGGTATTGCTCTATTTTATTTGCTGGTAATGTTATCTCTTACCATTCAAAAATAGCTTAGAAATGCAGTCATTATCTAGGATCCGTTGTATCTGGAAACGCTTGCAGTGATTTATTAGAGCTCTTGCTTCAGATAACTGTGTCCTAACGTTATGAACTCTCTTGTTCTGTTGACAGAAAAGAAATCAGCAAGATGATGACTGAAATATCAAGAAGCATTACACTGAATTATAAGCAAGAAATGTGGCAAAAGCTATATTTAGTGTAACTATTAAGCTATCGATTTAAAGAAAACCTGCTTTCTGTAGTGAATGAAAGAACTGAAGAGCTGTTCATCCTGTGTGTCCGTTGGTTTATATAAAAGTGTAGAAAAGCTTTTCCAGGGAAACACGAAAGGTCAGGGTGAGTTTTCACCGGATTCCAGGTTAAATGCCATTAAATGACGGTACGTGCGAGCAACAGTCTGAGTGCAACCGACCGCCTGCTTTCCCATTTCATAATGTGAAGATTGATGCCGTCGAAGTATGCCAGTGGACTCTTCAGTCATAAATAAGACAACATTTAGTGCCTGTGCAGTTAAAACATCAAATATTCTCTGAATTTAGGCACAGTCTTGCTTGAAATATAGTACTGTCACAAGGGAAGAAGGGAATGTATGCTTTTTTTTCTGTAGTAACCTTTTAAAATTGTAAATTGCCTTTGCTTAGGGAGCACTTCTCATCCTTCCTTTATATATATATATATATATAAAAAAAATGGAAGAAAAAGTTGAGAATGAATTTATTTGTTCTTTGTTATGAGGGCTAATACTTCGTATCAGAGAACAGCTATAGCTGTAGACGACTACTTCAGGTTTAAAAATTTTGTATTTCAGGAGTTTGAAATTCTGAATGCTTTTGAAGTAATGTGATATTTTCACAGTAGCTAAAGCTATGAAATTTGTCAAACCTCACCAAATTTTGTTTCATTTTCGTAGTAAAGCTTTCTTGAAACTTATTTTTTAACATGATTACGCACTAGACATCATCCGTGGTTTTAATATAAATAGTTATGGTATGTCAGCCTATAATTTTATCTGTGGACTCAATCTTGTTTCTTTTGTATCACATCTCTGAGTTTCTTAAGAAAATTATTACTCTTTCAGCTCTTAAAGTTCTGTATTCATTTGGTGGTACTTCATGTTTTTTGTATAAAAGGAAGCCTGGCTAAATTTAGGGAAACAGAAGCTCTTGTTACTGTTTGCGGTTATCTAGGAGATGGGGGGAGGAGAGCTTCTGACAAAGAACCAACTGACTTTTGGGTATAGGTGTTTTGCATGACATCAGTAATTTGCTAACAATGTGCACAATTCCTGTTGAAACAAAAGGATGTTTGGGGGTGCTTGTAGCCCTTGGAAATTGGTTTCTATTTCAGCCCAATTATGTGATACTTTTGTGTATATAAAGCTGTTCATATTTCTTTGCCTTGCTTTTGCTGTCAAATTGATATGATGCTTGGTTACAATCTGTTCTTGGATGTTAAATCTGAGCTTAGATGTTAAATTTTTATTTACTGTTTTTATTTAACTTCAGTTTTGAATGAATGCTCACTCTAGTTAAAGATTATGCAGATGAAGAGTCTAGTTCTACCAAATACATTGATGAAACATCACAGATTAAAGCTTCCGGAGTTTGAAGAGTACAAAATCTGCCCTACCCTTGAAGCGATGGAATCTTCTCAATAGCTTTGTACACAAATTAGGTGATCATTAACTTAGGGCTGGGCTGTAGGTAATCCTACTGTACCACAGTACTTCAGATAAGTTTTTCTCACCCTTATCAGAGGGAGTATTTGAGTATAAATGGCTCAAAATTGGGTAGGAACTTCAAAACGTAAAAAAAAAAAATAAATCAACAAATCTTTCCTCTTATTTTTTTTTTTTTTTAAAAAAAAGTTTCTAGCCATAACTTACACTGTGGTGATGATCTAACCACACTTCCTTTACACAGGTAACACCCTGGAACTTCCAGCAGATTCATAAATGCTTCTGAACTACAGATTATTGTCTTCAAAGAATGCCGAGTCTGGGTTTAAAGACTTGGTTTCCTACATCTTTTTTGTCTCCACTAATTAATTTACCATGATCACAGCTTTCTGTGCTGGATATTCACCAGAATGTATCCAGGGTTGGGACCAGTTTGATGGGACCTTAAGCACTCTAGAGCATCCCTTTAGGTGAGTAGGCTGGAGCATAGCCTTTTAACAGTCCTTTGCTTCTTGATGTTACTAGTTCTCCTGGAAATGGCATCACCCAGTGAACTGACCGGAATCGGTGCAGAGCTCTTAGACTTGCTGCCAACTTAGACTTGTTGTCTGTGGGTGCTCTGCATTTATAGTTGAGCTCTTCTAAGACAAATGGCAGTGGAATCAGTCACTGGCCCAGCACCTGGCTCCCAAAATCCCTTTGCTTGTTGCCAGCCTGTGCTGGTCCTCTAGTTAAAGGATCACCATAACATGCTGTGCTGCTCCTGTCTGCTAGGCCATGTCCTCTGGCACAGCTCACCCCTCTGTCCCTCATCTGTTTCAAAGGCTGTTTGACATACTCAAAGACTTCTCTTTATAGCTGTATGCTAGTGGGAAGTGAATTCAGAGTTTGTTTTTCTCCCCTATGATTTGCTAACATGACCAGTCTGAATTAATGGACTGCTCAGCCAAGCTGTCAAACACTGATAACTAACTTAATGTCAGAGTTGCGGGAATTCACGCCGCTTCCTCTGGGCTTAATGTCTTAATGAAGACCCATAAAAGGTAGCAGAGCAAAAATACTAGTCCCATGTTCATGTCCTGATACAGAAAGAGTGCCCACTATAAAAAGCTGCTCTCTGTAATCAGATTCCCCCAAATACCATATCCTTACAATTTAAGTATGTGCTTTATATTTACTTTGCTTTTTTCTGCAAATTCAGGTAACCGGATGTTAAATTCTTTTTGTCTGCTAGATTAAAGACTCTTCTAGAAGAATTTTCATCCCATATGACCTTTTGATCTGTGAGGATAATTAATAAACATGTTCCTCTTGGGGAGGTGAGGAAGCTAATGTTAATATATTAAAAATGCTTCAGATCAGTTTTAAACTAAATAGTATAGGACACTGTTTTAATTCTATTTCAGGTCATCATTAAATCAGTTTCTGATTATAGCCATCATACAGAAATCTGAAAGTACAAAATTCTGGTTGTTCAGGTCCTTATTCCTGTGATTCAATGATATGATCCCCCTTTGCTGAGGAAGGGCTATTTACTATATATTCTTAGTTATGTGCTTAAGACTTTCTATAGCTACTTGTAATCTCACCTAGATAACAAACATGAGAGTTGTTTTATACACTTGCCAAACTCTTCAGAAGTCTGGCTGTGTCTAATGGCTCAAGTGTAGTGAGGCTCAGTTCTTGGACTGCAGCTCTGCCAGGAGTGCCAAAGAAAACTCTTCCTTGTTTCACAGCCAATGCTTGCCATATTCACCTCCCAGATGGATAGTGGGAAGTGGGACCAGTAGCCTCATAAGCAGTAGCTCTTAAGATGTTACAGCTTAATTTAGGATTTGGAATAATGCTCCTGTACCTATGGGCTGCAGACTGTCCATTCTGTTTGTGGTCCTTTCACGCTTATTGTTCCAGTGTTGGCATCATCTTTCCTGACCCACCAATCTAGGGTTTGATTGAATGTTACAATTAGAATAAGCATCAGCGTGCATAATACTGAACTGAGATTTCAAAACTCTGTCCATTTTTCCTTCCCTCTTAGATTTGTTTTTTTGAGTGGCGCTCTATAATATCTGAATAAAAACAACCCCTAGAGGTAGGGGAGTAATAGCCCACTCTGAGTCTCAGTAAAAGGAATACCATTTGTGGGATTTACATCACAATGTACGGCTTGTGAAAATCCCTGTATCTGCATCGGACATCCCTGGCTAGAATTGTCGTGTGTCTCATTCTTACATGTTCAGGTGTTGCAGGTGTCCAGGATGCAGTGCTGGCTGGAAGGAAGGTACTTGCTGACATACAGTTGAGGTGCCCATTTAAGTAACTTAGACTACTAAACCAAACCATCAAGATTTCAGGCTTTCAAAAAAAACATTGCCAGGTGGAAGAATTCCAAAATAATCACTTGTAGTGTGGCACAAACCTGTGTAAAAGTTCTTCAGGTACTTTTGTGCGTGGCTGAGTTAGTTCAGCTTTCACAAACTGTTGCCGATCTGAAGGGTTAAATAGCTGGAGCAGACCAGGGGGTATCTGTCCATGACCATAAACAGGCAAATTGGTTGCAATTGGTAAAGAATTTCAGCCTTAGAGGCCAAGAGTGTACAATTCGGGTTGTGTTTGGATAGCAAGTCTATCTCTTCAAGAACTAATACTGAATTAAAATGCCTATTTTTAGCTAAGAAGATGAGCCTTAAAGTGTAATACAGACACAGGCCATAATGCTTTTAATTTGTGATGGATACTTGATAATGCTGATACTTAGAGGCTTAATAGATCTGTCTTAACAGACGTTTACCTGGATGTTAAATTACCAGTATTTTTATTTCTGTTTGAATTTGATGACCTCTTCTCTAGAGAGAAAGTCTCTGACTTGTGGTCATCCTGAAATTCCACAGAATTAGAATAAGGCTTGTTGCCGTAACTGGGGTATTTTGTGCAGACCTGGAGCTTTCTCAAACATACCGAGTCCTTAAGCAGTCACGTGTGATTATAGATCTTTATAGTAATAAAGACATGGGCCTGGCAGTAAGAGTGGGGTTGGTTGGTTCAGTGGGGTGTTTTTGTGTTGTGGGTTTGGGTTTTGTTTGGTTTTTGGGGGGTTGTTGGGTTTTTTTCTGGAGAGGTAGGTTAAGAAACCTGCTGTCTTTCTCTGTGTGAATATTGTAGCAGTGTACTCCCTAGGTACTGGGAGTATTTTAAGTGCACTAAGGTGCTCTCAACAACTTCTTCCAACAGTGTATTTTGGCAGGTTTGTAGAGAAAGGTTGGTTGGCTGGTCAGTCAAAAATGCTGACTTCTCAGAACCTTTCTTCATTGAAGTGTGCTTGTTATAAATAAACTTTCAGGAGAGATTTGTGACTCCTAAACTGCATTTCTAGCCAAGAGAGAGAAAACAATCAATACTTGTTATTTCTAATCTTTAGGGCTCAAATCCAGATGGTGGAGGCTTGAAATTCTGGGTTCTGTCTGAGCTTCTGCTGTGAAACTCTGTGTCCTGACAGACAGTTGCACTTCATTGATGTGATGAATTATTCAGTGGGCCTGGGACTGTAAAAGGCAGGAGAATGAAGCAATGTGTTATGCTAAAACATCTGTACACCAGTATGGGGAATACACAGGGGGCACTCAGTGTCAATATGTGTCAGAAGTGGTTGATGGGCATTGTAGAGACTTGGGGAGATAAACTGCAGCGCTGGAATGGAGACGCCTGTGATTCAGGAAGAGCTGGAGGTACGATGCTGAACATCAACCGTGTCCGTAGTGCCAAAGCTTGAAACTCAGAATCACAAAAGAGTTTGGGTCCACAAAAGGGATCTTTTAGGGATCTAGTCCAACTCCCCCTGTGCAGGGACATCTTTTGCTAGATCAGATTGCCCAAATCCCCATCCAGCCTGACCCTGAACACTTCAAATAACGGGGCAGCCGTGACTTCTCTGGGTAACTGGTTTGTGTGTCTCAACTTCATGAAAAAAATCTTTCTTAAAATCAATCTAAACTGACCCTCTTTCCGTTTAAAACTGCTGCCCCTTGTCCTGCTGCTACAGGTGTTGGTAAAAACTCTCTCTGCATCTTTCCTATAAGCCCCTTTTAAGTATTGAAAGTCTATAGTAAGCTCCCAGAGCTTTCTCCAGCCTCAACAACCTCAACTCTTGCCTTTCTTCACAGCAGAGGGGTTCCAGCCCTCTGATCATTTTTGTGGCCTTTCTGGACCCACTCAAACAGGTTCATATCCTTCTAATTTTGGGGGCCCCAGAGCTGGGCACAGTGGGGTGGGGTCTCACCAGAGTGGAGTAGAGGGGCCAGAATCGCCTCCCTCAACCTGCTGGCCACACTGCTTTTGATGCAGCTAAAGATACGATTGTCCTTCCAGGATGCAAATTCTTTTCATCCACCAGTACCCCCAAATTATGAAGTTTGGTGGAAATAGAAGTATTTGCTACTTGGGTATCTGTTGGGAAAGTAACATGGAAAAATTTGAAAAGGCAAAGAGATGATGGATAATAAGAGATTTTTTTATTTTTTTTTCCAGATGACAATTTCAGAAGACACATCGTGTTATTCTTGAGTTGGCTGTGCTGGATGACAGTCGGCCTTAATACAAGTGCTTCAAAATCTTAAAAGTCAGAAGTAATTCAGGTGGAAGTGGCGGTAGAGTTGGCATTTGGTGCTTTCGAGAAAGCAGAGAGGTGAGAGGAACAGAAAAAGGACCCCAGAAGGCAGTTTTGGTGTGGGTGTCAGTGCCTGGGTCCATTTGGGTGGGATAACTGGAGAGGTGATTTTTTTAATGACCCAGGAGCAATCTCCCAATGAAAAGGAAAAATAGTCTAGCAGAGAACTTGTAAGGATCAATCAAAATGAAAGTGCAGAAATGGGAAGGAAAGGCACATGATTAAGTGTGAAAAGATGAGGGAGTGGAGAAAAAAAAAACCCAGATGATTCAGAGAAGACTGATGCATTTAATGTTTTCTTTGCCTCACTATATCCTTTTTACAAGCAAGAGGAGAAAATGAACTAAATTATCACAACATAGCAGAAAAAATGCGCTTAGGATAGCTACTGGTATGTAGCCGTAGAGGGTATTTTGAGTGAGGTCGCTATGCATTTTATTGCAGGGCTCCTGTTTTTTCCATAACTTTGTTAATGACAGGAGCAGTGAAATAAATAACCTGTATAAAAATCTGCCGTGGTAACTGCCTTGAAGAAGTGCCTGTGCGTATGAGAGCTGTATCACGGTTTGAAATGGCCATAATAATATACAGGAAAAATGGCCTGAAATAACGAGGAGAAATTTGATAAAGGTGAGTGCAAAGTGCTGTGGTTAGAAGGAGAAATCAGACATTCAAGTGCGAAGCGGGGAAGGAGCTGGCAGAGCAGCAGTGCGGTGGGAGTGGGTACGTTAGAGACCATTAAATGCAAGGCGATAATAAGCTGTTGGGGGAGGAAAAAGGCAGGTGTCATTCTGGGCTGGCAGGAGAGAGGGATGGAAGAAAATGAGATTGCTGCGTTTGATGTGGGGATGGTGTAACTGCCATGTGTCATTTTAGGCACAATATTGCAAGAAATATGTTGGTCGTTGGAGTGTGGCCAAAGACTGAATCAGACTGTTTCAAGGTGGAAGGGACATAACCCATAAGATCCTCAAGTCCAACTCCCTGCTCCTCTCAGGACTACCTAAAACAACCATAGGACTAACAGCGTTATCCAGAAACAACTTGGTGCCGTGATCACTTCCCTGGGGACCCTGTTCCAGTGACCGACCACCCACGCACTGAAGAACCTTTTCCTAATGTCCAGTTTGAACTTCCCATGATGCAGCTTTATTCAATTTCCTCATTAGCTGTCGCTAATGTTGTTGGGAGAGGAGATTGGAGAGCAGCACCTCCCCCTCCGCTGCTCCCTTTGAGGAAGCTGTAGACTGTGATGAGGTCACTCCTCAGCTCCTTCTCTTCTCCAAGCTGAACTAGCCATGTGACCTCAGCTGCTCCTCATAAGTCTTGCCCTTGATACCTTTCACCATCTTGGTCACCTTCCTCGACATCATCTAATAGTTTGGTGTCTTTATACTGAGGTGCCCAAAACTGTACACGCTACTTTCAGTGGGGGCTGCAGCAGTGCAGTGTAGGGTGGGACAGTCACCTCTCTCATCTGGCTAGCTATGCTGTGCTTGATGCATCCCAGGACCCAGTTGGTCCTTTTGGCTGCCAGGGCACACACTGTTGACTTGTATTCAATTTGCCATAGTTATAAACATTGATGAGATCTCCTCTGAGCCTTCTTTTCTCTAAGTGAAACAGTCCCAGCTCTCTCTGCCTCTCCTCACAGGAGAGATCTTTCAGTCCCAGGTGGATTTGTGAAAGGGGCCCTCAGAGATGGAGGACAACTGTGAACTCAAAAAGCTTAGAGAAAACTACTGCAGCCACGAAATACGCTTTTCTAATTTCAGTGGCTGATTGTTTCTTCTGGGATTAGAGCCTACTTGGATTGTCATACCATCTTCGAAATCCAGTGCAAGGTAGAAGATGACAAAGGGGCTGGCCTGCCTTCTCAGGCTGACTTTGTCAAGTTATTGCCTGCTGCTCTTGTGGTGGCAAGATGCCACTTGCGTCCTGGGTCTGGGGTTGGGAATCCACGAAGAGCTGCCTCCATCACCTGGTGCTCTGCACACCTGCCTTTCTTCATATCCAGCTCTGCTTAGGCACTTTCTTTTAGCAGTCACTGTAGAAACAAACCCCCAAACCGAAGTCTGCGCAAGCCTTGCCTACATTCTGCTGTTTTGTGGATAAACTTCAAATCAGTTTGAGTCAGAAATGTAAGACTATCGAAGATCTTTGATTAATCTGGACAATTCCCACTTGCTTTCGATGACCCTTTTCCGTAAAGAAGACTTGAAAACAAGTGCTAATTGCTGCTTTTTCACCAGTCAGGCCCATATGGCTCTAAGCAGCGACTGAAGACGACTCCTTCCGTCTTGAGATTTATTTTGACGGAGGCTGCTCCACGCTGGGCTCTCAGGGTGGAGCAGAGAAATCGGTATGTAATATTTGGGCATCTCGTCCTCACTTTTTTTTGTTCAGCCTGAGATTCTTCTATGTATGGAAACAGTTCCTCCACTTGATGTTAATTTCCTAAGCAAAAAATTATCTGTTTCTCGTTAATATGGACACATAGCAAGGATAATTCTCCTTAATTATTACCTTGAGCACATGGCTGCAGATGCTGTTTACAGATACTTTTTTTCAGTATAAAATCTGCATTAGTCCTAAATACTGGAGTGTTTGTCATTATTGAGGGTGCTAATAAGTTATTCAGCCTACAGCTTTCATGTGTCGGGAGATAAGGGCTGTAGTGACTTCATGGCTGCAAAGCCCTCTATAAAATTAACGTAGGGGAAAAATAGGACCCAACCCTGAAATAAATTGCCTGGAGTCATTCCAGACACCTGCAACTGCCACGTGTAACCATCAGTCTTGTGGCTGACATTTATAGCTAGAGAAACAGGTTACTGTTTGAAATGGCATGAACCAGCTACTTGGAACCTCTGAAGCCTGAGAACAACATTTTGTGCTGCTGCAGGTGATGCATTTTCTTCTAAGGTTTCTTCAGCAAGGACTTCTGACTGCAAAAGGTCTTCCCCGGGCAGGAGGTTCTCTTTTGTGCTATGTGCCCACTGTAGGTATGTCCTTCAGCAACCAGAGCCTCCCCAGGTGTCCTTCTCCTACTCATCTCAAGGCTGGAAGGAGAGCTAGGAAGGAGAGGATGCATGTTGACAGAATGATGCTGAAATTCAGGTCTCCAGGCCTAAAGAGGCTGCTGTAAAATGAGGGAAAACAGTGCTTTTCAGCCTGTCTCAGTTCACAGAAGCTTCTCCAGCAGAAATGCAGAAGCTCACATGGGAAATCTGTGCTGCTTGTCTTTGTTGCCTCTTACTGGCACCTAAGCGTGAATCCATGACCTCCTTGGTGATGTGCTCAAAACCACAGATATAACCAAAGAGGAGGAGGTCTTCCCTCATGAGATATTCCTTCATAGCTCACTCTTTCCTCCTGTGATAGCTTGTAATGGGAGCCAGGACTTCCAGCACATGCCTTGCACCCACTGCACCACAAGCTGCGCAAGGAGAGGATCTTCATGGGGAAGAACTGCAGGACTGAGTATCCCCAGTGGAAAAAAAAGACTAGAAAGAGCTAAAGAAGAGGCTTAAACCAAATAAATTCAGTAAATTGTTCTACAAACCATAGGAAACCAAAGTCTGCTTTCCAAAACTCTGCATAGACACAGGCTCCCTTGTATTACGCGCATGTCCCTGCCACGTGTCCTACTCATCCTCAAACTTCTCTCTTGTGTTCTTCAGCCATGGGCAAGGCAAGACTCAGCCTCCTGGGGCTAACTTCAGGATGTGCCTGGGCTCACCAGCTCATAGGGTATCTGGTTGGCCAGAAGGACAAACAGAAGTTAACTGTCACCCTTAAACTGTTGCTTCTTAGGGAAGGTATTAATCTCAAACCCTGCTTTTCCTCTACCCAACCGCTGTTTTTCACAGAACATGCATCTGTTTAATATCTTTGATATTTGTCTGTCAAAGTTGGTAGAAATTGCCCACCAGACCACTTGTGGGGACAGATGGAAAGACGGTACAATCACAGAAGCCCTGCCCCTGAAGGAAACCAGACTAAAGCACGGGGCGTAGTTTTCATCTCCACACTTGTACACGTCTTTCTTCCAGCCCTGGCTCCTGATGGAGTCGCATCCATCGTCCTGCCCACAGTCCAGCGTGCGCGGAAGCTGAGCTCAGCCAGTGATATTTCACAACGTTTTCCATGAGCCTCCAACAGCTTTTTAAACAAGATAATCCTGGCTGCATACGTCCTACAAATGTTTCCATTCATAGATCCAATCCTCGCTTCTCCTAATTAAAGATAATGCTCCCAGTTTGGGTGTTTTGTCATAAAAAAGTTGAAAGGCATCTTTAAATTAAAGAAGAAACACAAAATACTGTTACCATGAGATAATAACACACCTAACAACTTTAGAAAGTTGTTTTCCCACTGAATAAACTGCAATTTATAAAATTACTCCTGATTTATAAAATAACTCCTAACATATGTTACTTTTTTTTTTTCTTCTCTTCCTTTTTGATGATTTTTTCTTACAATAGCATTCAGGTGTACTTAAAAAAATCATCATTTTTTTCCGTAAATACTTACCTAGGAGCATCTTTTGCAAAAGTCAATATAATGATTTTGAGGGAAATTAAGACAATGATTTAGGATTTCCTATCTTAATGCTGAATTTTGTCCAATGCCAGATTTCAGTAAATTCCATTGGTTTGAAATTCAGATTCTGGAGGGACTGTACAGGAGAAATAGCATATACGGGGTGGAAAAGCACGAGCGTGGAATATAGGGGTAAAAATGAAGAGTGGAACAGGAGAGAGATGGTTACCTTGATCTGCCCAATATTTGCGCACGGGTTACCCTTGCTCAGGATTTCCATTGAGCTGGATCCTGTTGTAGACAATGACACTGCTCTTTGCAGTGTTGACTTTGTAGATATCGAGCTGAGCCTTTCCAACGGCGAGATCCTTACAAGTCGAACACAAACTGAAATATTCCAGGTCTGATACTTTGACATAAATTAAAAAGGAACCATAAAAGAGGCCTTCTTGCTTATGTGCTTGTTCTGATGGATCTCTAGGGTAATGTAAGGTGACTCTCTGTTCCAGCCTGCGTGTTTTAGCTGTGCTGTGGGCATGTGGGTGGGGATGCTTTACAAATGTGTATTTAGCTTCATGCACGGTTGTGCAAGAGCGTGTTTCTCAAATAGAGGAATCCCAGGAAACACAGAGCAATTACAGCCCGCCCCACCACCCCGGAACACAAAAAGCCTCCGCAGAACCGTTGCACCTTCTCCAAGGTTCATCCCCAAGGGAGAATGAGGAGAAGGGAACAGATTTACATGGTACAGTGCCACGTGGCGTTAATGGAAGTTGCAATGACCCAATATATTTCCAAAAGCCGGAGGAGCTGTCCGTGTCATGGCATCATCCAATCTAAAGAGTGACCTGTCCTTGAGGTTGAGGGAAAACATGCTACAAAGGTGCTTCCTGGTGCTGTGGTCAAAGCAAAACCCATCACGATAAAGCCCCCCAACCTTGCTCGAAACTTAGTTTTGAGAGTGTAGATAATTTTAATTATTTTTTTTTTAATACAAGTAAAAAAAAAAAAAGTCACAAGAAAAGCAAGCAAACAAAGTACATTTTTATTCTAAATTGATAGGATAGGACCAAGAGATTGCTGTGGTTCTCAGAACATCGTCTGTGCTTGATCAGGTGAATTAGGGGGGGCGGGGTGTAGTCAACTTCTCTGTACAGTGATGAGAGAGGAAGCCGAAGGAGCCAGAAAACCTGATGCTCAGGTTATAGTAATGAAGGCCAGCTAAGCAATTAGCTGCATCTCATCAGTTTGTCCTGTGCTGGAAGAGACTGCCAAAGAAAATATACTAAGGAGATGTGTTTTGAACCTCTTTCTGCAGCTTTCAACAGTAAATGTCAGAGCTCCTGGTGTAGACTCACCCGGGGACTGCCTGCAGGGCATTTCTTTGGAAAGTCATCAGTCTGGGTTCAAGATCGCTCCACAGTGGGATGACTCCAGCATTCTGGACATCTTGCATAGATTTGTTGTTCCTACTGGGTCAGGTGTGGGCTGAGCCCCTCAACTGCACCATGGCTGCTTGCATGAGAGCAAGGCAAACCACATCATTCTGGAGTAAAGCCACACTCCTTGCACAATCTACTTCTCCATGGCTTCCTCTTCAGCATCAAGCCTGTTTGTGAAAGTCTTAGACCCTCCACTGTTCCTGCCCCAGCTCCTGGAGCATGTTTTGGAGCCTATAACATAGCGTAGATATGTGTGATTTCCAAAACCAAACTGGTAAAAGCAGATATTCCCTTCTGGTTCTTTCTGAGTTTGATGACTCTGCAAGTCCTTACAATTTAATCTTTGGCTTTTTTTTTTCATGCACTGAGGCTGTGCGCTTCTCTGCCCTCCTTCCCCCTCCCTTCCTGCCTTCATTCATTTTCTTCCACGGAACCATTTCCGTCCTCCAAATGTGAGCTTTATTAAATTGCATTCATAGCTCATTAGGGCTTGCCAATTCATCTAAGGGAACACAAAAGCCAATATTCCTTGTGAAAAGCCATTAAAGCCAGAATGCTGGAGAAGAAAGGCACCCACAGGCCTGCTCACAGACTTTGTGATGGGCTGCAGCTCAGAAGCCTGCCTGAACCTGAAAATCTCCTTCATTTATCAAAGCTTTGCACCAGCAAGCTGTGCTGAATGTGCAGGGCTGGATCCAGACATGGCCTGAGCACCGCTTGTGTACAGACCTCCCTGAAGCTCCTTTACAAAGCCACACCCTCACTTGGTTTTAAGTAATCTGCCAGTCCAAGACACCAAGGGAGATGACAAAAGAGTGTCTTGCTACAGAACCAGGTTTGGGGCGGCAGAAGATACCCAGGACCTGGACCAAGGGCTCAGCTCAGGATGCAATGACTTATGGGGTCTTACTGACTTTTTCCCACAAACTTAAATCTTGATATCAAAAGGTGAGTTTGCACAGCCCAGACAGTGGCCTGAAGCACAGGCTGCCAGGGAACAGATGCCCCCCAGCCTCCCCCAACTCCTGCCCAAGCCCCGTAAATGAGCAATAACCCCAGACATTCTGCCTGGGCAGTTCTGCCTCCGTCTCTTTCTTGTCCCCCTCCACAACCCTTTTACTTTACGGCTTCTAGCTCGGACGTTTCATGGGAACAGCCTATACTGTGTTTCTCTGGTGTGTCCAAGGCTCACAGTCCCGTGTGAGATGGTGCAGGAACTTGGTCTGCACACCCCTGCTCTGGCAGCGCATCCTCACGGCAGGCAGAAATCACAGCACAGCACTCGGAGTAGGAAGGTCCCATCAGCAGGATGTGAAAGTGGAGATTTCAATTTCAGTTATGAACTTGCTCTCAGCTTTTACGGCAGCATGAAAGTTTTCAGATGGGTGTGTTTTTTTCTGTTTTCATGCTTTAAACTAGTATCATAGAATGGGTTGGGTTGGAAGGGACCTTAAAGACCATCTAGTTCCAACCCCCCAAAATCTGGAAGGCTTCATAAATTTGCGTGTCATATAAAAATAATGATGATGTACCATTGCACCAGTTCTTCCACTTTTCTCTTTGAAAAACGACTAAACCACCAAAGCAGTCACAGGTTTTAGGCACTCAGAATCCAATAACTTTTTTAATAACAGCTCTTGGTGATGCAGTTTCTAAAAGGGACGCTATTCCTGCATCAATCCTGCTGGAGTCTGCCTTGGTTACACTCCTTGAGCTACGAAAGCATCACCATTCCTTAGGTATGTTCTAAACCATCTTGAAAACTCGAAGAGAGCTAGAAAGAAATAGTATTTCTTTTTTTGCCCAATGGTTCCCATTGGGCAAAAATCTACCACATTTTCCTGGGGCTGTAGGAGCATTAGCTCCAGAGCTCTGAGTACACAGCAGCAGCAGGAAGACTTTTTCCTGCAACGCTGGCGGCCCTGCCACTGTTGGGGGGTCAGGTCATGGGGGTTTGTCATTTTATTGACTCTACTGTGAGAGCTGGGCACTCAGGATGCAGGCAAAACCCAACTCTTTTGGACTTGTCAGTTGAGAACATAGGGAATGACTCATGAATTCCCATTTTCAGTTATGCTGAGAAAGAGGGAAAAACCAACCTTTTCTTCTAGTTAGAAGAATAAATTGTTATTTTATGCATCGAGAGAGAGCCTTTAGACTTTTTCCCAAAACAAGAATAGTTGCTCTGTCATTTCAAGCACAAAAGTGTAAACAAATGTGCTTAGCACATACCTTCTATCATTCAAAAAAAACCCAAACTCTGAAAAATGACCTTCCCTGCTGATAGAAATCAGCTCGGCTCCGAATTTATACCCTCTGAGATGCTGACCACAGCTTTAGAGGCAGAACTGATTTGAAGAGTAGTGCTGGGGCTCTTTCACCATTCGCTGGAGGCGGGTGGGGTGTGGGGAAGGTGCGGTGAGCCGCGGTTTTGAGAAGCAGCTCACGTTTATCTCTGTGCCGCCTGGGGCAGCTCTCCATGCAAAACAGGGCTTTTGCATAAAAAGATGTACCTTAGGACCTCCTACCGACCTGCTAAGCAATCTAAAGCAACGTGAAGCAAACTTTGTGCTGCATTCAAACAACCTACTTAGGATCCATCTTTCTCCAGCCCTGTAATGGAACTGCTGCCTCAACTGCCTGGCTGGCCCTGGAATCCCCTCTGCTGATGCTGATGCCTCGCTGCTTGGGTTTTGGTGCCAAAGCATGGTCAGGGTGATGCTGGGACTGTAGATGTTTGCTCGTGCTTTCAATTTATCTATGTAAAGTTAAAAAAAAACAACTCACGCCTTTTTTTTTTTTTTTAAATCTTTTATGTGCAATGCCACCTGCGTTACAGAAAAAGCCTTTGGTCCCCGACTTTCTGTTTACATACATTCCTTTTCTTCTACATGCTAGTCAAAAAGGTGGTGTTTTTGCCCCGAGGGATTTCCAGGCTAAGACAGGGAACAGCAGGAGCGTGCAGCCAGGTCAGTGAAGGACATTTGAAGCAACTCTGGTCAGAGAGACGTGCTTTGTCTCAGCTGTGAAACTAGGATGACGTTTGATGTAGCATTCGTAGCAAAGGAGGCCTGGAGGCAGGATTTGGAGGCGACTGCTGAACAGAGAATAGGTTTTGGGAGCATCCCTCCTGCAGGAAGGGCAGGGTGAAGGAAAGCAAGTGCTTGGTTTCGCAATTCAGTGCACAAACAGGCCACGTGAGAGCCCTTTGCTGTGAGCTTCTGTGGCTAATATTGACCTAGCATCAGTAAGTATCAGGGTGGGAGAGCATTCCTAGCTAGGCCACTCTATTGAACCATTAAGCGGCAAAGATGCTTCCTTGGCTCCAGCTTCAGCTTACCAAGGCTGGAAACAGGCCAACCAAAGAAATTCATGACGGTGAAAAAGTGCATTGCTATAGAAAGGAAAAATGGGTAAAAAAGTCTTTCTGTTAAAGCCCCTTGTAGCAGTGTCACTTCTGCTCCTGAAGTGCTGAATGGTGGAAGCCCTTTAGGTGTCCACACAGCCACGTTTTGCTGAGGCTGAGCAGCCAGTGATGGAAGAAATGCTGGATTCTGTCCTAAGAACTGTATTTTTGTACTAAGTTTTAATTGCTTTTCACAAATTGTTCCTTGTTCCTGTACAATGCCAGTAGTAGTGCCAATTATGAATATATTTATAATTTCCCTTTATGTAAGTCCTTGCACTTTTACAAAATCCTTCACACCAAACTGGAAATAGCTGTGTTTCCACTGACTGTTGAATTCTCCGCTGGAATTTGACCAGGCTCACCTCATGTTGTCTTCAAACTGGTGTTGGAGAAAGGATGCTGACGGTGATGTGCCACTTCAAACTTGTCAGTTGCCGCTTGGCGTTTTGAACACCAAAGTCGGGAACCATCAGGCACAGCTGGATGAATCAGGAGCTTTTGATGTGAAGTCGTCCAGTACTACACTGGCACGAAAACTGCCTCAACTACCAGCCTGTCTGCTCTAGTTTCTACCTTGGCTTTGGGGAAGAAAATGTCCTGGGCTTGCCGTGAATAAACCTTGCGGATCCACTTAAAGAGAAGCTGCCAATATAGCAGTTAAAAAAATCCATCAGGAGCAAATGTATCTTCATACATTTTTCATTCACAGCCTCTTTTCCTACCCTACTATAAATACCTGTTATAATTACTATGTTATATAGAATATATATACTATAAGGAGAAGCGATCCCAAACTGATACCGACGAGATCTACCCCTGCAACGGCAGCTCATGCACCCACGTCTCCCTGGCAAACCTATGGATTTTTTTTTAAAGAAAAACTGCCTCCTAAAATGAAAATATTCCCCCTGCTCACACACCTGCATGCCCACATGGCTGTCAGCCTGGCTTTTCCAAACTAATCCAGACTCCCCTTAAAGGAGAAGGTGAGGAGACTTTGTTGCTGTTTTTCTTACAGCAGCTTGCAGGTAGATGGGGGAGGAATAATAAGAGGAAAGGAAAAAAGAAGAAAGAAGAGGAAGCAGCCTCCCCCTGCCCGGATATACTCTGAGGACACCCATTCTCAGGGAAACAGGAGCTTTTCTTCTATCTGGGAGGTGATTTTTAAGGAGGGCAAGGCATCGTGTGTGTTAATGCTCCTCTTAGAGGAAGAAGTGGCGTGGAGCTAGGGGATGGAAAGCAGCAGCAGGGTGGGTGGGGTTGTTGTGCTGGGAGGTAACGGGAAAAACTAATGAGCCTGTGCTGGGTTGAACACATCACAGACGTGGCTCTGACAGGCTTGCTGGTGTGGCGGGTTCCTGGAAGAGAACTGTTTGTCTGAACAGCCATCCTGTGTGCTCCAGCCCGTGACAAACACAGAGTAACCCAGGGTACAAGAAGACCCATGTCACAGTGCTGTAATAAGACACGTGGCATCAAGAACAGTATTACCCCTTCCAGGAGAACAGCAGGCATTTCTGGAACAGCCCTTTTCACTAACCAAAAAAGCTCTTGCTGCAAAAAAACAAACCCTGCTGAAATCTTAATTTTCCCTTTTGGTGCATAAATTAAGAATCAAATAGATTGGTTGAACGGACTTTTCCCATCCACCTCTGGGTGAGAATAACCAAGGCTTTTAAGGAAAAGGCAGCACTGTTCAGGTATTAGCACAGGGTCTGGTTTAGATCTGTCCTCATTTGTGCTGTGAGTTTCAATTCATTTGCGTTGGTAGATCCTCGTTGCTTTAACAGTCTGAAACTGTCTGAGCAGTGGCCCTGCTGGAAACCAGCCACCCATCGAATGTGCCTTCATGATGGTGGGCAAGAGGGCAAGAATCCACCCTGCCTTTTAGATGTTTTTAGATGGAAACCAAGGAAGGCTTTTGGATGGGTGACATCTGACGAAGTGAGACACTGAGCCTGCAGCCCTGCTCTGCTTTGCAACGAGTGCTTAGCAACGGTCACCTCCATCTCCTTGGTAGATGTCCGAGGTGAACTGGATGGACCTAAGCAAGACAGCAAGCTCAGATGTGGTGTGCGGTGAAGGCTGAAGGTAGGTGAGATGAGTTCAGGTCTTTGTCATGGGCTTCTAGGGAGAATTGCAGGTGTGTTGTGGTTTTTCAAGGCCTTCATTCACAATGCCCCAGTTGAACCACTCTGGTGGTGAGTAATGGCCTTGTCTGCACAGTGGAGGCACCCAAAACCTAAGGGTCAATGTGAAAAGTCCGTGCACTACCTCCCCAAGCAGTTAGAATCTTTCCGGACAGCCCCTACAATGCTTGGTGATGTTTGTTTGTTTTCCCAAGTTAGCAGAAGGGTGGAAGCAGCTGTACAAGGGCAGGATGAGCTCACTCTAATTGCAAAGCTTTGCTCACACTGGTGAAGTCATCTGGTCATAGACCTGTGACCATCTGTGTTAAGATACATCTGACAGATAAGTAAACCCTTCTGTCACCTCCTTATCATTTGATCCCGGTCCAGGGTTCATAGTTAAGGCTAATTAAGACTGGAAAATAACAGTTGTATAGCGTGCCTGTGGTGCACACAATCCAGCTGGATAAGGAGGCATAAAGTTTCCAAGGATCTGGTGCATCCTTGGTCTTGAAATAAAAAGGATTTGAGCATGGCAGCTCACATGGGAGTTACACAGATGGACATCATCGCCTTTCTCTAATTTTTTTTCAAAACCTGCAAATCCTTGCCATGGGATTGGGTTTGCACAGGCAACCCCGGCAGGTTTTCCCTAGTAACTATAGCTGACAACTGGACTGTTAACATCCAAGACTCAGTCTGCTCGTTGACTTCTGAGTGTGGGAATGAATCAAGTCAAACCATCACTGCAAACCAACCTGAAGCTTACGGGCTGTGATACTTTAGCAATTTGAACAGGTGAGGTTCATGCTCCAGTTTTCCTAGAGAAGATCCACCAAGGTCCATTTCAGAAGTGACACCGTCTCTCAGGTACTTACCACAGAGGTGGGACCAGGACACACCTTGCTCTGCAGCAACCAAGCTCTAAACTGGGGTTAAAGAGGGATAAAGCAAAAAGGCCACACAGAGAAGAAAACATTCTTGTTAGGGGAATGAATTTACATGGAAATGCTCAGCAAGGAAGATAGTGGTGCACAATGCGTAATCTGGTGTTTTCCTGCCTGCAGAGCCCTGATTAGATCTTACCCGAGCAGAGCTGGCACAGTGGGCGGGCACTGGAAACACACAGACATGGCAAAACACAGTGCAGGCCCACTCAGAAAGTGACTGCTGGGGCCAGAGTGGCTGAATTCCTCTCTGGTGGGAGGGCACTCCGTGGCTGTGCTGGGAGATGCAGCGTGTGGAAAAAAAAGCCAAAAACCGTGGCTCAGTTTGGCAGAAGAAGGAATGAGGGTGCAGCTAGACAGTGTCACTTGTGGGCACAGCGAGGTGATGGCAATACAGATTGAATGCTTCGTCTGGTAGATACTTTCGGGGCAGTGGCAGCTTGGGGGTTGCGTGGAGCTGGCAGAAGGTTGCTTCTGCCTGATCATACCTGGCTTTTTCTAAACAGTTGCTTTTGTGCTCATTTTCCATAAACTCTGGCTCAGATCTCCTGCACAGAGCCACGTCCCAGCCCAGTTGTGGAGCCCCGCAGACACATTGCAGAAACCATGGCGGGACCCGGGGCACTACTATGTAGACTCTTCGGTCCAAGCCATTGTCCAAATGAGTGAGGCTGGAGGAGCAGCTGGTGAGAGATGCACAACCGAGGTTCTGGGCTGTTTCTCACACCAGGCTTTTGTTTTAGTTGGAGATACAGACCTGCATTTGAGGGCTGAAGTTCAGGTTGTCTGTGAAGGGTTGTGTTAAGGTGCATGAGTTTCAACGAGACTGAACACGATTAAAACATGCCAGTGACAGGTATGACCAGGCCAATGGCTTCTCTGCACCTCAGTTTCCCCCTCTATAATGAGGAGGAGGAGGATGCTGCTTATCAAACAGCATGCAGAGAGGATAAATCAAGACAAGAGCCTAGAAGGCAAATAGGAGAGAGATCATTATATTCCAGCAGAAATTACTGCAAAGCGAGGAGCCTCATTTTGACCGCTGATGAGGTTTGATGTGGCCGTAGAGCAGACTGATGGCTGCAGTCATCACTCATAACCCCATGCATGTGTGGGAGATGAGGGAAGGCAAGCTGACCAGAGCCCATGAAGGCATAATTCAGCCCATAGTTCTCCTCAGAGGGGGTTTGGCAGCTTGATGATGGTGGGAAAAATGGGTATTGCAAAATGAAAGGAGTGGAGTTTGATAAAGCACCGTGGCTTTCCTCGCTTTCTATGCCCATGCAAATTTAATTGAAGGAGAGTGCCTAAAATATGCCATTCAATTAAATGAGTTTTCAAAGAGCACAAAGTGAACTTCAGTTCCATCAGAGAAATCCACCTGCATTATGTCACAAGGCTTAGAGACACCTGTTGAATTAAACACCCGTGTAACAACCTTTGTGGGGCTGTAGTTTTCACATCAATTAGATGAAAGCACATTTTTCCAGATGAGGTATAAAGTTCTGAAAAATGAATTCAACCTTCTGCTGAAATCCTTTCCCTCCCCACCAAGCTCTGTGTAACTTACCTTGTGGAGACCTTTTCACAGTCTGCTCACATCCCAGCAAACATGAATTTGGACAGCTGGAAGAATTACACCGGCTGACATTGCCCCTGACATCCTGAAAGTCAGGAATTCCAGTAAAACTTTCCACAAAATGTCTGCTGTTGCTAAACACTGGCAACTCCTGTTTTCGGATCTCACAGTGAATGAGACTTTTGGCTACAACTGAAAAATTGGCCCCTCTCTTTGCTTGGCAACTCATCTGGCAATTATGTTGTCTAAATGGAACGTGGCCTGCAAATAGTGGAGGGCACTGATTTAGACCTTGGGCAGCTTCAGCTCAACTCCATCACCTGTTTGCTGATGGGGACTGTGCAGAGCCAGATCATGATCCGAAAAATCATTCCAGTGCCCCACATCGTGTTTATGGCTTACTCCAGGAGTAATGCCTGGCCTTGTGAACAGTATTTTCCCCTGCATTAGTTGCCTTCTGTCAACCCAACTGGTAGATTTGAGTTCAGATATTTGCCCTCCATGCAGGAAGAGCTGAGCTCAAGGCACAGCCTGGGGCAGTCACGATGCCCCTGTTCTGGAGCAATGAAGCTCTTGTGTTTTTTCTAAAGTACCCACTGAGTATGGGGTTTGCCTGCCAGGGAGCACTAGAGCATGGCCTAAACCCATTGTGAAAGCATGTTTTATATAAAAAGAACAAAAATTTAGATACAAACAAGTTCAGGTTCATGCGAAAGTCTGTATTTCTCTTCCAAACCAGAGGGACTCATTTCTCCTGGAGGTCTTCTTCGTTCATTAGCACTTTTTTCCAACTCACGCATGAGTTTTTAATGGGTCTCATCCTGGCTTTGGAGGTCTTCAGCTTCCCGTGCCTGCTAAGGTCCACTCAGCTATTACAGGGCTGGAAGCGGCTGGAATATGACCAGCAACATTTCTTTCTTCTTTCCACTGCTATCACTGCAACACAGCCCTGTTGCCAACGACCTGGTGCTAATGGCATGAGCTTGCCTCATGTGGGCCCTCAGGGCATGATGGAGAGGGAAATGGGGTGAATAAATGTGAGATCAGGCTATGTCAGCTGCTTCTCAGCTTGCTGTCCAGTTAGCCAAGGATTCTAGTCTTCACCTGGGCTTTTGCAGGGGGAAGGGGAGGAATGTATTCCCTCAGAAATCTCCTTGTTGGCAATCAGGCTTCCCTCTACATGCGGACACCTCTTGGTGGGAGATAAAAGTGCTGCCAACTTGATTATTTTCACTGCCTGTTCAAAAGCATTCACTTTTTTTTCCTGCTAACCAACACCTAGAGCAAAAGGCCAAGGGGACAAGCTCAGCCTTTGTTTGTAAAGTTCGAGTTCCTGTAGAAAAACCAGAAAGGAGAGACTGCTCCAGATGTGTATTTCTGCATCATATCATGATTGAAAATAAATATAACCATTTTAACCTGGAATCCCTTGATGCTTAAAAGTAAGTGGTGGGAAAGCCCTGCCAGCAGACCTAGATAACGGTATTGGGATGGGGAATCTGACCACTGATGAAGACTAAACCACCTCATCTCTCTTCTAGGTTGGTGTGGGCAACAAGACTGAGCTGTGACTTATTTCAGGTGCCCAATGCTGGCCAATGGCACCATGCTGCCTCTTGCATGGGAGTGTAATTTAAGCCTGGACTTAATGCAGTGGCTGTCAGTTAATTAGCAAAGCTCCTCTCTCTGTTATTCAGCAACATTAAATGTCTGTGGAAGGAAAGAACAAAATGAGCCAAGTTCACTTCAGTTCTCTGAGAAACACGGGAAAGCGGCAATGCTCGCCAAATCGGAAAGAGAGAAAATGAGATAAAAAAAAATTAATTTCCAGCTTCTAAGAGGACTTTACCAATAACAATATAAAGGATAGTTGAGTGGTCTGCTTAAATGAAAAAAAAAAAAAAAAGAGAGAATTATTACTTTGCAGGCAAGTGAATGGCTTTCCGTATCTTCTTCCCCTGCCTGTGTCATTTAATTTTTTCTTCTACTCTTTGCTCATTTGACTCCGTCAGTGTGGTGAGGGTGCCGGAGGCTATCAACATTTCTCCTTAGCGCAAGTGCAGGAGACAAACAGAATAAGTCACCTCCTTTGGAGGGGACGACTCTGGCCTGTCACCCCTGGAAGTGAGTTGCGTCGATGCAACATTCACGTGGCTCAGATGAGCACATCAAGCTCAGGAAGATGACAACTTACAGTAGATGTACAGCTGTAACAGTAAAATTGCATGAAGCTAAGGAGTTATGATCCATCCTCGGGGTGAACATGCACCCATTGCAAGCATGGGCCAGGCTGGAGAGGGAAGAGAGGCTCTTCCATGGTGCCAATCAACATAGCTGTGACCACTGACTGCTCCACAGGTGGTAGGATCTGGCTTCTACCTGTTATTTTGAGGTTTGTAAGCCCAGTTCCTTAATGAATATATCCATCGGATGAAAGAGCAGCGTGGTGAGCACCTAAACCAGTGGAGCTCCATGTCCTATAGACTTAAGTCTACAGCTGTGCTTCTATTTGCAGGT
This sequence comes from Baryphthengus martii, assembly GCA_013396935.1. NCBI lineage: Eukaryota > Metazoa > Chordata > Aves > Coraciiformes > Momotidae > Baryphthengus > Baryphthengus martii. Next base: position 153,538 of record VWZK01013017.1, on the reverse strand, counting down.
TCCCTGATGTCCATGCAAAGCACCCTCTCTCTCCAGGAAGGAATAGCTTGATCTTTTCTCTCGATTCTGCCTCCTTAATTTCAGAAATCTTCTCTTTCTGGGCTTCCCTACAGTGGAATTACAGGTGATTGGAATTGGGTATAACAGTCAAAAGCTTTTGGGGGTGGAGGAGACCAACAGGCACATGAATGGAGGTGGTGCAGAGAGAGGATATGATTAGATAAACCTTTCTCAGGGTACAGGCTATAAACCCCGTGTGCAGTCTCTAAGGTTGCAAAGTTAAGCTCTCAGGAGCTAGGAAACACCAGAATTAAACAGCCTGCACAGCCACAACTTGGGCCTTTGCGCACGTCAAATGCGATGCATCCTTTAATTATCTGATCTTCTATTATTTGGGGTTATTTCAATCCAGGGAGTTGCTCCAGGCCACATTAACACGCGCTGTTCAAACCACACACTGGATGCAACACTCATTTCCTCGTGAGCGCCTCGGCGGTGCCTCAGCATCTGATCAATATTAATGCGTTTATCTTTGCAGCGCTCCTGCGATATCACCAGCTGCTGAGCCGAGGCACGGCGAGATCGAGGCCAAAATGATCAAACGCACTTGCTAATTTTGGGTGCTCGATTTGCAACGCCGGGGATTGGATATTCCAGAGCACTCGGCATTTCACAGCGGTTTGTGTGCCTGAAGTACGGCTCCTGTTGACTTGTTCCTGTCTCCCAGGGCAAATCCGACCTGAGTGTCCTACATGGGGCAGCAAGAATAGGGAGGAGACCCTTCTGGGCAGCTCCTTTGCTGTGCAGCTGAATTCCCTGCGCTAAACTGTTCATAGTAAGGGAGAAATCCTGGGGGCAAAAATCCCCAACCAACCAATCAAAACCCCATGTAAACCTGTATTGGCTGAACATGGGCCAGCACTGTGCCAAGGTGGCCAAGAAGGCCAACGGCATCCTGGCTCGTATCAGAAATAGTGTGGCCAGCAGCATTAGGGAAGTGATCATCCCCCCGTACTGGGCACTGATGAGGCTGCACCTTGGACACTGGGTTCAGTTTTGGGCCTCTCACTACAAGAATGACATTGAGGTGCGGGAGCAGGTCCAAAGAAGGACAGTGAAACTGGTGAAGGGTCTAGAACATAAGTCTTCTGAGGAGCAGTTGAGAGAACTAGTGGTGTTTATCCTGGAGAAAAGGAGGCTCAGGGGAGACTACCTTGCTCTCTACAACAACCTGAAAGGTGTTTGTAGCAAGATGAGATCAGTCTGTTCTTCCAAGAAACTTGCAATAGAACGAGAGGAAACAGTCTCAAGCTGGAGGTTTAGGTTGGATATTGGGAAAAACTTCTTTACTGAAAGAGTTGTCGAGCCCAGGAACAGACTGCCCGAGGCAGTGGAAGAGTCACTATCCCTGGAGATATTTAAAAGATGTGGTCCTTAGAGACATGTTTTTGTGGTGGACTTGGCAGTGTTAGGTTTGCAGCTGGACTCAGTCATCTTAAATGTCTCTTCCAACTAAAATGATTCTATGGTGTTGAATTGGAATTATTTAGGCAACTTCTCCATTTTCGTATTTTTGAAGCTTTTGAGTCCTTAGCTCATCAGCTAATGTTCTTTCAATGTAAATTTAGAGATATAATGTCCCAACTCACTGCTCCGCCCAAATACCAAATGTGGCAAAACAAATCAGCCAAACCGCCTGAAGAAAGATCCAGTTCTCATTTTGACCAAAACATGGCCTATTGGTGAGGCTTAGCCCTTTGGATCCCAAGCCCAGATCCCCAACTTCACAGCACCAGGACAGAGAGAGGAGATGTACGAGCAGGGTTTGTGTTAGCCTTGCAGCTCTGTAAAGCTGTAAGACATGTTTGACTAGTGTTTTCACACTGGGTGCTTGGCAGCATGGATATTCTGACATTTGGGACTCCAGAGCCCCCCACCAGGACCCAAGTTGGGGGTGTGATTTTGCTTTTTGTAGCTTTTGCCACTGGAACAATCTCCTGTCCCTCATCCCTGAATCCTGCCCATCTCTCATCTATTCCCTGCTCTCCTGTCTGGCTCCTGCCAGCTCTCCCATTGCTCACACCCATCTTCACCACCATCTTACTCCTCTCTCTTCTGCTTTGGCAGTGATAGGTTTTTTTTTCCTCCCGCTACACTTCTATATGACTGTGATTTACAGCTCTGAGTTGAAAGATTTATTGCAATGCACACATGGCATGGCAAACTCCAAGTGACGTGTTCAGCCTGGTTATTATTCTCTTAAATTCCAATTTTTCCATAGTGAAACAAGAGGCCTCTGCATCATATTGTCAAGACTTTTGTTCTCCAGCTTCCTAGGTTTATTCAGATAAGAATGAAACCGGGGAAGAAAAGTCCTAACGTAAAGAGGTTGACTGGCATCTATGAACCTCACCAGCAATATAAGCACCTGGGAGCTTAACCAAGCACCAGATGGTCTTCAGGCAACTAATTGCAGGCTGAGGATTCACGCCTCTATCAGCACTTGCTTATTCCACTTCACAGACATGGTTAAAAACCCTGCGGCAATTTAAACTCCCTCCTCCCTGTGAGAAAAGTAGCACAGGCAGCAACAGCAATCTCCTCTCCCTTGCTTTTTGTACGTTTTTGGACAGCGTTTTAGCTATTTAAGAAGAGCAAGGGCCCTAGGTCATCTTAAAGAGCTTAAACTGATCTAAGGCTTTAACATGCTTAAGGGTGGTGTAAGGACATTGATTGTATTTAAACCTAAAAAGAACACAAACCACTGCGTACCTAAGACCTCCAGAAATGTTTTGCTTGGTGTGGATTTTTTTTTCTTTTTCTTTGATGTAGAGACCAAGTCAAAGCCCCCTAAAGCCACTGAAAAGTCTTCAGTTCACTCAAGGGAGCATTGCTGTTGGCATCAGCTGCAGCAGGTTCAGCCTACTGTTGCGGATATCCTTAGAGCTGAGTTTATAATTTTCTGTACCGAGCTTGTGGTGTCGAAACTAACCTGGAAATCGTTAAAACCCAATCATAAGCACTAGTTTCACCTACGGTGAAAACGCAAAACCTGTGGTCCCCCATCAAAGTGCACCTTGCAAACTGTGGTTCTTTTTAATTACTATCCAATGAAAGAAGCAGCCAATTTCTTTGGAAGAAAGAATAACAAATTTCTTTTCAATGAAAGAAATAACCTTTTATTATTATTATTATTTAATAAGCAATTTTCTCATTTAAATAAGTATTTAAATGTCTCATTTAAAATAAGCAAGGTTGTCTCTCTTTTTGAAATAAGCAATTATTGCCATAAGTTAATTTTCTCATGACTCAGCATAATACCCAAGAGGATTTCCACTGAGTTTCCAAACGGGTCACTTGGGGTCAAAGACTAGAGCTACGACATTCCCACCCTTGAAAATGCCAAGAAATGCTGTGAATGCATGAAAAAAAGAATGAGTTTGGAGAGAATGCTTATCATGCTAGCCAGACCTAGCGCTTAAAGAACATTAAGACGGTAACCTGTGCTGCCAAATTTGAAGATGCCCTGCCCTGGGATTTTATTTCATCTTGGGCTTATCCCAGAAGCTAGGAAGCACCCGAGATGTCATTTTGTTTTGAATGGCTTGCCAAGGTCTGCTCTCACGCATGACCGCGTTGCTATCAGCATCCATGGGAGCAGATCAGCACCAAATAACCTTGCTCCTCCTGTACTGTAGCTCGCGTGTGTGTGTAATTGAGAAATCACCTTCTCACCAGGGCTGGCCCAAATTTTTTGGACACTGTCACAATTAGAAAAGCCACTATCCGAGGTTGCTATGTGGTCACAAAGGCAGCAGAGAACAGCTGCGTGCGTGAGTGGTGTTTGCTTTACATCGGAGCTGCACCGGCTGTGATGCTGGAGGTTGGTGCCCGGCAAACTACAGCTCGCACGTGGCGTTTTAACCCTAAGCACGGACACGGACGTGCGGGCGCTCGGCTGTCGTGCTCGGATCTGGGCAGCTGAGCAACAGGCACGTTTCTGCTGTTCTTGCAGAAAAGCATCAATAGTGCTGATTTGTGATTGAAAAGGAAGATTATATTGTATGACTCAGAAACAACGTCGGGAAAGAGATCCAATAGGATAGTATTTAAGCGGAGGAAAACCAGGTTGCAAGTGAACGGGCTTGGAAAGCAGACGTGACTCCTTTATTTATTGCTCATTATAATGTAGTTTGCACAGTGCCCATATTAAGGACCCTTCATCCAAATGAAGGACGGAAGTGGTAAAAATACAGTTTTATATATTACTCAAAAAATTCTATCACTTTATTCTGAAAAAAAAAATAATCAAAAATCCCACATAGAATTTGATTCTTCATTTTCCCCCTAAATTTCCAGTATGTCCATAGGAGGCTTTATGAAAAAGTTGGAAGTTGTACATCTCTGATATAAGGGTTTGGGGTGTTGTTGCACGGAATGACTGGATGTATGTGCAGCACATGCAGCCATTTCGAACGCACATCAGCCACATCTGCTCATTAGCCACGTTCTGATAAAAGCCTTGGAAGAGCCGCAGGGCATGCCCAGGTAAGGAGAGGCTGCCACTGTACAGCTACAACAAAGGCCCAAATCGATGTTTTATCAGCAGTCTGAATTCTAGCGTTTCCAAGCAATTCGTTTTACCGCTCTATTAATGTTTTTGTTGTCCAGTTGTATGTAATTAAGCACTGAATAGAGCCATTCAGAGCCCCGTAGCTGCGGCGTGCCCTGCTATACGCAGCCGCTCCAGAGACAACTTTTCATGGAAGATTTTCATTTTTAAAAAATACCTGTTCTTCAAATAGCTACAATAGCTCTGCAGGAGCTTGTCAGTCAAGCAAGATTACAGACTCCCTAAATTCAGCCTGACATGGCAGACTGTAATGACTCTGAAGGGGCTGTTACAGTTTATTGTTCCACTGGTCCCTGCCTAACAGGAGCATCTCGTACATTTCTTATTAAAATGGCTCCAGAGATTTTTACATTACCAATTACTTCAAATATGATTTATTTCATCACCAAAAAAAAAAAAAAAAAAAAAAAAAGGCACATTACGTGATGCTAAAGATGCAGGTTAAATAAGGAAAAGAGAACTTAGATTTACAGGCTGACATGTACCTTTACTTTATGCAATTTTGATGCTGAGAAATTGCAGCATTGGCAAGGATTTGAACAATTTTAAGTGTAATTTTTGCCCGTTGAAAGCAGGGATGGAAAAGTGGGCGATGCTGTCTGTGCAGTGAGATTTTAATATGATGCTGTAGGGACCAACCGTTAACTAATAGTGCTGGATGGTTTTGGGATGCCATAGCTCCAAGGTAAGTTAGGGCACTCATCTTCTGGATGGATGAAGCTCTTTGGCCTCCATTGTGCTGGAGGTCAGGGCAGACGATCGGTCTTGCCCTTTCTGAACTCAAACTCTCTATCTTCTGAAGACGGGAGGTTATGTTTGGTAGTCCCACTCAGCAAACCCAAATCACAGCGTGGCATTTCTGATACCAAGCGATTTGCAGGAGAAAAAGAGAGAAGAAATCACGGTAGTGCAGATCGAAGGGAAACTTGTATTTGGTAGCCAACTGTCTCTTTTTAGGTCAGTCACATCTTTCATTTTCCAGGTTCACAGAATCACAGAATCACAGAATCACAGAATGTCAGAATGTTAGGGATTGGAAGGGACCTCAAAGGATCATCAAGTCCAATCCCCCTGCCAGAGCAGGAACCTAAATGACATCACACAGGAAGGTGTCCAGGCGGGTCTTGAATGTCTCCAGAGAAGGAGAATCCACAACCCCCCTGGGCAGCCTGTTCCAGTGCTCTGTCACCCTTACTGTAAAGAAGTTCCTTCTAGAGTTTAAGCAGAACCTCCTGTGCTCCAGCTTGTACCCATTACCCCTTGTCCTGTCATTGGGCATCACTGAGAAGAGCCTGGCTCCATCCTCGTGACATTCGCCCTTAACATATTTATAAACATTAATGAGGTCTCCCCTCAATCTCCTCTTCTCCAAGCTAAAGAGACCCAGCTCCCTCAGCCTTTCCTCATAAGGGAGATGCTCCACTCCCTTAATCATCTTGGTGGCTCTGTGCTGGACTCTCTCTAGCAGTTCCCTATCCTTCTTGAACTGTGGGGCCCAGAACTGGACACAATATTCCAGATGAGGCCTCACTAAGGCAGAGTAGAGGGGGAGGAGAACCTCTCTTGACCTAGCAGTACCTCTCTGACACAGCAGTATGGAGAGCCTGCTTGGGAACTTCTGGTGGCACCAGCCGAGTTTGGGCTTCCCACGTGGTTGGACAGCCACCAAAGCACTTGATTAGAGGAGCGCAGTCATCAGTTGCAGGGGTTGGCACATGCAAAGCCGAGTGGCTCTGCCCAGCAGAGGGTAGCATTGCCCGAGCACCCCAGCCTGTTTCCCCAGTTTACACCTTCACTCCCATCTCTGCCACATCCCCTTTGCGCTGGGAGGCACAGCTCAACCCAGAACCAGGGAAAGCCTGGCAGGCTGACACCTTGTATATTTGGCTCATAAATTATGAGAAGTCTGGAATACCAGCTTCAGAAGCAGAATTTTAAGTAATCTGTTAAAGGACACAATGCCTGTTAAACAATTACGTGCATACAATCACATCTGGTTTTAAGTAAATGTTATTTGGCTGCTTGTATTGAGATTTATTTCCAGATATCTAATTAGATGATCAGTTTTGGAGCTGCTCCTGAGACACAGGAGAACCTGTACCTGCCAGAATTGAGGCCTCAAATTTAGTCGCCTAACTTGTGTATCTCAGAGGAATTGCACTTTTTTAATGTCTTGCATTTTCTGAAACTGAAGCCCGGACATACTAACTATAAACACATCTCAGTTACTCTTAGGCTATCATTTTCTCTGATATTTCTGATGAATCCTGCCCATCGCCTCTCATCACGACTCAGCCGGTGCCCGACGCGACGACGCTAGGGGTCTCAGTGTTGCCGAGAAAAAGCAGCTTTTAGCCATAATCTCCATTGGGCCACACGTGTGTGCGAGCCAGGCCGGTGCCGTGCCTGGCAAGGACCGATGTGCCGGGGCTCGGGCCTCTCACCGAGGAGGCTGCGCCGGAGCCCATCCACCTGCCTCCGGGCGGGCTTGGTGCTGCTCAAGGGGGTGACTCTGGCCTTTGGGTGCCCCTTGCTTCGTTGGGTGCACAGAGCGCTGTGCTTGGAGATGGGGATCCTGATCGAGAGGCGAGTGTTTGCACCCCAGGAGTGCGGGGTTGGGGGAATTTGGGGAGGGGGTTAGGTGGACATCGTTGCCAGTGCAACTGNCTGGAAGAAGCAAGCGGAGGACATCAAGAAGATCTTCGAGTTCAAGGAGACGCTGGGGACGTAGGTGTCGGGGAGCGGGTGCGGGGAAGGCGGGTGGGGGGCGGGCTGCGATGTCGCTTCCCCGCGGGGATGCGCGGATCGCCCCGCGGGTTGGTGCGCGGGTGAGTGTATTTACACGGGTGCACCCATGGGTGCTGCTCCGCGCCGCGCTCATCCATCCGAGCAAAAAGTCGGGGCGGTCTGGAAACACAGAGAAAAATACAACTGGGGGCCAGGAGCTGAGCNTTTTTTTTTCTCCTCTTTGCTTTCCCTCCCCTCCCGTTTGACGTGCGCGGTTTTGGTGCAATGCGAATTATCTCCAGTCATTCAGTCAGGAGGGGCAGCGCCGGGGAGCAGAGCAGCGACGGGGCTGCCTCCTCCTTNAAAAAGAGGAAAAAAAGTGGGGAGGGAAAGTGGTTTAAAAAATTAATGAAATGAGGAGACAGGGAAAGGGTTTTTGGTGCTGGTGCAACTGTAAATAAGCGCGGTCTGACTTGCATGCTTTCCCCTAAAGCCGATGGCTGAATCTATTCGTGGACAGACGAGCAGAAATAATCGGAGTGGATTGGATGTGTTTTAGCTACGATGCTTAACTGTTGTTGGGGTTTATTTCTGTTATTTATAGTGGCGGGGCATAAAGATTAGTAAAACGTTAGAGGTNACTTTTTTGCCGGGTGGGTCCATCGGCGACCAAAGTGACCCCCAAGACGGGGGTGCGCGCAGCTGCTGCGCGGGGTGCGGAAAGAGGGAAGGACGGGNGTGGGGGTTTTTTTGTGGTTTTTTTTTTTTCAGAAGGCTGAGAATAAACATGCGCAGATGGTGCAAGGGAGCGGGGTGCAGGCTGATGCTTTTTTGGCTGAGCAGAGAGTTTTATTTTTGTTAAAACAAATTTTCACTTATAGGATATTGTAGAGGTAGAGAGCCGGGAGTGCTGAAGGAAGTCAGAATGCGGGCTGCTGTGTGTATATACGTTGGAATTAAAGTTCACTTATATTGGGAATGCTCTTCGTTTCCACGTCCTCCCTGCTTTAATTGCAACTTTAAACGTGTCTCAAAATGAAGCGTCGTTAATCCCAAGTAGTGCTTTTCGTACTCTGCGTGCCACTTCCAAAATACGGTCGAACAAGTTTCGACTGTAATATTTCAGTTTCTTTCTGCTTCCAAGGGAGGGCTCTCTATAAACAGAGTATTTCTGGTTCATGGACTCACTGATTTCCTATGAACACACTGCGAGTAAGAATCAGACTGGTTGTTTATTATAGAGGTGGGTCGTGCAACTCCGTTGTGATGAGTAGAGAGAGTAGCCCTCAGAAAAACACTGACTTAGCAACTCAAATTAAAGTCTATCCAGGTCTTTGAAAAAGCAAAGTGCAGGGTAAGTGTTACAGTGTATTCTTGTCACCTTCATAGAATTTTTACTGTCAGAATTTCATGCTGGGAGAGACTTGCTCCTGCTTGTCACCTTAGGTGTGCAGTTCCTGTCCTGAGTGACGTTGTTGGGGAGGAAAGTCTTAATGCAAAGAGATTTATTAGAGCAGCAAGAGCGCTTGCAGTTGTTTGCATTTATACAGCTCTGTTATCTTCCTGGTTGCTGTGTATGAAGCCTCTGCAAGGGTTACTTTGTGCCACTGAAGAAAATTAATGTTGTGGCCTTGTTCTATATCATACTGAAGTTAATGGGAGCAGATGTAGGTTCCAAGGAAGGTAAAGTTGGAGTTAATAGTTATACATGTTAGCATGGCTGTCGCAAATTAAATTCATTAGTGTCTCCAACTATTAACCACTGTCTTAGCCTCAGCTTGGTTAATAAGTCCTTTCTGATGAGAGTGGCATCTGTGAAGTTTTTAAACTTGACTTAACAGTCAGTCTGTTTAGGAAGATAAAACAACTGGATTACATACCTGGGCCTGTATAAAGACAAAAGAGCTGGTTTTGTTTCCAGACACAGCCATATCAATTACGACTGCATGTGCATTTAACAGCCTACACATCGGTTGCCTTCTGATTGTACGTTGCTTAGTTTCAGAGAGCAGGCTGATAATTACAAGATTTGAATCCGAGTTTTGATTCTGTCCTTGGTCGCCCACTGGTGCAGTTCCTACCAGCTCTGGTGTGACTTATGAGTGTGAAACTTTGAAAAAATTTAGGCCATCACTGTGCAAATTGTTAAAGTAATTCTTCCATTCCCACTGAAGGCGGTGAAGGTCTATGCACATACAAGGTCTATGCACATACACAGGGTGCAGGAGTCCAAATGATGGGGCATATTCTTAGTTATTGATAGGAGGATACTTAAATAGGAATTAAGCAAAAATCCGAATACCTTTAAAACATCTGGACCAAATATTTTTCCTCTGGCATCATTTAAGAGCCGGAATAAAATCTACGTTGATCCCTCCTGTACTCTAATGCTGAACTGTGTTGGACATCCATCAGTTGATCTCACCATGTAACAGATTCTTCTCTAGCATGGATGGGCTTGAAGTGAAAAACTCGGTATGTCAGATGAGAGGCACTGGATTAGTGTAGTAGCTGTATTTTGCATTTCTCTGCCACCTTCCATTTCAAGGATGTGAAAGTGCCAAAAGCATTTTTAACAGAAAAGTAGCATTTTTCATGCAGCAGTCTTACCTGCCTGTGGTAACATTGGTTAGAGAAAGAAAAGCACTAAATCCCCAAATCATGGAAGAAAGTGAAAGAGAAACTTCAAAAACCTTTTTCTTTTCAAGTGCATTGATTTGTGAATGTTAAATCTGTGTGTGTACTCTATTAATAATTTGTTCTCTGAAAAGAATCTTTCATCTAAATATAAGTTTTTCAGCAGATTTAACATGGGAGAGTTGAAATTACTGGAATTATTAAAAAGATCCTAACACGATTAATCATTATATCATTTGGGCTTCAAGGAAACTCTAATGAGTACCCAGCTTTCTCTTCCAGAGATAGAATTAATTATTTACATGTCCCTGTAAATCATGTCCAGCCACACTGATACTGAAACAGGCATCTTGAATTGGACATCACCTCCAGATATAAGAAAGTAGTCTTTTCCACCCAAAGAATTGTTTCCTTTGGTGGCTGAGGTCTGTGTTGTTTGCTTTGCTCAGTGCTGTTGAGCAACAGTGTTTTCCTAAGGGAGTTACCAGCAATGAAGCGGTTGATCAGATGGTACCCAAACCTGTACTTACCCTATTCTGGATTTACGCAGTCCATAAACATGTGTAATATTAATTTGTAGCTGCAACCTCCTGGATACCAGAGCGTCAACAAAAGACATTGGTAGATATATAGAATCTACCATTACAAATAAAATATAAATATATAAAATATATTTTAGGTGTTGTTATGCATAAAATATATATAAAGGTTTACATCTACTCGGGCTGCTTCAGTTTGGTGGTGCCAGTCCACGTAGGACTGTGACACGGCAGTGAACCACACTCTGTACATGCAGGTTTGGCAGGTGCCTCTTCTTGAAACCTGACCTGTTCACTACTGAGCCATTAGAAATGAGATTACAGATCCCGAAAAAGTAGCTAGGAAGAAATACACAAAGTAAATCAAGGATAAAATAAAATCATAGCAGCAGGCCAGGTCCTTGTCTGAGGCAATTTAAAGTCCCTTCCGAGTCAGGACAGGTAGGCTGAGGAAAGAAGAGGAACTGACTAACTGCTTATCTTTTAAAATTTCCACAAATTCACCTATTGTAGCTGTACTCAATTCACAGGCTTGCCTGGAGAGGGGGATTTCTGCCCCAGCCCTTGAGAGATGTGAAGTTTCACAGTAGCAGGAATCTGATAACAAGATGACTGATTCCCACAATATCCTTTTTTTTTTTTTCAGCCATATTTAAAATATATTATGTCTAAGGCATTTTAAAATTCACATTTTGATCTTCCAAGAAGTAATAATATACACCACGTCGTTCACCAGCCTCCTACCATTTGGTCTGCCTAATTGGATCAGTCTCACATTTCTAAGGTATCTGTCATTAGGGTTCTGATGAAGTTATAATATTTAGAAAGGCTCAAGCTTAGTAACTATAGAGATATTGGTGCTGCTCTTAAAATGATGCGGTAGCTTCCTTAAAGTTTAGTAATGGTAACACAGGGAGTTACGTGGATATAGTCGTGATACGATAAGAGCCGGGTGGGAAGACAAATGTGCTTCAATGTCATGTCCAGTACTTTCCTAAAATACAGGAGGGAGAAAACTTATAGGTGGTTCTGGTTTTCTCTGGCACTCTACCAAAGTTTTTGGTTCACCTGTGTCCTGTGTCTCTTCCATATTCTTACATCATTTGATGGGCTTCTGGTGCTCTTCGTCACTCCTCTATGTGCTAGTTCATGCTGTGAAATGAAGTCACTCCATGTCCTGCTCTCACACCAGTTTTCCTTCTGACACACACCTACACCCACGCGTTGTCACAATTCCTACGTGATGTCTCTTGTGTCTTTGTCCTCTCCCATCCTTCATGGTATCTTCCCTTGCATTCTGTCTCACATTGACGCTCAGGCTTTTCATGAGCTGATCCAGCTCATGTTCTCATCTGTTCTTGGTTGCTCAGACTTTCATGGGGGACAAGGCTAACGGAGGTCACATGCCTCAGGCCAGGCAGTCAGCCTCTACTTCTACTAGCGAGAAGACACTGGTTGTGAGGACAGGTCTTGGTGGAAGTACCCCATGCCTTTGAGCTGCCGTGTAGAGAGGAAGTGCTGGTCCATACCAGTGGGCTCAAGATCTTCCCTTCTCATCAACTGGGTGCGAACAGTATGTGTTGGTTTCAACACAACAAACCATCACTGTTTAGGCGTCATGCAAGTTAATTGTTTTTCCCTTCTGATTTTGGAAGCTGTCAGGACATAAAGAAGTATGTTGATATTTGTGCTTCTTCTGGCTCCATAGCCCCTGCCTGTGAAGATTTAAGACCTTGTCTGATTTTAGTGTTTCTGCCGACATTACTAGCAGTTTCTGCCGCTCTCTGATGACACCGCAGTGAGGCAGCAGTGGTTCTATTAGACTTTTTCATATTTTTCTCAGTTCAGTATTTTCCTTTTTTAAAAATTACATTAAAGAAACATTTCATGTTAAAAAATACTTCCAGGGAAGAAAATACAGTGTCTCAAAAGGCTGAAGTTAAGGCACATGTTTTCAGGGGGAAGGTTAGTGAACCACTGGGACAAACTATGAAGTCAAGTGGTTCCCATCTGCTCTGGGTTGGTTTGCTGGGAATAATTGTTTTGCCATCCGAAATCTCTCAGGCTTCATGCAGGAGGCACCAGGAGAGAGCCTTTTGTCCCAGAGGAGGATGTTTCATGGTCAGTTCTGACCTTAAGATCTGTAACTCTGGGAGTCTTACCATCAAAACCATGTAGGGTTAGGGATAATTCATACTAAGAGGTGCATGGTACCTACAGCACCTCTCTAGCATCTGTGGGAGGAGGAGTGAAAGCTGAGGTCTGGGTATTGATGTTTAACTTAATGCCGTGAATCAACTCCAGATATTTTTGTTTGTGCACTCTGTATAGGGAAAGCAGAAAAATGTTGTTAGGACTCCTTTAAGGTGGCATATTCGTTTTAAACTAAGTAAGTAATCTGTTTGCTATAGTGTGGCGTAGTTTACCGTCCAGTGTGTTCTTGGAGTCTTAAAAAGAATGAGTCTCTGCTATTTTCAATGTGAATTGTAGTATCTTGTAATGTAGATTGTTGGTCTCCCCTGAATAGTTACAGAAAATAATGAGTTTGAGCATTCATCTGGAATTGAAATGGGGAAAAAAAAAAAGAAAATCAAGATGACCAGTGAATAGAAAGGCTGGTGGAGAGGATTGGGAAAAAAAATCCGCAGTGAGAAGGGATTTTTAATAGCTCTCCAAATGTGGCTCATGGGTGCATTTTGGACAGTGCTCATTTAGGGCAACAGTGCAGCATAAAGGTCAGTTTTCTTTCGTAATCTAAAAATCAGATTCCAAAATAATAATCAAAGACTTTTGGGTAAATATGTCATTTTGGAGACACCCAGCTTGCTGTGTTGTGAGCTCACATATGTTCTCACGCTTCCTTCATGAGCCTCATTTTCTGCTTGTTGTGATGCCTTCTCTCTTCTTCCCTGCCTTGTGTCTTTCCGTGGCTGTTCTCTTCCAAGCACATCTTTGTACTGTTTGAGCTCCCTGCTGCCAGAGGATACCTGCTCACCTGCATGACTGGGCAACCAAGAAATGTGCTTGACCTGCAAAGTGATGCTAAAATATTGAGATAGAGTTGGAAAAGAGTATTTGGGCTTTTTTCCCATCCTGTTCTTTGCACGGGGCTTAGGAAAATGTGAATCTTGCCTAGGCCAAAGCTTAGTATTACTACTCAGGATCACAACATAACCATGTCCACAACTGTTCTTTGTGTAGATGTGAGCTGAGGGCAAAGCATGCATAAAAATGTTGGTATTTTTGTCAGCCATAGAGGTAGATGGCATCCCAAAACTCACAACAGGCAAAACGCAGAGGGTCTGAAGACCTGGCAGAGAGGTAGAGGATGGAGCTGAACCCAACTCTTTGGAGTCCAATAGTAATCCTTTAACCAAAAGTCTATTCTTCCCGTCACAGCCACAACACAGTGGGTGTGAGAGCCTTCTTCATCGCTGCTCCTGCCATCTGGAGCAGCCTGTCTGCTTCCTTCACCCTCCATCTGCTTTCACATGGGAGCTGAAATATCTCTTTTTGTGTTTTTTCCTTCTTTTTTTGTCTCTTTTTCTCTCTACCTTGGTGACTGACCTCAATTATTTTTGTTGCCCTTCACCCACAGTTCGCCTGACTACATGCAGAATATTGGTTGGAGCTATTTAATCCTTTCAAGCATCCAAGGATACAATTAATATTGAATAAAGTTGTATTGTTTTGGTTTGCTTGACAATAACAAGCATTTATAATAGGATTCTGAATTTATTGCCAGCAATGGTATTCACTTAACTGGTGAGTCACAGTTTATATTCATGATTGCTTAATAAGACGTAATTTTCTAGTCATTTTAGAGAGCATGAAAACAAGGTGGAAGTAAACGGGTACTGTTAGTAAACAGGTAACGAGTGAAAGGAGGGATAAAATGTTCCGTGGGGCAGCGATCTGTCATTTTCATTGGAATTCAAACCACCTTGCATTTCAGTGCTTTTCTGTAAATAATAATTAACAACAATAACAATAATTTGCAAACATACGTGTGTGATTGGGCTGTTCTTGAATGACAAATAGCTTAGCAATCAGAATATTTTTCTTCTCTAGAAATCACACTATTCCTTAAAACCTTCCTATCAAACTGCAACACTGATACGTTTTTTTGTTATCTGACTTGGCGGTTCCTATAATTTTCCTCTGAATGTTGTGTCAATCAATTTTTAAAAAGGAAACTATAAATAACAGATTGTTAATAAACTTTTCCAGGCCTTTCACTGATGTTTTCGTGTTTGAAGCTCTGTACTGAGTTTCATGCCAATATTACTCACCAAACAGATTGTATGAGGTTAAATTAAAATAATACTCTTTAGCAGAATTTTTTGGCTGAGTTAAAAAGCTTTTAAAAGCTTGGGGTTTTTTTGTTTGTTTGTTTTTTAAGACTGGATGTGCTAAGAAAAAGCTACTGGGAAACTCTTTTGAATCTGATCTGTGGGTAGAACAGCTGAGCACAGGGCTGGAGATCCTCTGTAACAACAGAGCAGTCATTTTGCTTGCTTTCTTCCTGGGCAATATCATATGACACATTTAAAACATCAACAGTTTTGGACAAATGGACTACTTAACCAAGAAGATAGTTGTTAAAATACCTTTTTCTAGAGCTGAAAGGGGAAGAAGTGCATGACACAAAACAAAACACTGGCTTAGCTGCATCGAAGATTCATTTTGATTTTTGTCTTGAATTTCTTATATTCATTCCCAATTGGAGATAAACTGAACAGTTTCAGTCTACTTAACAGTTTCCAGGAGGAACGAAAAGGAGATGCTTCTAATGATGCAAATGAACATGAGCATGTAGCAGCAGTAGCAATAAGGTGCAGCGCTGTGGCGTCTCTCCCTTAGACCCTCTGCCTTTGCACTCTTTCTGCTCACCATGGATTCTTCTTGTTATCCTGCTCTTAACGTTCTCCTTAGTTGAGATTAAATATTTGAAGTTATGTTCTTTCAAGCCTGAGCACTTAAAAATTGGGAATTACATTCAATGCTCAGCTGCCAGAGTACAGAGGATCTAGAAAATTCATCTGTGGCTGATGGGAGTGGAGCAAGGTCAGGACCCATGGAAAGTCTGAGGTCTGGGAGCCTTTAACCTCTGTATTTGTTTTGGTGCACGTTGGTGGGGCAATTTGGTGAATAAGGAGAAGAATACCATCCTTGTTCATCAGCTATGGGGTGTGAAGGTTTGCAGGTCTTCCTAGGAGCTTCAAAGGAAAGGTTCCTCAGATGTGGCAGGCATCTGTCTCCCTTAAGGCAGTACCATCCAGTGCTGCACAGTCAGTGATACTGTCATCTTTTAGCTGAGCAGTGTGTTTAAAACCCGTCTGCTGACCTGATGGCACATGGGCTTGAGAAATGTGGCTGCAAACATTACTGGTTGCAGAGACGGACAGGCTTTTGAGGATAGTACAAAATAAAACAGCATAGCTGCTTGTGCTTAAATGTGAAGATTTGCAAAAGGCAAAAAAACGGTGTGTATTTAAGGGTTGGGTACTTACAAGTGAAATATGAAGGGTCTGAAATATTTTGGGGTTTTATTACTATGCTTTTTATTGGCCTTAAATAAGATCAGGCACCGCTGAACTAGGAATATTACAAACACTGGAGTAAAAGACTGTTCGTACCGTGAAGAATTTATAATCTAAATAAATACGAGAAAAATGCTAACACTGTTTTGTTAAAGAAAAGAAAGTGTGTCACTTGTAAACCCAGAGCTAAGCCTGAATCTTATCTCCAGCCTTATGCACTGGACCAGCCTTTAATACCAGGCACTGTGTCAGCACCAATGTCTTCAAAATGTATTTATTGATATGTAATTCACCCAGGGTCATCACGTGTAATTAGTTTTTACTAGTTAAGGTTTGAAGATCCAAAGCGTTGTGTGCTGCTGGTAACAGCACTGGCACTTTATTGCTGTGTTGTTTCACAGATGCTCAGAGGAATCGAGGTCTTCCCAGAGCTATAAAGAGCTGGAGCAGACCAGACGGTTCTTGGGTCGATGTGGAATCACTCCCAGCGGGACCTCATGCTCCCATCCTGGCTTAAATAATTCAAGGGACCAGACTTCAACTTCCCACCCAACCTCATTAGCGGTGACCCTGTCATCTGCCCTGTGATGGGCAAGGACTGAAATGAGGGAATCTATTGAATGAAAAACTATGGAAAAAACCAAAATGACATAGAAAACCCCAAACAACATAGAAGGGAGCTGAGTGGGGGGAGGAGAGCACTTAAAGGATTTGCAGCCGTGTGGAAAACTCCTCTGGGGAAGGCACAGGTTGCTAATCAAATTCAGCTGCAGTTGAGAGAGACTGCCGGAGCATCCCTGAATAATCCTTCACTGTTATATTGAGTTGAATTGGAGATTTCCTCCCACCGCTCACTCTTGTCTTCTCCTGACGCTCAGCGTAAGTAAATCTGCACAATATGCCCAGCCATGAAGCCGGTGGTGGTTTGAAAATTCCAGGCACAGCAGAGTGCTTGGTGTGTGCTGTCAGTGGCAGAAAACGCTGTGAAACTACTGAACTTGTTTCATGCTCCCTATTCTGTTTTCTTGCACAGCACTTGAACAAATTCAAAGGTTTTGTCTTTTCCATCAGAACATTTTGTAGCTGGGGCCTAGGATATCCTAATGGCTATCTAAAGCTCTGGCATCATTGTCAACTTCACACCTCTGCATTAATGGGATTTTTTTGCCGTAGGGGTGTAATTAATCTGTTGAAGAGATACAACATTTTTTGAGAGGAAAATTTGATGCTGTTGAGCTTCTCCATGGACTTTAGATCATCATAAAAACACCATGAAGCAACATAAACCCCCCTACTAGAGGACTACTACACCTGTATGCCCTTCTTTAGGGAGAGAACAGGGAGGCAAACATGTGGCTCGTTAGCCAGGTGGATTGATGCACCATCAGAAGATGCTTAGATAAAAACATTTATGGAGCAGAATAATGGTGTGATGCCTGTTGGCCAAATGGCCCAGGGGCGCAAGAGGAATAGCTTAGAAAGAAAGGAAATGTCTCATGTCACAGATTTGACTTACGATTTACGCTTTTTAGGAAGCAGAAGGTGATATATTTAGATGTTGGGGGATAATGTACCAAGAAATTAGCTGAAAAACACAAGATTCTCAAAAGCACAGGGACACAGGACATGCAGGTACTTCAGGCTGCAGGGAGGCTTCTGCTCTTAGCTATGTTAAGGTATATTGGGAGTAATTTTACTGTCTAATTTTCCTGGCTGTAGCCATGTAATTTATGTCACGGATGCAAATCCTGTGTTCTTAAGAGAGATACCCTTCAAAGAATCTCACAGAGCTCTGTAGGCAAGTCCATTGAATGAGTTTCTCTGATGAATCTTTTATTTTTAATGGAAAGAAAACCAAGTGATTCTAGGATTCCTGAGTGACAGGTGAGGTGATTTGTGTCCAGAAAGCAAACGTGTGCCCTTCTGACACTTCTGAAAGAAAATGTAATGAGCACGGAAGCTGAGGGAGGGCATGCTCTTTCTGCAGATGAGTGGAGCTGTGCTAGGGGAAAGACAAAAGAGAGAGGTTTGGGGCAAAGTAGAGCCATGGGATTCAGCTACAGGAAAATGCCAAGAAAGACCTGTCTACATGGGGTGCTTTTGGCTTGACTGACTAGAGACAACGAAGTCCCCCTGCTTGTTCCTGAGATGCACAGCTTCAAAAATACATAGACCCGGCTCCTTTGGACAGGGTAGCTCATACACTGCGCCAGGCAGCAGCGTTTCAGCATTTTCAGTCAAGGACCACTAACGTCCTAACTAACTAACAACTTTGGGGCCAGAGTTTGCTCTAGAGATGTTGTGATACTGTGCCATCTTTATCTTGCATTGCCATGTGGTTATGAGGAAGGAGTCAGGGCCCTTTATATAAATGTAAGTAGATATAGTGTCAATGTGTGGATATATATAATGTATATACACCCACACATTAAAAAATACTATTTATGTAGCATTTTTATATATACTATATTTATATATACTCGCCGAGGAGACCAGCTCTAGTGCAGGCAAGTCCACACTGGGAAAAAGGAATTGCGGCGAAAAGGGCCAACAAGGAGCAATTTTGGGGACTTTTCGGGGCTTTTGGAGGGCGGGAAAGCGGCTCAGCTGTGCCGGGGGCAGGCAGCTGTCGAGGCGGCCCAGCTGGAGTGGCCCCTTCGGCAGCAGAGCTGAACGAGGCGGGAAGACGCCGAGGGCAAGACCACCCCCTTCCTGCTCCCTGAGGGAGCACTAAAAAAACCAGCGGCGAGGGGCTGTGCCCTGGGGTGTCACCCAGGGCGGTGCAATTTGCGAAGAAGAGAAGCACCCGCGGTGCAGGACGCTGAGAGATGAGCCAGAGGTAAGTCCGGTTGGTGGTAACTGGTCACCCCTGGCTGAGAGGTTGAACTCAACTAGTGGTCGTTGCCCTCCCAGAAGAGGACTTCGTTATGGTTACCTCTCTGCCAAAAGCCGTTACCAGAAGGAATATGGGACCCAGAGGGAGCTCCCGCACAAACCTGCGGCCGGGCAGGTCTCTGGCTGCAGGGAGATCCTGAGCCTGGCACCCGTACCAGGGGATGGCTGGAACAGCCCCTGTGTGCGGGGTGAGCAGGTGAAGGATCTGCTCAGCCTGGGAGCAGAACAGAAAGAGGAGTTGGAAAGGTTAAAGAATATCAGAGAGTGTGAGAGGGAGGGAGGTTGGTGGAGCCACATCCTGGGCAAATGACAACAAATAGAGGTTTCTCAAGAAGCAGAGGGTACTCTTCCCTCTTGTCAGCAGGCAGAAAGAAGCGACCAAAGAGGTGTATGGGGGGGCATGGAAGCAGGTCCCTCCTTGGTGAGGAAGGTGAATCCCCTCCTGGCCTCCCTTACCTTCCCAGTTGCCCTTACGCAACAGGTATGGGGCTTTGGAACTTGAGGGCCAAACAAATGAGGATGGAGATGAAGGTCCATCCAGAGAGATGCTCAGGGTGAGTCACTCACCACCACACACCTTAGGACTACTTTAATTAAGAAAAAAAGGAGGATAATTGTGGTAGGTGATCCCTTTCTGAGGGGGACAGAGTGCTACATGTCAACCAGATCCATACCACGGGAGAGTGCTGCCTCCCTGGGACCTGGGTTAGAGATGCGGCTAGGAAACTCTCTGGTCTGATGTAGCCCTCTGATTATTGCCCACTAATGGTTGTCCAGGCAGGTAGTGATGAGGTTGCAGAGAGAAGTCCAAAAGCAGTTAAAAAGGGCTTCAAGACGTTGGGGTGGTTGGTTGAAGTCTCAGGTGCACAGCTGTGTTTTCCTCAATCCCTCAAGAGGCAGGGAAGAATACTGAAAGAAAGAGGAAAACACACCTGACTCAGACTGGTGCTACTGACAGAGCATCAGATTTTTTGATCATGGGGAAGTCAGGCTCACCTGTTGCTTTCAGTGATGGAAGGGAGATAGTGTCTTTCCCTCCCTGTCATCTTTAACAGGGATGACTTGTACTTCAGTACAGGACTAACGATGTTTGACCTTGCTCTATTTGTGACAAGAGACCGTGGAAAGCTCTCAGAGGCGATCTTGGCTCTGTGATTCCTCAGATCCTCCCCCACCCTCCAAGTCCATTTCTGAGACACTTCTGATAGGCAAAGTGGGTATTTGCCTTCTGATATTTAAGAGGACCTAAGATTTAAACAGGAACTGTGTGATGCTCCCTTGTTCAATTAGCTAATGGGGATGAACCCAGTCAAATAAGAGCATGATGGTCCTTCCCTCTCTTTCACCTCCATGTTACCTCTGCTACACTGAAGCACTGCTTTCCACCTCCTGTCTGAATCCTGCACAAACCCCTGGGTCGGATGCAGTACTGTAGTCACATCCCACAAGTGTGCACAGCTGGGAAGCACAGCTGGAAGACAGCAGAGCATCTTCCTTCGGGTCAGTTAAGGGCTTTACATGTTTAAATAAAACATCCTTTATGTGCAGAAATGAAGGTAGTGTGGACCAGATGGAGTCTGTTAGAACTTTCTGGGTGCAAACTTGACCGCAGCAAGTGGAGGATGAATTAATTGACATTGTGCTTGCTGTTGGGAGGTCTGTCTTGGTAGCCTGTGAGGGATTCCCCTGTATAGGTGGGTGGTTGAAGTATCTCCACTGACTACATTTAACTTTGGTCTGCACCACTGTCTGCAGAGTGATGGCAACTGCTTGTTGCCCTCTGCTGCTGTACAGTTTTGACTTGCAAAATCACATCAATTAAAATCCCACTCTGCTAATTTAATTGTGGTCGTAGGTGCATTAGTTTCTGTGATCAATTCCTTTTTCTGCTATTTAATCAATATTCCTAGGACATAATAATGGCTTAGATATTCTGGTACCTTAACACTAAAGCAAAATATAGATGATAAGGAGATCATTACTAAAAATATTTGGGGAAAAAAAGAAAAGTTTTGGCTTTGGAAGGTGCCTGTAAAATGTCTTCCCGGAGGTCTCCTTATGCATTGGCTTCATGCTAGGAATAGATCTTCCTGAAGTCAAAGGGGTAGCACACAAAAGTACTCTGGGCCTGTTTCTCTTCTGATTTTTCTCTTAAATCTTTTGTAGCAGTGCAAAGTGACTGTAAAATTCTGCCTTTGATGTGCAGAGCCTGGAGGTTTTCCTTTGGGAGTCCAGAAAAGCCTATACTACTGAGCAGCACGCTGGAATAGCAGCATTTTATGTGCCTTGCGCTCAGGTTTCAAATGCCAATATAAAGTTACAAGGCAGTGGAGGAACAGGTTGCAATCCTGGGGCAGAAGAGGAAGGGGCTGAGCGTGTCCCACGGGTTGGTTTGCATCTTCTGCCAGCCCAGTTGTTTGCAGGGATATGCTGTGTGTTTATTTAATGAAGTGACACAGGTTTAAAATAGTCTTCCAAAAAGAAGGTGGGGGAAGGGGAGGAATACAAAGTACAGAAAGTTTTATTTCTTTTCATTCCATAGACTCTATAAATCAGCAGGGAAGTCAGTTGTGTTTTGTTTTTTTTTCTTCTGTCTTGTCGTTAAAAAATCATCAACCGCTACAGTGAGATGGTTCGCAAGAGCCACTTCACCAGGAACAATTTCTGACTGAGAACAGTAAAAAATTGGTAGATGCCAGGTTGAATTCATGTGTCAGTGGTTACTGAATTCAACTTAAGAGCTGTAAATGGAACCAATCATCATTTCTTAATGAGATATATGAGAACAAAGAATCACAATGCTTGAATAATCTGTCACATCTATCGATGCTGCTTAAGCTATTATTCAGTTTGTTCAATGGTTTGACAAGGTAACATGACAAAATCAATTTACAAAGCAGATAAAATATAAATATGCAGTGCTTTTTTTTCCCCCCAGGAATGTCATTCTTAAAGCCTTGTGGTTTTTATCCTTAGAATCCCTATCCAGTCATCTGTTTTCAGTGGTATTGCTTGGATAAAATCTGACGTGGCCCACAGTGATATTACCCACCAGATCATTTGTCATTTATCCATCTCTGGTCTAATGAGACTGTTGTCTGGGCCCTAGTAAAAATGAATGATGCCTTGCTCTGATATACAGTGTAAGTGTGTTTTTTCACTTAGTGCTGCAACTGTATTTTTCCAGGGTCCTGAAGGAAGCCTGGCCCTCAGACCTTATTAACATTTATTGTAAATATTTCTGAATATTTTATTCATTTGGCAGCAAATGTAGGAGAAACTTGGTATGAGTTCCCTAGGAGCTAAATAACAAGCATTGTACACAGAGGTGATACAATCATCTATTTTAATACCAGACCTTTCATCACGTCGCAGTGGGCTGTGACTGGGACGGTCCCGACCCTGTTTGTAGCAACGAGAATCTGCAGTAAAGCACTGATAGCAACAAGTCACAGGGACCATCGCAGTGGACACTAAATGCCATCTTCAGCAGCAGGTGCTCACTGGTCTTACTCTTTTCTTCCATAAATGAGCCACTGTATGTGCTTGAATGTGCTCGAGTGGTGTGGTGTAGTGAAGCTGTGGCACAAAAGAGATCATTTCACAAGGGGGGAAAAAAATATTTGCACCTCTCACCTTACATCCTTCAGTTCCCCATGGAGAAGATTTTTGTTCCCTGTACAGAAAACTCTGGGATTCACTTAGTCCATATGTTTTGTATCGTCTGCATGATGCCATTGATGTCCCTGGCTGCATATCTCATTATTCATCTAACATTGTAAGTCACTGGGTTCTCAATGGAAACGGCTTTTAGAGAACTGCGAGCACTTTTTATTTCAGGGAAGGCAACCGAGTTCCCAACAGCCTTTTAAATACACCGGAGGATCGTGTCGTGGAAGAGAAGTAGTTTTTAGCTTATCAGTGCCATACGACTCCCATTACTATAATTTCTGAGCAAATTGCAGTCCTTACAAAACCTGTGATACTGAAAACTCTTATGCTTGTATTTTTGCTACATTTATGCATGACATATGGACTTCCAGTATCTGGTTACTCTGTTTCTGCTCAACATCTTGTATTTTCTGATGACTGCTGAAGAATCTGAATATGTATGGTATTTCCTTATCTATTATCGGTGCTGCTGCAACCTTTATCTTGCGGTTGGTTGTTTGCCTAACTGTCAAATGCTCAGGGCTTCATTAAGAAACAGATGTACAGGTCTACACTTTGTCTTTGTAGCTGCACTTTTGACATATTGTAAGTGTCCTTAATTGATTTTGTTAAGGATAATACCATCTGTTGGTGTCTGTTTCTGCTGTGGCTCTTGCTGAATACTCGTGTGTATTGTGGTCTATAAGGACAATTGACAGAGTTTCCACAAGGTATTATGTTAATGTTTTGGGTTTTTTTCTGAAATAAATGGGAGCAGAATTTGAACATTACAAAAATCTTATAGCTACATAATTTAATATCTAGCCTAATACAGCTTATTCCAAAAGACATGTTTCAGGCAAGAACACAAGCCCTGTGTCCGTAGTTAGTGTCTCTTAATTTATTGTTGGTGTGTCTGCAAACATGTCAGAGCTCCCAAACTGGAAGAAAAGCAGCCTTTGGGTTTATATTTGGCTGCCCTTGATCACGGAGGGATGTGGAATAAACTTTTAGATCTCCTTGAAGCTTTGACATGAAAATCTGTCTAAAAAAACAGTCAAGATAAGTCATCTTTAAACATCACTTACTGTATCTATAAGGTTGATGGGCTTCTTGTCAGCTTTTGACATGGTCAGGTGTGTTCTGATATGAAGCTTTTGGTGGCAAAAGCGGCACTGGGCAGGCACTGCGTGAGATCTTGGCTGAGGATGTACTCAGTACATATGAAAATATGTACTGTCTCCTGAGAGTCTAGAACAAAATCCTCCTTTTTTGTGTAGCTTACTGTCATGTTTTGTTTATCTCTCCATCCTCAGCTCAATCTTTTCTATTAGTGACATCAGCATTTCTGGTAGATTTTATTGCAGTTGCTGTGTCTGTGTTTGAACTGTGAAGCACAATAGAAATTCCATTTCCTGGCACTCTTTGTCTCTGGTCACGACAAGTGCAGGCAAGCATCAAAAATATCTAGGCCGAAGTTTATCTGTAGTGACCTAACTCTGCTCCCAATACAAATAGTGAGAGTTGGCTTTTGATGTCAATGAGACAGCGTTAAACCAATTTTGAGATGTTTATAAAGCCTTTACCTCTCCACACCGCTCATACGCAGCAGCAACAGAGAGAAGAAGTGGGGTCACGCAGGGAAATGAGTCCTCGGAATGCCGCTGAAGACAGGGAGATGGGTGTGCTCAGTGTTTTAATAGAAGTGGGTCACCACTCTGAAATAACTGGTGTCCCAGCAGGGGTGGATTGTCCTTGAGCTGAAGTTGGTTTTGTGGTGCTTCGTATGGGCAGGATTCAATAGAAAACTTAAATATGGAGAGCCTTCCTGGCTGTGCATGTGTATTAGAGCTCACATGAAGGTAACTGGAAAAAGCACAGGTTCTCTTTACTTTGCCAACCAGTTTCTTTGGACCAGCGTCCTTGCTGTTCTTCCACTACTGATATTCCTAGTATTGGTACCTGCTCAGGAGCTGAACTTTGAAGTCATGAGCTTTGGAGATGAAGTGGACTAGTGGTAGATGCATTTATTGGGTGGAAGAGCACTAGATGACAATTTGAGAGACCTAGGTTTTGTTTCTGACTGTGCCACTGGCCTTTTTTTATGACCTTGCAAAAGTTGCAGCACCTCGCTGGCCTGGTTTCCCCATCTGTTAAACAGTCACCGACCTACTTTGTAACTCACTTTGAGATCTAACTAATTAAAGCTTGCTATGCGAGATGTTCAAAATGTGCTCTGTGAGGTGTTGTTTCTGTCATGGTAGTTAGATAAGAATCTCCCCTGTCTTATCTAGGTATGTTGGGAACTCAGCTGCGATGCTCATATTTTGCCGATGATGCTTTGTGTGGGACACGCTTCTGCAAGAACCGGCACCCTTTCCTAAAAACACCATTGACTTCAAAAAGAGGTGGACAGCCCCACCAAAAAAACGCTAGAAATGGGACAACAGGGTAAACCCAACTGAAATGCACTTTGTTTTCTGAAACTGCTGTGACTTTTGAGTGTGTTGGGAATCCCAGCAGGGCAGAAGGACCTTCCAAAAATGTTTCTGAGCTCTCAACTCCATACAGCTGATGGATTTTCCAGTATTGGGTCACTGGTGGATGGGCATTAGGGAGACAGCTGGGAGGAACTGTAAAGGTGTGAGGCAGTTTTCCTCTCCTGTGCAATCCAGGTTATAAGGAGGAGTCAGTAGCAGTGGTTTTAACATCATGCTGCCAACAGAGTGCGATTTACAGAGCCAGTGGACAAGCACTTGTTACTGTGCTGAAGAGCCCTCCAGTGATAAGACAATATGGTCTTGCCTCAGAGATCCAGCTGCAGCATTAGCGATGTGTTAGTTATCTGTTAATTGTATTTTTTAATGTCTAACAATGTTTGTGTCTCTTAAATCAACTGAGTAACTGAAGTCAGCATGGCAAGTAGCTACTGAAACCCTGAAGTGATAAGCTCTTGAAACGCCTTCAAAAGAATTAAAGCAATTGGAGGAACGTCTTTATTTCCATGTCTTCATGGGGAAAAGAGTGTTACCTGGGAGATGCAACAGGGACAGAGTTGTGTTTCCAGTCACCCCAGTGTTACTGTTTTAAAAAGCCTTTTTGTAGGCAGAGTGCATTCAGCTCTTCTTCTCTGATTCTGGAAAAAAAAGTCAAGTTAGTGCATAAACTGGAAAGCAGGTTTTCATTTAAGCTGCATGATTTAGATCTGCTGGTGAAGGCTGCTGCTGTAACGTGTTTGGCATTCATCAGAAAAATCTCCAAGTCTAAACAGTTTTATTATGCCAAGTTATATAGTTGGGAGGTAAAACACTCTGTCTTTTTCCACTTTGAAGAGCAGTGTCAGCTGATGGATGTCCTGTCAAATTTCTGATAAGCTTGCAGGGAAGGTGAATAGCTGTAGGTCTCACACCTCAACCTATGGCTCCTATAAGGAAAGAGCCCTACAGGATGCTTAGAGGGACCATGGGTAGGAGAGCAGCCACGCACAAGAAACCGTGTGGGTATTTTCAAATAATGTGTTGCACAAAGTAAGAGTTAGCAAACCGTTGACATGTTCATGAGTTAGGGTCCTAATATCTGGATCTTTCTATTCAGATTTTATTAGCACAGCTTTGTTTCTTACAAGACACTTCCACGACTCCAGTGACAAGAAGTGGAATTGCTGCACTTTTATATGTGCATAGAGATTTACTAAGGAAAATTCACTTCAGGAAGTTTAGGGAAAATCACAGTTCACTAAAACATTTATTAAAGCTTCACCCTGTTTAGTGCATGATTAGTTTGCTTATGCATACTGCTGTTTGTGCTTGTTCCGAAGCACATGCTGAAGCCCTATTAGGGATGTGATGTCAAAGGGACTTCAGTAGGAATCAAAATATAAAGCACTTAATTACTTTTTTAGTAGATATGGACTGCTAGTCCATATACAAGAAACATCTTCCTGATTGTCCTCTGTATTTCTTCACATTTCTATGTAATGCAAGGGACTGGGTTTGCAATGCCACCCAGAGTCCATCACAACAGTTGTAAAAGCCCATGGTTTTGGGCAGGAGACCTCTCTAGCTGCTGCAGCTGAGTAGGATGGGAGCTGTGGATCAGACCTCAGCCCTGCCAGGACACCGATGCCGAAAGGAATCACCACCCCTTTGCCTGAAACAGGGCAGCCTGAGTCATGGGGATGACACGGCGGAAGCAGCTGCACCTGGTGGGGATGCCTGTCCCTCAGTGCTCTGTGACCACCCAGCACTGAGCTGCAATGTGTGTGAATCACAGCCCTGTTAAGCCATTTTCTAAAACATCACCACAGAAGTATCTTGGCAGGGTGAGAGGGGAAAAAAAGCTATTTAGCTCGGCACACTGTTGTTGCACCATAAATATTTTTCTCGATTCCATAAAAACTGCAATAAGGGAACAGCAACCTTCATGAAATGCCTTTTTAAATGCAGTAAGAAAACTCAACATATTAATAGATTCGTATTTAATCAAGTGATCCTTTAAAAATAAAATAAGCTCTGAGTGCTCAGAAAAAGAACATTCCTCCATCGCAGGCAAAAGAAATGTGTTGCTTTTTTATTTCTGAATACCTTTAGCTTTTCTGGGAAGAGCACTGTAGCAAAAACAATAACCCAAGGCAATAAATTGGGCCTTGAACAAAACCAATTTCTTGTGTGTAATTTGGATTTATTCTCATCTGAGGCTGTGCTTGGGGTGGACTGTATAAAACTCGGTGGTCTTTCAAAATCTTGAGGAAATATGAGAATACATTATCTGTTCACCTTGTGCATTGTAGGATCTGCAGAGATTGTGAAAAGTCCTTCTTTTTCAGGCAAATCTGCTGTTTCCCAGGAATTACTGGGGTTTTTTGTTGGTTTGTGCTTTTTTTAAAGGCAGTAGAGAAAGTGGGTTGGATTCACTTCACCTGCAAGAGTTGAGTGCATTTGCCTGAACTTAGGCATTCCGTGTCATTTGGGATGTCCCAGGTTATCTGAAACAGCCACGTGAAGTGGGCAGGAGTGACATGGGCTGTGCTGGAGTCAGGCACGCTGTGGGAGCTGGAAGTTGGGTGGAACAGCAGGGAGGATCTTAGCTAACATATAGGTATCGTATACCTATAGGCAGCTCCTGGACACTGACCTTTGGGTCTTGAGATGAATGGAGGAGTAGAGCCCTGCATGGCTGAAGGGACTGGTGGAAACACCTCTTCATCTGAAAAGAGTCCAGGATTGACGTAGACTGAGTTGCATCAAGGTAGTGGAGCTGATCTGGTTTGAGAGGACTGAGCTGGACATATGCTGTTAGTGATATAAACACTGCCATAAGGGCTTTTTCCTGCTGGTTCATGGTCTTACAGGTGAGAGTAAACATTTAGTAGCTCTGGTGCTCAGTTGCAGTTGATTAATTCATCTGAAATTAGGCCAAAGGTACCTCAAACTGGGCCACCTTGATCAACAGCCAGCTTGAAAAGGTAGGTAGGCGATTTGTCAGCATTCACCCGTGAGAAAGCTGGTTGTGTTTCATGTTTCTAATCTTGCAGCACGTTGCTGGGACTACTGTTAGGCAATCAAATTCATGGCAGTTTAGCTTGTGCAGGATCGGGTCCCAGGGATGGGATGGGTACAGCAGCAGCTGCTTTCTTGGTTGGATCCAGTCCTTTTACTGCATGTAAAATCTTCCATTAAATAATGCTGGCAAAAGTAAGAATTGTCTTTTTTATTTTATTTATTTATTTTATTTTATTTAGGGTCTAATTTTATTCTCTTCACTTTTTGTTTGCTTCATTTGCCAGATTTCCAATTATCTCTGGAAATTTAAGACAGCCGTTTTCAGTCCTCTGAGGGTGATGGTAGCACTGTTCTCTCTCTCTCTGGGTTTGGCACAAATAAGACATTCCTTTAGTGTTGGTCACTTACTTTTCTCTGCTAGAGTTTATTTGTAAAGCCGCACATATCCCCGCTTGTGCCACTGGGGCCGTTTTTCTGAAAAACCTCCACTGTGAGAATTTCATATTGGGTTTGTAACCCAACAGGGAACCTGTGGGATCCACTGCTTCTAGTCTGCAAAAGAAGCATCTCCAGTAACTAAACATTAACTCTACCTTTGCTTGAAAATACCTGTCAGCATTACCCTTTGCAGTTGTGAGCTTTTTGTGGTATTTTTTTTTTGGTGTGCGTACCATTTATAGGCTTTTAAGACTTATGCCTGCTCTTTATCTCAGTTGTTGCTTTCACTGAAAGGTGGTTTGGATCCTGCGATTTCAGGTCAATGTAGCCAATCTGCTTGAAATGACTGCTGGGTCATTACGGAGAAAAACAGGAAATTTTTTTGTCACTGGTTTAGGGGGTGATGGAAGAGCCAGTTTTCTGCCTTCACGAGGGAAAATTGACAGTAGTGGAGACTCAGCTGGCTGAGCGTGGCATTGACTGGGTGTTTCTTTAGGAGGTGCGGGCAGGTGGGAAATGGAAACTCCAGCTCCAAGGTGGGGCTTTCTTCACCCTCCAGCTGGCAAAATCTCCCCCTTTCTGTGGTGAGGGAACAGCCAAGCGGAGGAACGATGGCTGGTTTGCTTGCCTGGTGCCCCATTGGCTTTGAAGTTGTGTTGCTGTTGGCCCTCTCTTTCATGAGGCCTTGCTGCATTGGGATTATGCTGCCTGGGATTAGTGGATGGTTGGGGGCCAGAGGGTGAGAATACATGAGAATTGGAAAAACAAAGTAGGAGAGTGGGGGAAATATGAGTCATAGCTGGATTGTGCTGAGTGTAAGTTACTCCTTAGGTGGCTTTAAAGGAAAATCACTTCACAAAATGGTTTTGCGGCCTGAAAAAAGAGGAAGAAAAATAACAAAAAGTCAAAAAAACAAAAGGGAAATTAAAAAGTGGGGGGGGGTGTGAAAAGGAAAAAAGATTCAAGAAGGAAAAAAAAAGTAAAAAAAAGGAAAAATTGATCATTCTTGGATTACAGAAAAGTGAGAAGCACTGATCAGCATCCTCACTTCCAGGGCTGTACAAGCTCTGGCCACTCTGTTAGATGGTTTCCAGTTCAGGGCTGGCTGATGTCCAGCTGATGAGGAGCACGGCCAAAAGATCTCCTGTCTGTCTGTGAAACGCTGAGTAGATGCACCGCATGCCGGTCGAGTGCAAACTCCTCACTTTACAGCACAGCCCTCTACTTAAACAAGAAAAATAAATACTCTGAAACGTTAGAGGAAAAGCCCTGTGAAAACACAGGGTTTGAACCCCGTAGCAGAGGTTGTGGTCATGGATCCATGGGTTCTTCTCTCCATAGCCCAAGCTTGGCCATCACCAAAGTGTTTTTTTGGAGAAAGTTTAATTCCAGTAACGCGGGGCTGGGGAGCAGGGGCAGCTCAGACACATGTGTTTTCTAAAGCAGTAGCAGCTGAAACAAAGAAATTAAGTTATTTTCCAGATTCAGCAGTAACCGCTGAACACTTTCCATACCTTCTGCTGCTCCTCTGTCTTAGTAGGAAAATTTCCTTTAAATCTGGGAAACTTGAATAGCGCAAGTGCCAGACTGTGTACCCTGGAGAATTTGCTACGATTAAGTCCAAAGAAGAGGCTGTTGGAGTGAAGCTGCTGAAGGCTTCTGGAACATCTAATGAGGCAGATGTGAAGAGACAAACTGTTTTTGCAGGCGTGATGAGATGAGAGGCTGCAAAATTCAGCCTGCTCCTGAGTCTCCTGAAGCTAGTGAGTGATACGAGAAGAGGGTGGGATCTATGGATATCTCCTATGCCTTTAGAAAAATACTGAATTGGGTTTTTTTTTTCACTGTCTGGCAGCGCTTGCCTCTTGCCATGTTTTGTGTTCCTCTCCTGCCCAGGCATCCTGAGCTATCCTGGGTTGGGGGGCAGCACTTCTGCAGTGCTGTGCTGTGCATCTCCCCCTGACCAGGAGGCAGCTCTTGGGAGGGTGATTGCCTCTGTCAGCTGCACGATGGCCAGAAACACGCTGTTTTTCTGAGGTTTTGATTTTTAACCTGACTGGGAACAGCAGAGATTGAATGATCCTCTCAAGGAGAAGGCACCGGCCACGGTGCTGAGAGCAGCTGTGACTGCCTGACCCTGAGACAACTTAGCTCTGGTGTCTGTGCTGAGGAGTCAGATCTGGTTCATCTGAATCTGGTTGTAGGCTCCGTTTAATTAATCTTTCCTTCAAGGCAGATTGAATTTATTGCTTTGTGGAAAAAAAAAAATTAAATTCCTTTGCATTTTTTTCAGTAGCCAGTCAGGGGAAAAAAAGAGAAATTAGGTGGATTCAGATAGTTTTCACTTTTAAATCTTCATTCAGAAAATTTTTGGGCATGAATTTAGAGGCAGTAGTATAGACTGTCCCCTCATGTTTAATAATCCTAGCATGACATGTCCTGCAAAAGGAGAAGCAGTAATGGGAATAAAAGTTTGCTTCACAACCCAGTAAATGATGACTACAGCTCAGAACCATTCCATCCTCTCCCTGGAAAGCCCTGAACAGACCAACTACAACAAGTTAAAGTACTGCTAATTCCATCTGGGATGTATGTTCATCTACTCCATCTGGTGGGCCGAGAATATCCTCTGCACCTGGGATGTGATGGATTTACTGCGCTTGTTTGGAGCCAGGGTGTCATGTGCTGGATGAAATGGTACATTGGGATTTTTTTTGTGGTTTGGTTGTTTCTTTTTTTTTATTTTTTTTATTTTGATGTGTTTTGTTTTGTTTTTATGAATACACATGGGCTGCCTATGTGGAGTTCATACTGACCAGGAGTTCTGAGATTTTGGATGTCTCAAATGTCTTGAAAGAGTTGACATCTCTCTCTTTTTGCACTTAGACAAAATTTCCAGGTGGGGAAGAGGATCTCTGTGGAAACTCAGGGGGAAAATAACCTAAAACTGAAGCGATGATCAATGAATTTGAGTAGGGTGGATATTTTTGTTAAGTTGTGGTCTGGGTAAAAATTGGTTTTCAAGTGAAATATTTCACCTGGTTTGTTAATTACTTTTTAAAGCTTTTTGAGTGCTGTAAAATGAGAATGTTGTTTTGAAAGGGGAGAATTTTGAGTTTTTTTTGTAAAAACAGTGATCTTTTTTTTTTTCCCCAGACTGAAGCTAGTTCTGGTGGCCTCCAAACTGTACTGACTAATGAATGTAATATTTATTAACTCTTACTCTGCAACTGGTTTAAATTTCATTTTTTCCCATCTGATAACTGATGAGAGAGTAGAACATTACTCTTCCCAAAACTGCTTTGAAATCTACTTAAACTCCTGGGCAAGTGCTGTCTGCTGTTATTCACTGCAAGGAGGGATTCTGCAGGAGAGCTGCTTGCAATGGAAATTTGGTTGCAATTTTTGTTATGTTTCCCTTTCCAGGTAACTTGCACAGGGTTGGTAGATGATTAGCAGATCTTTTGAATAATAAATAAAATAGCCAGGTGGAAATTATGTCAACATTGTGCTAGCAGCAGCCAGCTATAACACCTGTAATCCCTCCTTATAGATATATGCATTGGCTTCAATAATATGTGTTGGCCAGAAGTGTTGACCAACTCTCCTGGTTCATCTCGGCCAGGAGTTTGGCCTTTGCCTGTGTCTTCCTCTATTCTGCTGCCCTGCTCTTTCAGCCTGGGTGTTCAGAGATCTGCTTTTTCATGCCATACTCCTCCCTTAAGCATTTCAGGTGGAGTTTGAGTCTGAAAGACATGTTAAAAGACATGTTAATCTGCGTGCTGGCCGAGAGGTGTCCCCCGCCCCTGCCTTCCCATGTTGTGGGCAGACTGCAGCAGTGGGAGTACAGACATGCTCTGGGAGCGCTCTCCTCTTCTGAGAAGTCGGCAAAGGCCAGTTTTGCCTGCATGGCCGCTTGATGTCTTGTGGCACGTGTGACCGTAGCAGATCTCTGTGCTCTGTGCCACTCTTAGCTAACATAAACGGCCCGGGATGTTGTTGAATGTTTCCTTGTTGATAGAGGTGTATGTGGCCAGGCATAAAGACGTGAATTTGTTCTCTTGCCTATAGCTAGGTGGTCTACACCACTGTTACAGACGGGAAGTTTGAAATGCAGACTGCAGCCTATGGCTGACCACCTCCTTTGGCGGCTGTGCTGGTGTCCCGTGTTCCTGCTGAGCACCCATGGTACTGCCTGTGCTCTCCATGGGACTCCTCCATTACAGCCTGAGAGGAGGCATTAGGGAGCTGTCGCACAGGGTTGGGTTCACAGTTCCCTTTTGAAGGCTAAGCCAGACTGGCTTTTGGGTGGGAGATGTAGCAAATAGATGTGAAGGACCTTGGGGTGCTGCAGAGAACTTTTATTCACCGTTTGGTGATATTTCCTTGACCCAGCACACTCAGGCTTTGCACAAGCATCCCCCAACCTAGCACGTGGCTCATCCCCTGAGCATTGGGACACCCCCTCACATGAAGGTTAATCCTTTCTTGCTGGAAGTCAACTGTGCCTCTGGCTGTGCTTGGGGCACCCTGGGGATACCCCCATGCAAACCTTCCCCAGGAAGAAAACATGCCCGGGAGTCAGCCTGAGGCTTATGAGAGCTAAAGATAAAAGTGCAAAAATTCACAGTGGAAAAAGAGCTTCTTGCATGACTAAGGGCTCTCTGCTGCCCACAGTTTCCTACCAGGGTGGGCTAATTCAGGGCAGGGATGGAGGAGGAGGTGAAGGGGAATGTAGGAACTGGAGCTGGGACCATGACATCATTGTATTTTCTTTTCTTGTGTTGCTTAGAGCATGTGGCTATGTTTATCTGAAAACCTCATCGTAGCCTATGTAATCTGAGCTCAGTTTAGGGATTTAGCGTGTTCTGGAAGCCACATATTAGGAATACAATTAATCCATGTAATTTTTTCCTGTTTTTGTGGGATGCAGTCAAAAACACTGGTGCAGGAGCTTTATGTTGAGGGAATAATTCAAATTAATATAACTACCTGTGCATCTTGGTGGAAAGTCCTTTTGTCGTCAATGCAAAAATACCAGCTAAGAGAGCTCACCCTGGCACTTTTACAACTACAGATCTCCATGTGTTCCAAGGAATTTTAATCTCCCGTTTGACTTGGAAGGGATTTTGTGAGCCTAAAAGCCTGTGCTCATTATTTGGGGCACATGTTGGGGTCTCAGCTGCTCCCTGTGCCAGAGTGTGGCTGCCTGTCGGGTTGGGTAGAAAAGACCAAGGAGATGATAATGGGGTGGTGAGTTTAGAGCTGGCTAGGAAGCAGTTCTGAGGAGGGCTGTGAGTTGTGTGCCACCAGGCTTGCTGCTGCAAGAGGGACAAATTCTGCTTTCGACTGCACAGGCATAACTTTGGCCGGTTTCCGAAACACAAGCATCTGATCTCACTGTGTCTTACTGACTTTAATGGAGTTTATTCTTTTAATTTTTACAATGGTGTAAATGAGAGCAGAACTTGGCCGGAAGCCACGATAATGCTGCATTGGCAAACAGAGCGAGTGAAACGTACAGAAACAAACCCATCGCAGGGCGGGTTCAAGTTTGGTGATGCCCAAACCCTCGGTTACAGGTCCAGGTTTGTCATTTTCTGGGATGGGTAGAAGGAAGCCATCCCTCCCCAGTGTGGACTTGGCCTGCAGGGCCGTGTGTAGAAATGAAGAGCCTGGGGCCTTATTCCTGATTCTCCTTCTTGCTTTCATACCGAGCGTTTCTCCATCCTGAGCTGTGCACACGGAGCTGATAAGATAATGCTGCATTGTCAAGCGTTTCTTGACAAGACACATGCTTATTCTATCCAGGATGATAAACACCAACCAAGAAGGAATGGGCAAAGCTGTCGTTCCTGTGCAGAAAGGCAGCGCGTGATCGCTTGCTTGTGGTGGCACCTTCTGACTCCAGCAGCAGAGGCAGCAGTTTGGGCTTTCAGAAGAGCAGTAGCTGGGGCCTTTGGCAAGAAAAGAGTTTCTCCCTCTTCCTAAAGTGCCATCTTCCTAAATTTCCCCTTTTTAACACAGATCCAAGAGGTTTAAAGATGTGAAGTATGAGGCTGTGCTTGTAGCTGTAGTAGGGAGAAAGTTGCGTATGTGTACATGAGCAAGTGAGAGAGGAGGGCAAGGTGAGGACCCAACCCTGCACATAACTTTCTAACGATTTCTCTTGCTGGTAATGTATTAATTCCATTTCTGCCGCAGCCTCGATAATGCTATCTCTCCTCTTTCCTTTTTCCTGACTGTGGCCTCCACCAAATGGTGTGAAGGGAGGCACAGAAAGCAGCTGTGTGGGGTACGATCCCTCCCTGCCATACCTTACTGCCAGGTCCTTTTTGATTTCTTGTGCTTCAGTGACTGGTGTAAGCCCTCCAAATGACCTTAAGCGTGCATTCAAAAGATGTTTAATCATTAGCTGTTACTCTGCTTAGTCTTGTTATCTGTGTCAATGCCCAGTGGTATCTTACAGTGCTATCAAGATAGACACATACTTAATTAGCTTGATCTGGTGAGCTCTAATCCAGCAGATGCTGTCAGCTGATCAGTGCTTGCCACTCGAACGTGGTCTCCCTCTCTTCCCGCAAATATGGCGTGTTTACACTCATTGAACGTGTCGGAATCCACACGTAGGTGTACAGCATGGATGTGCTCTTTGGGTGCGCGGCACGTGGAGAGCAAGGAGAGGCACCTGGAGGAGTGGGCCTTGGCTGCTCTCTAGTCTGTTTTTGACGGGTAGTCTTGCACTGGGAAAAGATTGCCTTTATTTGACTGTTTCGGCTCTTTTCTACTGTTCCAATTTGTTTTCAACACAGCCTGAATGTAATTGAATGGCCTCTTTTATTTCTACGTAAAAAAAAGTCTGGTTTACATGCCTCCTGAGGATTAGGCAGTGAATTAAAAGCAAGTGGTTTTAGAGAATCACAAATAATGCTTTAGCCTCCCTCCCCACTAAAACCAATGAATGACTCTCTAAATAAACAGATTTTCTCTTGTATATGTTGGGCTGGAGTGAGACAAGAGTCTTTCCCCCAGCTGGCCCTTTTCAGACTGTGGCTGGACACCGGTGGCATGTGAAGGTTCTTGTGTGTTTGCCAGCAGCAGAATTCATCTTCCCTGGTGATGGGGAGCTGCCGAATTGCTTCACACATGAGATGCCTGGTCATCTGGGTCGGTTTTATCTTAAGTTGCATAAAGAGTTTAGAACAAGACTGTTCCTCTGTGGCTCTTTGACTATTTTTAGTAAATCTCTGTGACTTCCCCACAGTTCTGTTCCCCCTAATGCAGCTTAGACTAATAGGCAGAGACAGTCACTGGGGACGTTAATGACTTGTCCATTGAGGTCTGTCACTTGCTGGCGACTTACATAGTCAGGTGGTTTTCTTTCTCCCTGGAGTGCTTCCAGGTCCTTTATCTGAGCTTCCCTTTTTTTGTCTCATTGGGATTGCTATAGAAGTTTTAGTTGCAGATGCACTTCATGATACGTGGAGTATTCTGCATCGTTTGACAGAGTGTTGCTTTACCTCCTCACATAGGCTTTGTAGAGCCACTTGTTGAGTAAAATTAAAAAAAAAACCCTTGCTTCTCTGACATCCAAGGACTCTGAGAGAACCAAGCATGTCTTGTATCATGAGGGTTTAAGTCCATATGGATTATATGATGGGTGACAAAAATATTATGAAGAGCAGAGGTGCTGACAGTTTAGATGATGTAAGTCCTGTAGCTCCTGTGTTACTGCATTTCTCTTAAAGGATCTGCCAACAATGCAGAGACATTTGGATTATTTCCCTTCAGTCCTGTTTTCCTTTTACATTAACCATCACAACGTACCATTTGCAAGTGCATCTTGGGAAGAGCTGGGGGATACTGCAACTAACCCACCCTTAACTGTGCTGGATTTTCTGAATGGATAGTGCTGAATTTGTTTGTCTTCATCAAAAAAAAAGTCATGGATGTCTGTCAGAGGTTTTCTTCCTGTTGGGAGGAACTCAGGAACCTGGAAGCTGCTGCACAAAATTGTTATGGGTGAGCAGACTGCTACCTAGAGTCTCTGTTTTTGGTCTCCGTTGCCACAGTAACTTACGGTCCTGCCGCCCACTTAACACGGCTTAATTTGATTGCAAAGACCAGGCCTCCAAGGAGAGGCTTTCAGCTGTACTCATGGGTTGAAATTGGGAGACTGTTGACGAGAGCTTCCCATACCATCTGACTCAGTGAGGTCTATAACTACGCTGTGTTTTACAACTTTGTAAACCTGTAGCAAAGCCAGGTCTCTGCTCCCTGACTGCAATACCCAGATTAAATGGCCCCACGTATGGTTCAGCTACTCTGTGTATTCTGTGTAGTCTGTTCAAGTTGTAGCTGGATGTATCCTAGTAGTACAAATCATGTAGATAATTTGTCATGTGAGGAACTTAATGAAGTTAAACCAGGACCAGTGTAGAGTCCTGCACCTGGGAAGGACTAATCCTATGCACCAGTACTGCTTAGGAGTTGACCTGCTGGAAAGCAGCTGTGTGGAAAGGGACCTGGGAGTCCTGGTGGAAAACAAGTTAACCTTGGGCCAGTAGTGTGCTCTTGCAGCCAAGAAGGCCAATGGTGTCCTGTGGTGTGTTAAGAGTGCATCCAGCAGGCTGATGGAGGTTCTCCTGCCCCTCTACTCTGCCCTGGTGAGGCCACATCTGGAGTATTGTGTCCAGTTCTGGGCTCCCCAGTTGAAGATAGACAAGGAACTACTGGAGAGAGTCTAGCAAAGGGCTACGAAGATCATGAGGGGACTGAAAAATCTCTCTGTTGAGGAAAGGCTGAAAGACCTGGGTCTCTTTTGCCTGGAAAAGAGAAAGCTAAAAGGGATTTTATCAGTTCTTATAAATATCTTAAGGACAGGCATCAAGAAGATGGGGCCAAAGTCTTTTCAGTGGTGCCCAGCAACAGGGCGAGGGGCAGTGGGCACAAACTGGAACACAGGAAGTTCTGTCTGAACATCAGGAAAAACTTCTTTGCTTTGAGGATGACAGAGCCCTGAAACAGGCTGCCTGGAGAGGTTGTGGACTCTCCTTCAGGTGATGTTTGAATCTCTCCAGAGGACATGATCCTGGGCAGCTTGCTCTGGGTCAATCTGCTTTGGCAGAGAGGGCAGAGAGTTGAGCAAGATGATCTCCAGAGATCCCTTCCAACCCATACCATGCTGTGATTCTGTGAGGCCTATTTTTCCTCTCCTTCTAGAAAGGCAGTAGAAAAAAAAAGTTGAACTCATATAGAATTGATCAAAATGGAGTACAGAGCAATTGCCTTATACTGCACTTGGCAGCTGCGGATATTCAGAAAATGTAGAATAACTTACCCCCTCTAAATTGTTTTCCTTCTTGGATAAGTAGGTTAAGTAGCAATAACGGTTTCAAAGCTGCCTGACTCTTAGGGAAGTTTGAAAATGATTCCAGAACTGGCTTTGAATTAGACAGTATAGCTCCTCTGCTGGGTCTAAATCCCCATTTAAGCCTTGGGACTTTATCTAACCATAAGGCCAGGTTGGATGGCTTTGAATTAGACAGTATAGCTCCTCTGCTGGGTCTAAATCCCCATTTAAGCCTTGGGACTTTACCTAACCATAAGGCCAAGTTGGATGGGGCTTTGAGCAACCTGGTCTAGCAGAAGGTGTCCCTGCCCATGGGAGAGGGATTGGAACTAGATGATGTTTAAAGTTCATTCCAACCCCAAACCATTTTGTGGTTCTATTTTATAGTGGCTGCCAAACAGATGAAAAAAATAAATACAAGAAGAAATAACTGCCTAAGAAACCTGTTGTAGTTACAGGGCCAGAGAGGTGAGGGGAGAATGTTGGTATGGCACTTTGCCTCGCTGCAGGAACCTTCAGGAAAGCAGGATGCTCTGTGGATGCAGAGGGACCTCACCTGTCAGGTGTCACTTCCCCTCCGTGTTGAGTGTCGTCTTCTACCTTCAATAGCAGATGGGATGCCCTGGGGTTGGAACAAGAAAGTGGTGGCAGTGGCAGACGAAGCTTTAAGATGTAGAGAGAGCTGGGCTTGACACATCTGAGAAGATCACTGTGATGACATGCTGTGGGGCACAAGGGTAGATATCATAGGTGTCCAGGTGAGTTCCTGCTGGATGCAGGGGAGGAGCAGATAGTGTGTGCTGGTCCTGGGGACACAGAGGAGCGTAGGAGGGATGTTCTGCAGGATAAATTCAGGTTGCTATGTGGGAAACAGAAGTCCAGGATCTCCATGGCAGCACTCTCTGAGGCACTGCTAATGCCACAGGTGAGTCTGGAGAGGTGGGCGGAGATTTGCAGTCTCAGTGCTTGGATGAGATGGTGCAGAGAGTCAGGGATATTTTTGGATCTTCAGGAACTGGAGAACTTCTGGGGACGGGAAGAACCGGTAGATAGGCCGTATCTTTGTCAAAATACTTTAAGACTCAGAGCAAGTCTGCTAACGCTGAAAAACAAAAGGGTCACAGAGGAGCATTCAAAGTGAAAGGTGGAAGAAGGTGCAGAGAAGCACTTTGCTTGAACTGGTGCAGGCTGTGAGCTGGATGTGGTTGATGCTCAGTGCACGTTTGGAAAGTCCAGGAGGGCTGCGCAGAGCAAAACTAGAGTAGATGGGGAAAAGCAGATCAGACTGCCTGCAAAAGCAGTTGAGAGACACACACAGTATTAGGTGCTGGAGTAAAGACAACATGTGCAAGTGCTCCTGCCCCAGTGCTGGAAGCCTGAAAAAATAAGTCAAGGGAACCAGAGGGCTTCGTGTCAAGTGACAACCATGGTCTAGCAGATACCCCAGGGACCTGGTGGAAAGGAGATAATCAGAGGGACACAGCATTGCCAAGCTCCCAGCCTTAGAGGTGCGCATGAATAGGGTGTATAGGAGGAGGAGTGACGGTGCAAGTGAAGGATAATACAAAGTGCAGCAGCTCAGAAGTGTTACGGGAGAAGAGAAGCACTATAGTATCCTCGTGGGTGGAAATCTCAGCTCTAATAATAAAT
>VWZK01013017.1:0-113953 GCA_013396935.1 Baryphthengus martii | reverse complement strand
AATGTACTAGGATTGTACTACTGTTCCCCCCCCCCCCCAACACCCCAACTAAGAAATATTAAGTCAGATTAAAGAAGCTACAACTTTAGGACGGGTATTAATAGCAGGAGGTTTCAACGATCCATACATAAATTGGGTCAATGCCTGATGAGGATGAGATGTAATGAGAAAGTTTTGGAAGGAGTAAGCAGTTGCTTCCTAGAACAATTAATCCTAGATCCTGTAAGAAAAGATGCTATTCTGGATTTGGCCTGGAGTGGTGCACAGGACCTGGGCCAAGAGGCGTTAGCAGGAGAACTCACTGGCAGCGAGTGCAGTACGATTAGAGTTAATGTCGCAGCAGGAAAAAAACCAGGCCACATAAATCCTGTATGAGGGTATTTGGTTTCAAGAAAGGGACAAAGTAAATATGAGGCAGATTTTTAAAAGGAGTGGTTCAAAAAAAAAGCAAGAAACCTGTGTGCAGCCCGGAGGCTGTTAAGAAGAGTGTATTAGGAGCTAAGATAAAATGTGTGCTGCAGCTTGAAAAGAAGACAAGTCATCCCCCAAATCCCCTACAGACTCGATAGGAAAATTAAACAGCATATCACAGGAGATGTTTGGCATCTGAGAAATGGAAAGCTTGTTCAAGTGAAGACAATGGGAAAGGCTGTAAAATACGGCAGGTCAAATGTAAACAGAAAATTGGGTTTGCAGATGAAGGCAAGTTCCTTTGGGTAGTCAGATGCCACGCGGATCGTGAGGATCTCCAGGAAGACCTCATAAAAATGACTGAGTGTCAAAAAGGGGACACACAAGCTGCAGTGTTGATAAGTGTAAGGCAATCCATCAAGGGAAAACTAAACCGTGCTTTCATGATGCTGAAATCCAGAACTGGGAGTTACAGCTTGGGGGAGAGATCTTGGAGTCGCAGTTGGCAGTCGTCTGCCGTCACCTGTTCTGTGTGCGGTGACATCTGAAAAACCAACCCAACCCCTGCATATCATCAGGGAGGGTGCTGAGAACAAGCTGTAGGGTGTCCTGTTGCCACTGTAGGAAGGTTTGGTGCACCTGTGACAGGACAATGCTGTGAGCAGTCCTAAGAGTTAGAGAAGTTCCAGAGAAGAACTGCTAAAATGACCAAAGGGGTGGAGCAGCTCCTTACAAGGAGAGGTTGTATAGGCTGGGACTTCAGCAAAGAGAGGGAGAGAGCAGGTGGGGGGTATGTTGGAAGTAGCAGGTGGTTGGATTAATATCCAGTGATTTTAATCTTAACTAAAAAGAAAGTTATCCAACTGAAAGCAGGTATTTTTCGTACTTGGCAGGTAGTGAGCTGCTAGATTGTATTGTCCTGGGAGGTGCTGAGCCTGCTGATATCGGCAGGTTCAAAAGGGAGTTAGACCACTTCATTGACAACAGGTCTAGGATAGTAGGAGTACAGGGATATTCCTGGTAATGTCCCATAACAAATAAATACAGGTACTGGAAGAATAAAAATGGAAGAGATTGAAGCAGAGACCAGGCTCACCTGCTCTCTGTGAAGAGCACCTCTGCTGGGGACAGTCCTGGGCTGGATGAACCACCGATCTCACTTACTATGATATTTTTTTATTTTCCTATTGCAAAACCCTCACCTCGGTGGCATTTCTGGGTCTGTGTGCTATCTTCTGCTCTGATAACTTCTGAAGGTGTATCATTCCAAACCAAGGACATCCTTTAAGTGTGCAGCAATCTACTGATTGTAAAGGAAAACAATAAAAAGGGGTAAATGGGGAGATGTCTGGAGCTTCTGTATTCTGTGACCAGCCAGCTGCCGGGCTTTATCTAAAAATCAAATTACTGGATGAAGGCAGCAGTTGATACCTTGCAGCGTAATTTGCCTTCTCATCAGCTTTACTTTATAGGATGGTCCCATGCAAATTAAAACATTGCTGCCCTTATTTCCCTAAAGGGCAGAAAGGAAATGAGGGTGGAGATGATAGGAGAAAGGCTGTGAAAAGAGCCCTCTTTATCACTATGAGAAGGACAGAGCACCTAGGGTAGTGCAGAGGTAAATGCAGTGCCCCAGGTACAGTGGAGGTGGTGTGTGGAAAGGGTGGAGTGAGAAGGAAGTTCATGAGGAGGGAATCACAGAGCCCTGGTGTGGGTCTGGCCAGGGGAAAGCAAGAGGTGTGTATCATGGAGTTAATTCTGCCAGGCTTTGAGAAGCCACTATGATGTGAGTTTAGCTCCATTCACCCCCGTACTAGACTATGGTGCGTACACGTCGTGTACGTGGTTGTGTAATAAAGGGGCATTAGCTGATTGCAGAGTAAATGTGGATGTTGGTATCCTGCTGACTGGGTGCTCCGGAGGCTCCTAAAACAAACTGTTTTGATGCTCAGTCAAATCTGAAAAGCAAACATATGAATGCCGCCTAACGCCGAAGCCATTAGAAGTCCGCCCACCCTCAAACTAATTTTAATACAGATAGGAAAGCAATTTCCTGATGAGAAAGCTCTTAATAGAATGTGTTAATAGCAAACAGCAAGGAGAAGATCGTGGGCTATGGTGCAGCTTAGCAACCATGCTGGGAGGAGACCAGTGTTAGGAAGGATTGTCCACGGTGTCTAGGGTGGGGACGGCATTTCAGAATGACGAAGACCAAGCTATGGAAGAGACTTCTTTGCTTTGTGACTGTAGAGATGGTGGGTGGCCTCAATGCTTGTTTGTCACAAAGAGCGGGAGAACAGCAGCACCCCTGGCCTTTGCTGGTGCCATGCAAGGGTCAGCTTGGAGGTCCTTGGCCAACCAGTGTGAAGGAGAGAGTAGATGCGGGTATGGGTGCATTTTTGTTGGCATTACAAAGTTTTGAAATGCCTTTCCAGGCAAGAAACATCTCCATTCCCACTTGTCTGTCCCTGGGTTTGATCAGAGGACT
Source organism: Baryphthengus martii (assembly GCA_013396935.1). NCBI lineage: Eukaryota > Metazoa > Chordata > Aves > Coraciiformes > Momotidae > Baryphthengus > Baryphthengus martii. The sequence goes on along the minus strand of VWZK01013017.1, from coordinate 111,054 downwards.
TGGAGCCTACCAGGCCAAGCAGCTGGGGATGGAAAGTCTCCAGGAAACTCAGCATTTTCCCTTGGCTCCCCATGTTGTTTTTACTTTCCTCCTCACAGTTTGCAGCCGTTTGTCTTGGCCACCCTCACTTACTGCAAGGGCTGAGGTGCTGAGGTTGGGGATATCCTTAGAGCACGTAGGAGTCTGACTTGGATGCTCCCATCTCCGCTGAGGGGGTGGGAGGCCTCCTGACCCCCTGTAACCTGTGTGGTGTGGCTGAAGTTAAGCTCCAGGTCTGTGGTATCTGGCTGCCTGTAGACCTTTGTCAGCTGTCTGGTTTTCAGTGGAAGCCCTCCTGTAAGAGTCAGCTTGATTATAATAAACTAATGAGTCATGCGAGCATGGAATTTCTTTCTGTTTTACCTTAGAATAGGGTTGTTGCATAAGCAGACTCCACAACTTTGACCTGATGAGGCTCTGGTTTGCTTTGACATCTCTTCTCCCTTGGAGACCTCCATTTCTCATGTGCATTTCTGAGATGCACAAACATGTGTCTTACGTGGAGGCAGAGGGACTTCTCTGCTGCTGGTGTCTCCTTCATGGACTCATCCTCTCTACGCACCGCAGAGCAGCGATGCTCTATTGTGGTTTGCCCCATGTAGCCTCTCTGAGTCAATCTGTGCGTCGTGGGTGGATGAACCCTGTGATGAGTGCCTCTTGTCCAGCGATGGAAATAACACTGGGGTCCGGCTTTCAGGAATGCATCATGATGTCTATTTTGGGAAACAAAAATCGTGCATCAAATCTAGGACATGTGTTCAGCTTTGATAGGGAGGTGGAGTCTGGTTTGCTTTTCACTGTGGGGACAGGGTCCTCTGCTCATTCCAGGAGCCATTCCCATGCAAAGCCCCAGAGGCCACCCCTCTGCAGTTTCACGAGGAGCTGCAGGCTCTGCCTCAGACTCAGGGGATACAGAAAATTGTTTAGCCCCTCATCTTCTAACCATGGAGAATGCTTTCTAGAGGGTGACAATCTATGTGGCACAGGATCTGTTTATACAGAGTCTTCTGCTGTGGATGCTCCTTACTCATCTAATTTCAGTTTTGGAGGCAGTTCTGTCTTTATTTCTTGGGCCCTGGTTTTGGGTAACTTAGCTGGTAATGGCTCCACTTTGAATTCATTTGGACACACTGAGAAATGATCTCATGAGAATGAAGATTTCACCTGAGCTGGAAGCACTGATGTGAATCCATAGGTTTTATACTCTGAAATCCTGTGGGGATACAGCAAATCTCAGGGGTTTTTTTAAGCTTTGATGCCCAGACTGTAAAATGAAATGGTACCTTTGGCCCAGATGATAGAGTGGGTAGACTGTTTCACTAATTGGTGGTCTTTTAAGTCTATAGATGGTATGAAGCATCACAGAATTGTAAATATGATCATAGGATCTAGAATTGAACCTGATGTCTACACTGGTCTCAGGCTGTATTTAAGACTGACTTTGTTCAGCACAGGATTTCAGCCCAGCACGCTGGAAGGCAGATGTTTAGCACTGCCCTGCTTATCTCCAGTTTATGGTAAGACATAAACTTCATCTTCCAACGAAAGAACATAGAGAGTTTAATTAGCCAGATTATAATGACCCGAACTTGGTTTCCCCAAGACGGAAGAGGCTGGTGCCAGCCAGCAGAGCACTCTTGCTCCCTGTGGAGCCGAGCGCATTTATGCTTAAGCCAGAAACTTGAAATGTTCATTCAGTAAAGAAAGTGTTACACGGGGTCTTGGAAGAAAAATATTTTCTGCCCTTTTTAGAAAAATAAACTCACCCATGCTGTTTTGTGCGGCACAAGTCATGCTGTACCAAGGCTGAGCTTTCCTCAGGAGAGCTGGGGCTGATGTCTTCCCAGTCCTGGAGCTTGCAGTGGGAGATGGACACACGGAAAGGTCCCGGAGTCTCAGTCACTGAATATTTGGCTTTGCTGAGCATTTTGCTTGCTGACCAGTGGTCTGGCAGACTTTCACCTCATCAGTGGCTGATATATCTATCCTCAGGGATCTAAGTTTATTTCATAAATGAAAAGAATGCAGTATCTTCCATAGGTGGGAGAATCTCCAGGGACCCCTCTGGCTGTTTATATGAGGTGGGTTTTAATTCCCCCTCCAACTTGACTTTGGCCCCACAGATGAGATTTCTTTGCTGTACCTATTAGAAGTCGGATTAAAATCTCTCTCAGAGGTCATTTAGCAAACAGTGACACAAGTTGGCAGGCCCTTCTCTAAGGAATACTTGTTTTCCTCTCAGTCCTCAAAACAATCTGGGGAATGTGTTTGGACATTTCTGAACTTAACCCTCTCATCCCCAGCAAAAGTAGTCCACGTGCCGTCCTTGTGCCTGGGATGGGACAAGGAGGACCCCAGCCCTGCCTTCCTGAGCCATGTTGATTTTTCTGGAGCACGTAGAAGGGTTTGTGTTGTGTGTGTGGATGTGTTGTGAGGAGAGGGTGACTAAAGCCCACAGGGGTGCAGTTCCATAAATTTGCATCAGACTGTACATTGTATGTAAAGCACAGGGATGACTCAACAGCAGGAGCTGCAGTGGCACGTAAATTCTGTCACTGGTTGACAACTCGGGGCAAAGCTGCCAGATGGATGGCGGGGTCTCATTGGGTGTCCTTCTCGTCTGCCATGGGTGCTGGGAGCGTTGGCTTCTCCTGCATCAAGTCATTAGGGAGCAGGGAGGATTTAGTACTGAGCCTCTGGGGCTGTGAACAAGTCAAGCACTGAATCCGCATTAGGTAGAAATCCAATATTGTGTATTTGGGCTGTTGAAACACAAAATAGCTGATAGGAAAATGAGTTCATGTATCTGCTGCGATGAGTTGGCCACTGCCCATAGGAGGTGAGATCATGTTTAGATGTAATGGCAAAGGATGTGGACTACAAGCAGATTCAGCTGCAAGTCCTGTCAAGCTTAGGATCTAGCCCAATAGCCCAAAATTCTGGAGCAAAAAACCACTGAGAAGGACAAAAACCCACTGCTGTTAAGACTCCACTTTATCCAAAACAAAAAAAAAAAGTTAATATTTTATCTGAGATTCAGTGTCGTCTTTATGGCAGTGCCCAGTGTTCAGAATCATGCCTTCAAAATTGCATATGAAAAAAAAATTGAAATCTTTAATATTCAAATTAACTGTCTAGGTTATGGAACTTAATTTTTTTCAGTGGACTTCAGAAACTTTTTTGGAAAAAAAAAAAAAAAGAAAAGAAAAGAAAGCAGCACCCCATCCCACTTTCCCCCGAAGTGGTTCAGAAAGCCTTGCTGGATGGCCATCTCCAGGACCAGGAATCACAGGAGTGGGCAGTACTGGCGCTGCCTCAAATCCCCTGGTAATAAACACCCTGACCGAAGCCAGATGGTAAAAGTGCATTTTTATAATGTTTTATGTGGATTAATGATTTCAATAAACATTTTTCTGATTTGTATACATTCAGAGCAGCATTTGCATGGCATCTGAGAAAACTGACGGAGCTTTCTCTGGGTTTCTTGGTGGCTGTGCTCAAAGGCTAAGTTTGTTTGATCTGCCTCAATCCTTTCTAATATTTGTCATTTGTACTTGCCACAAGAGTGCAGTGGGACAGCAGTTGCTGATCCCTGAGGGGTCTGGCTTTCCCTTGATGTGTCTGTAACTCCTTTCAGAATAGTAAGAGCTGTTTGTACGTATGGAGGGGATTAGTTAATGACCTGTGACGCACAATCCGCCAGGGCACGGCTCTCCAGTGACTCCCAGTGCATGGTGTGCTGTGGTGACGTCCTGAGCGCGTTGGAGACGTGCTTTTGGTACCTTTCAGTGCACCGTAAGACAAGAATCACTGCCCTCGTTTCACGATGGGAAAAATTAATTTTTCCCCTTTTGGTGGGTAAATAATATGAGGTGCTGCAAAGTAAAGCCGTAGTATTGCACATACAGCCAGGGCGCTGTGGTTCAACAAGTCACCTTTCCTCAGCTGTGCTCTTGTAGAGGCCGTGGGTGTCCTCCGAACTGGGGGCAATTGCTGGGAAGCGAGCTTAGCCTGAGAGGAGAGGGGATTAGTCGTAGAATCGTAAAGTGGTTTGGGTTGGAAGGGACCTTAAAGATCATCTAGTTCTAATGCCACTGCCGTGGGCAGGGACACTTTCCACTTGATCAGGTTGCTCAAAGCCATATCTATCCTGGCCTTGAAGACTTCCAGGGAGGGGGCATTAAGCTGGCGTCAGTGGGGTTATGTGCACACGGATTTCCCTTGACTTTGCTTGTGAGTTTATTTGTAACGCGAGTAATTCTAAGCCTCTGGTGTCGGTTGTGGGAACTGGGCTGGTGGCACACTCAGGTCCGTGAGGTTGGAGCTTGTGCCTGTGCTTGCCCAAAACTGTCAGAAGTAGTAGGAGCAGTTACCGAGGAGGAACATGGCAGCATGAAGGTTTTGCTAAGCCCTCGTTTTGTCAAGAAGTTTTCCTGGTTATTGTGCAATGTCAGTGCTGGTATTTATGCCTATGGTCCCTGTGTTGTGTGCCGCAGGTTTCCCTCAGCCCAACACAAAGCCCTCATCCCAGGGCTTACTCGAAGGGTGGTATATAGTGTCTGGGAATGACTCATACAACTGCTGTATAGCACATCTGCTCCTGGCCAGATGTAAAATTAAACACATGCTTTTAGTGTTATCTTGACCTAGACTAATGTTGCTATTTTGGGGTTTTATGTCAGAGGCACAGAAATCCTGGAAATCACTGATGGAAAAGACCTGTGAGATCATCCCTTCCACCCACAGGATTGTTCCCTGCAAAATATTCTCCATCGTTTTGTCCAAAGCACTCAAATTGCGCTCAAGCGAGGGGGATCCCACTGCTTCCCCAGAGGGACTCTTGTATCTTCTAGCATGACAGGGAGGACTCATTCATCTCCAATCTACAGTCCAAAGGTAATTTTATTCACTTTAAACCTGTCTGTCCAAGTTCAAAACCCCAAGACTGTTCCTGCTCTTCCTGCTGTTCGTACCCAGCACAGCATAAGAATGAGATGATACTTTGTGAGTTGGGCAGAGGCTGCTGAGCCACTTGTAATGAGAGGAGTTTGTAATCAGCCCTCAAATAATTGTGCAAGGGCTCCCTGGCTGTATCACTGCCACAAGAGTGGTGTAGGATAGCAAACCTCATATCCCCGGGGCTGCATCTTCTCCGTCCCTCTGAGGCACAAACTTCCCACAGGGTATTTTTTAATTTCATTGAAATATCTGACTTGCTACTTCGTGGCATGTACAAACCCCAGCTGATAGCCCAAAAATTCCCACAGACTGGGAGGAGGCTGCGGTAAGTGGGTGATAGATGGGCAAGAGTTGGATTAGACAATCCCAATGTGTCCAGCCCCCTGGGCAGGGGTGCTGGGGACACCAACCCTTCCCTCAAACCTCATCATGTCTGAGATCACAGAATGACAGAATTGTCAGGGTTGGAAAAGACCCCTAAGATCCCTGTGTCCAACTGTCTATGGGGCAAGCTATCAACAACCTCTGTTAACGAGTACTGGAACATCATTGAGAGGTCTATTTTTAATATGAAATGCAATTGCAATAAAAGTTAAAAAAAGAAAGATCCCACGCAACCGAATTTACAGATATACTGGAAAAGATCATCTCTGTCTGCAGAAGGGGGACTTTATGTGTCAGCTCTTGCTTCAGCCCAGCTGTACGCCCCATCTTGCCCTCGCATTCCCTGGGAGTGGAAATGGAAACCTGTGCGCTGAGCTCTGGCAGGATGAGTGGATACCAGGGGAAGTTTTTTGCCAGTATTTAGCAGGAGCCAGCTCTTGCTTCACTGCAGCAGTTAAACAGATTAGTGCACTGAGCCCATACAGCCCTCCTGGCACTGACTGAATAGGTATTTGTGGGTTTTGTTGTTTGTTTTTTTTTGTTTTGGTGTTTTTTGGTGTTTTTTTTGCACAGGGGCCACTTTTTTCCTGGGCTTCTGAGCACTCCTCTGTGAAACATGAAATCGTCTGACCCCAGAACTCATCCCTGGGTTGGTGAGATACATAAGCTTACAGTGAGCAGTATTTTCCCTCCTTTATACACAGAGGAGTCTTCAGGCTGCGATCACTCAGCAGCCAGCAATTTTCAGCTGTCTTTCCTTTATGTTTTCAGTGGGATTTGAACGTCTTTGGAAAGTGTAAATCTACAGCCAAGGATCACAAAATGAGGCCTTGCTCTGTGATCTTCCTTGGGCAGGCTTTATGGACACACCCCAGGTGCCAGCTCTGAGGAGCTACACTGGCTAAAGGGATGCTCTATGGGACCCATCCAAGATGCCCAGGATGGCTCCAGGGATGTGCCGGGCTGTTCAGTGCTGTAACCCATGTGCAGACCGAGGGGATCTTTTGCCCGATAACGGATCCTAGGTAACCTGAAATCCCAAAGCTTAGTGCTGGGCTGGCACAGCCCCTCTCAGCCGTTACTGGACGTTGATACACAAGTGCTAGGAAGAAGGAGAGGTCCTCGTGTCCATGGACAAGTCTGTTTCATTTTGAGCATGTGCTGCGGGAAGGGATGTAGAGTGAAAAGTGTCCTTCAGAAACCCACCTCTTGCTCCTGTGGTTCCAGTATTTTTAATGAAATCTGCTTGTCTTGCCTCCACTCCCCAGGACATAGCTCTGCCTTCCTCTCATACAGCTGCCTCCTACTAGTAGTGTTCCCTCATCTCGCTCCCATTAACCTTCCCATATTCACCTGCCTTTTTCTTGTCTCATTTATTTTGCTCTCTTTGCATTTATTTGCTCTGCAAATTCCTCAGGCCAAGGCCTGTCTCTGTAAAGTGTATAGTGAATGTCCAGTAGAATTTCAGTGTGTAGGTTTTTTGAGTATGTAAAAGATGACAACTCCAGCCCTATAGGCTACTTTTAAGAGTTGTTCCCCATTCGACTCGACTCAACTTAAAAAAATTAATTCATGTAACAAGAGAATATAAACCTCAGTTCCCATCAGTTTGGCTCTATAATAACTTGAAAAATATGCAAAAATTACGTTCTTCTCCGTATCAAGCACAAACACTTGGAGCATATTGGGTTATTTTTCATCATTGCCGGGCTCTACAGTGCCTGTATCCTTTTCTTACCACCCAAAAAAGCTGCTTTCAGAGTAACCAGTCGAAGTTGTTAGTGTTCTTAGGAGCAAATTTTGCTCTTTGAGCTTCAAGCCGCTTTTCTGCGTAGCACATGTGTACCGATTCACTGAAGCGTGGATCATTTGGTTTATCAATATCTATGGGACAAAGAACCAAGTCAAAGGGAGCCTGGGGTTGAGGTATCGAACCCTTTGTCTCTCGAATCATTGCAGCGTGCCCTGGGCTGGCAGGGGACAGCAGCCGTCCCGAGCCGATGGCCTTTGGGCATTGATTTGGAGGTCACGACTGCGCTCGTAGCAATCGGACGTCTGTGCTGCAAAACCCACGCCACCGGAGCCGTTAGCGGAAGGCCGTGTGGAAGAGGCTTTACTGGTGGCTGCTGGGCAGCGTGGGACCTCGTTCTCCAGACTACCAGCAGCATGTGGCTGTGGGACCAGTGGGGCTGGTTTTCTCCACTCTGGCCTGTGGACAGGCTCGCTACGCATCGTGAAGTGCAGACAGCCTTTTGCAACGGCCTTAGAAATTCTGGACCAATTATTCTTGCTTCACTCATGCAAAATTCAGAGAAATCGACTGTCGGAACAAAGCCCTTCCGCATTTCCTGCCTTGTGTTCATTTCCAACTAACGGTGAAACCACGAAATCTCTTGAGTTTTATTATAAAATTACTAAACAACCAAGAGGCTGAGCCTTTGCTTTAAGTGGAAGCCTCATTGTGACCTCAGCTCTGAAGCTGCTCTCCACTTTTGCAATTATCCATTTACAGTAAGTAAGAGAATATGATATAATGGACTCGCAGATACATTGCTGTTAATTATTGGCAGTACTCTAGACTCAGCTGATATTTTACTCTATTGTTGGAGGTGCTTTACAACAGGGCAAACCAGAGTGCTTATGGCTTGAACAAGGTCAGCTGAGCACCTGGGGAAGTCCTTGATGCTCTCCCAAGGCCATTAGTTACATCCATTTCTGTATAACAGAGGAAGGAGTCAACCACAAACCCACCAAAACCTGAGGGTGAGAGGCTGTTCATTACACACTTCTCTTTGCTGGGGTGCACGGCCCAAAATACCTCCTTTTATTCTCTTTCTGAATTTTCGTGGGCTGCTTTCTGTCAGCAGAAGTTCCTTTTGGCATAACATAATCACACTGGAAAAGAACAAAATTCTCACATTTTAAGTCTGTATTGGAAATGCAGGGTTTGCTTTGGGGGTTGACAAGAAACGTTCCTTGTCTGCACAGAAAATTGCTCCTCATTGAGGTTTCCCACTTTTGCGTATGCTGATGCCTCCGGGACTTTTGATGCTGTAGAGACGATGCCAGCATTTGTGGAGATACAAAGGGAGAAGGGTCTTGATTGTAAAATTGTCTTTGTGAGCCCTGATAACTTGTAGGCTTTAAGGGCTTTTTCATGCCAAAGTCTCAAGTGTTGCAGGGCCACCAGTCTCAACAGTGCCCCAGACTGGCTGGCTTACTGCCCCCAGAAGAGTTTGCAAGGTTGGGCGTTCACTCAAGGTGATGTAGCCTACTATGTGAGTGGATCCTGTGCTAGCCCTGGCTCAGACCTCCCTTGGGTCTCCTGCAGAACAAGTCGTATCCAGTAGCTCACTTAGCAAAAGTAGTCAAAATTTGGCCTTTAGCACCAAAGCAGGTGGGTGTTTCTTCACAGCAATGATGTGGCTGAGGCACTGAGGTAAGGATTGGTTGACCCCAGGGGTTTGTAGTAGCAATTCAAAGGTGAACCTGTGCAGTTCCTTAGCATTTGAGCTAAACAGCCAGCATCTCCAAACAGTGTTCCCGTATCCCGTTGTCTGAGCGCAGATAAGGGCCTTAGGACATGGTCTCAGCAGTGGATCATTTTGCGGTGCCATCCTTCCTTGCTGTTTCACAGCCTGGTCTTTTTCCTACAGACTCTCTAATAGAAGCATTTGTTCACAGAAGTAAGGAACTGCTGCCTCTCTGCCACATACTTGTAATGACTGGGGGAATGAGAGGCACAATCTGATTGTTTAATGGAAAAAAGAGAGAGGAAGCATAGGCAGAGGAGATGGTCAGGCACAGAGAAAAGGGGGCGTTTGCAGTGTGATGCTTTTATATAAATAAAATACTCCAGATAGTTCCTGCGAACCAGTGGCATATATGGATGATTAATAACAATAACACGCCGGTTCCAGTTGGCAGGAAATGCTCTTCAGCCTTGGCACGTAAATACTGAGAGCTGAGCAGTCAGTTTTGCATATTGTGTGGGTACAAAATCGAGATGCGGTTCTGCAGCTCTGGCGTGTGAAAGAGGCAGGAGGGTTATCAGAATGAAACCCGTCTTCTTTCTCTTGGCTGCGTCGTTTAAAGGGGGTAGACTTTATTAACGTTGAAGGCGCGGATGGGGTGCTGGAAGATGTTAGCTTTATTGCTGTTTCTTGCCATGATACCTCTCATTCCCATGTCCAAAAAAGATGTCTTTTCGTCGCCTCTGTTTCTGTGCCAATAAATGGGGGATCACAACATCACTTATCTCACGGGAGTATTACGAGCTTGAATGAATTAATCTCTTTGCAGCACTGTAATGGTAGGTGCAAAGTCTTTTCATAGGAGCTCACAATTCCAGCTAGAAAACGGCTTTGTGCAGTGAGTGCTGAGGTTAGGAAGGTGTGAAGCCAATTTAGCTTCCAAATGCTCTGGGCCTTGATGCAACACCAGATAATCTTCAAATTTAGGCCCTTGATGCTGAGCGGTTAATCGGGATCAGACTCTGCCGCGCACCCGCTGAAACCAGTAGGACTGCGTGCATAATAGTACAACACTGATCAAAAATTGTGGTAGATGCATGTTCTGTGAATGATTCTTTTATGCACATCCTAGATATCCTGAAAGTCAAAAATAATTTGTCAGGCTTTATGAACAGGAACTCTTTTTCTGCGAGCACCTCTTATTTGCTGATGGTCAGCTTTTTACTGTACGAAAAATAGCAGTCTTGTCAGGCGTTGGGGATGTAGAGTTCAGGGCAGTGTTAGCACTGCAGCAAAAGCTATTTTGCTGTTTGAAAGTTGGAGTTCTTCACAGGGCCCACGTGTTTATGATGACTAATTTCCCACTCTTATCTAAGAGTTACTTAATCTAAGAGTTCCCAGGGGGATAAATGGAACAGGAATGAGTGCGATAGTTTGCAGCTGTCAAGGTGAAAAGAGAGAAAATACCCACATATTGCACTAGGCGGGCTCTTAAAAACTGTGCTAGCTTTGCCAGGAAAGATTAGGGTCTCTCTACAGCTGCAAAGTTTCCATGAAAGATACCGTAAATACTGCAAAAGCTGGAAAAATGGTCATCCAGACTGCACCTTGGGAATGGCCTGTGCTGCTCCTGCTTCATGCCTCTGGTACTCTTTGGTCTTACTGACACAGGCATAGCTTGTCATAGAATCATAGAATAAATAAGGTTGGAAAAGACCTCTAGCATGATCAAGTCCAACCTAGTACTCAATGGCTCCATGATCACTAGACCATGCCCCGAAGTGCCATATCCAATCGTCCTTTGAACACCTCCAGGGATGGTGACTCCACCACTTCCCTGGGCAGCCTGTTCCAATGCCTGACCCCTCTTTAAGTAGAGAAATTCTTCCTAATGTCCAATTAGAACCAGCCTTGATTCTCTCTGCAAAACAATGATAAAAGCACGTCCCTGTATGCTTTTGGATGCTTTGCTGCTGGATTGGTGGCAGTCGTGAAGATGTGCACTGAAACACTGACATTTTGTGACTGTGGATACTCGGGGATCTAAGGCAAAAAGTGCATTTCTGGATATTGCCTTTTTTTCCCCAAAAACCTTTGCATCCTGCTTGGGAAGAGTAGGGAATGACAGTGTAACTACAACCTACTCGTACAAATAACTCTGATTCCCCCTCGGAGGGGTGTGAGGCTGCAAAAGGGGGCATTACAGCTCCCTTATCGGACAGTTTTGTGTTAGCTCTGGCCCTACTGCGTTGGCCTGGGAACCTCTAGAGACTTAGGAGGAGATTCATCTGCCCAAGCATGGCTAGGTACCTCCGTGAGAGGTAGTCATCTTGGGTTCCCTTTGGGGAAGATCAGAGGCAACAAGTCCCTCATGGGTGGATTTTCCCTCCTGACAGGGGTCGTTGGGATGGGTCAGATGTGTGCCTTTGTTGAACACAGCATGAGCTCAGGGGGCAACGTAGGACATAGCTTTGCACACGGTAGAGGTCTTAGAGCTGCCATTCAGTCAACGCACGCAGGGCTCATCATCTTGAGGGCATGATGGTTATCAGTAAAACCACTGCTCAACTCCCATTTAGTCCCATGGACGCTCGTGCTTCACTCGGTGGATATAAATGAATTACCCCATGTTCTGCTGCCAGCTAATGAGTTGCCCTTACTCTAGCCAAATCCTCAGGGGTTCCTGAAATAACTTTTAAATTAAGCAGAGAAATTGGTTCTGATATAGTGCCTATCGCTGATCGGGTTAGATGCTGTCTGTCTTTCACTCCTGGCTCTTTAAAATGGATTGGAATTGTCAAACCTGTGTTCCTGGGGCAAGGCATGTCGATAACCGGCATCGGTGTGGGTACGTAAGGCTGAATGTGGGTTTCTCATTGAACAAAGTTGAGCATTTTAGCTCAAGAATCACAGACAAAGTGTGGCAGCCTCAAAGCATAGGATGGAAATCTGCGAAGACCCAGAGTTAGCTATGAGACTGCTCGGTGTTACGCTCTGTCTCGGGATGTGTTTTTATGGAATACCTCACGCTGAAAATTTAATTAATCAGAGAAGGGTTATCACATTACCAGCCTGACTGAATTATTTTTTAGGGAACAAATGTGTGTTTAAAAGTCTAAATGCTCCTGTTACAATGACTAATTATCTCCAGAAAATTGAAAGCACACAAGAAATTATCAAGAAAGAACATTTAGACATCATCTGTCTTCCTAAAACTGCTTGTCTGAACGTATTAAGAAGAATATTATTGCAGTGTAGATGTTGACCGTTCGGAATATATTTTTTTCTGCCTTCTCTTTAAGTGCATTCTTGCTACAATTTTTTTTGATACAGTGTCTGAATAGATTAGAGATTTATTGAAATTTTTAGCCGGAATGTTTCTCTGGAGAAGATTGATCTCGCTGCTGCCTCAGATTCAGTTTAATTTTTATGTTACTTATGAAATAATGAGAAATATACATCACAGTAATGGGGAGAAGCAGTGGCAGGAAGCGCTGGCAGCGAGTCACAACACGTGGGACAACAAGGAGTCTCGCCTCTTGTATTTTATGGACTGTGACGGTATCGCAGGGATCGTAGCTCACAGAAGCGAACCAGTTGCCAAAGGCAGAACTGGTGGAGTGTACACCCCAGACACCTAGAAATCTCTGTGCTCTTACTCATTCTTAACTGAGGCTCAGGTTTTATTAATTATATGGGGCTTGATGATGTCACGTCTTGTGAAAAAGAAAGAATCATATAGCGAAATTCAGCAGCTTTACTTTAGGCAAAATGGTAATGAGACTCTTAACAACCCAGCAGGGGTTTAGAAAAGTAAAATTTACTCCTGCTCAGAGCATCCTTAGGTTTTTAGATGGGAAATTAGCAATGCATTAGCTCTGTGTCAGTCATTTTCAACAGACTGAAAATTACAGGAGGGAAATAAATGGCATCTAGTTGTTCTTTCTCAGGAAATGATGCAAAATCAAAACAAGGAATGGACCAAAGGAATCCCAGACAAAGAAAAAGAGATCAGTGATGTCAACGACACAGGATGCACAGAGAAATCAGCAGCCGTGCATTTGATGACCACTTTCCTGGCCGACACAAGGCAGAACTAACACTGTAAGCACTGCCTCCTGAAAAAGAGCCAAATCTTTGTAGCAGAGAGCAAGAGCAGTTTAAACCATCACTGGACCAGTGTGCCAGAAGGAGCAAGGGAACAGAAAGAAGTGCTAGAGTGTAGCACATTTTCTAGCCAGCTTTGCTCTAGGAGCCAGTGTGCCATCAAACTAAACCCTCTGAGCTTTGTAAAACTTCTGTCTGCTAAAAATTTTTGGCTCATTACACAGAGCTTGATATCATGGTCTGAATTAAATCCATTTATAGTAGCTTTGGAGGAGATCTGGGCTGGGTGGAATGCCTTTAGCAAGGAAACTGAATGTTAATAACCAGCCCAATGAAGCCTGTCCAAACAGCCAAAGAAAATAACAGCAAAATTGAAAAATAATGAACCTATTCCTCCTGCCTTTGCGAATGCGAAAAGTCCAGGGATGGGCCCTCTGTTGATCCTTATTTGTGGTCTCAGAGTGAAGGACCCGAGTCATATGTCTGAACGTGGCACAATCAAGTGAAATTTATTCCTGGAATGAATATTATCTTTTATTTTCTAAATGTTTCCCAGACTAAGAGATGAACTTTTATTAACCTGGTGTAACTTTCCAGCCAGGCTCTCTCCTGCTCTTCTCAATGCCTCCATTCAGCATGTTTAGATATGCCTATATGTCAAAAATGGAGGGGAGGAAAAAGAAACCAGTGCTCAGGCACATTAATGGTCACCCATAAAAGTGTAAGCGGATGCTGTGAATTGTTCTTACATTGTTTTTGGTTTTTTTTTCTAATCATTAAGAAAGACTGTGCTGAAGCCAGTAATAAATGAAAACCAACTGAGCACTTTTTAGAATGACCATGGTGCTTTTCATCAACAGAAAAAGCCTAGCCCTGCTGCTCTAATTACATGATGCATAGTGTAGTCGGCTCACGCTTCTTTCTCCATATATGAACAACCACCCCTCTGTCAGGCTCAGTGGATTAAAACAACCGATATCTCCAAATCATCACTTGGTGCTAATCATGCTCTTAAAAAAATACTCATTCCAAATAATGGCATCCCTTTATCATTTGTGCTGCAAATGAAGATGCATTAGTTACTGGAGAGCACCACCATTACCTTTCATCGTGTTCTCCTGACATAGTGAGTCCTGACATCCCTAAAGCTCTGTGTGAACTTTCACTGAAAGCCTAAACAGGCTTTAAAGAGAAGCTGCAGCTGTTCTGAATGTTAGTGAGTGAAGAAGGCTCTGTAGCCACAGGTTGCTCTCCCTCGGGCTTTCCTTTCTGAGCAGGGGAGATCTTTAATGTGACTGTACTTTTACAGTTGCCTTGCACACAGTCACCATTTCTTGATGTTAGTTTTTAACATTCATCAGCCAACTGTAGACCCCGGAGAAGGGGCAGAAAAATAGTTCACTTTGGTACTTGATAGATTGAAGGTTGCGGGAAAGAAAAAAAAAGGCTTTTGGAAGAAGATTTTCCCAGATCAGTCCTTATTTAGAGGTGCAGCTTCTGGCTTGTGACCAGAACTTGCTGTTGTCAACTGTGTGGTGGCTTCAGGATTTGTCTGGCTGGTTTCACTTCCCGTTGTGGGAGGAGAAGGAGAAGTGAGTGCACACAGGTGGTGGCTGCAGCTCAGCCATAGCTCCCCAGGCAGTAAGTCTCTCGCTTCTGTGTGTACATCTGTGCCCTAGGATTGCCACAGGGGAAACACCGGTTTGGGGCTCCCCAGATGTCTGTGTCCCCCTAAAACATTGATTCACTCAGAGGCCACTAAGGTGGTCTGAGGCTAGAGCATATGGTCCACTGGGAGGAGTTGAGAAGACTGGTTTTGTTCAGCCTGGAGAAGAGGTGACTCAAGAAGACCTTTTCACTTTCTGATAGCACCTACCTAGTGGAAGGATGTAGAGAAGACGGGGCTTGACTCTGCTCGGAGGTGTGTGGAGACAGGACTAGAAGCAACAGGCACAAGTTGCAGCATGGGAAATGCCATTTTTACCAATAATGGGATCAAACATCGGTGGAGATTCCCCAGAGCGTCTGGGGGATCTCCATCCTGGCCATGTTCGAAATGTGACTGCACATGGCCATGGGCCACATGATGTAGTTCGATGTATTTTGCCTGATAGGAAAGATTTCCTGGGGTTCCTCCCAGCCAAAATTATGCCATGATTAGTAACAAAACTCATTGCAGATTCAAAACGCAGGAGATGAATAAACTTTTATTCCCTGTTGGTTCCCCCGCCTTGTGTTGTGGAGCTGGGCTCATGATGTGGGACTCGGATGTGGGCCTGGGCTGGCCCAGTGCTGTCTAGGTTAGGGTAGATATGAGTGTCTCAGAGGCAGATGGGAGATGCAGTTGGAGTGAAGAATGAGCTACTTGCAATGTGGCACCGTACCTACTATGGGGCAGGACCTTCACGTCGGAGGCTGGATGGGCTGGGAAGAGGTAGAGGAGTCCTGCTGTGAGCTGAGGGGGACGCCGATTCCGTAGAGGCCACAGGTGATGTTTTCTTATCAGCTATTCAACAAGCCCAGACCTGACGTTTCTTGCTTCCTTGGAAACTTCACGTAGCCGAAGGATACTGCATTTTCTGTCTTGGTTTGATCACTGCTCCTCGAGTCCCAGCCCTCAAGCTGCCGCTCTTCACACTAGCATGCTGGTTAATGTCACAGCGCTGTATTGACACCCCGTCAGTGGAGCCATGGGGGCTCTCCAGGCCCTACCACCAAGCCTTCCAGGACCTGTCAGCTGCTCCCCCAACACTCCTGCCCGTTTTAACCGCTCCTAGGCTCCCACCTCTTATGGGTGTAGCTTGGTACAAACAGAAACCTCGGAGCTTGACATGTAGGAGAGACAGGAACTAAACTTACCCCAGTTTTTTTTAACAAATTCAGAGCTTCCTATACCAAAGGTGGAAGTTTCCTCCTTGCTCGAAATGCTGCTGTGTCCTGCTATGTGCTTTTTAGAATGTGCCCAGGAAATAGCCTGTGGTTAATGTGGCACCGAAGGCAGCAGATGTTTTCTGAACAGGCTCTTAAAGACCTTCAAAGGCAGCTAAGCACTAGGGAAGGAAGCAAACCAGACTTGCCTGGAAATCAATATCCACAAGCTGAATTTTCACATTTTGGAAATGCCATCAGTTCCTTTGGGTGCTTAACCATCCACTCATCCTCAGCCAAGTGCTCCAAAATATTCAGCATGTATGTTCTTGTCTACCTGCTTTATGTCTACTTTTATTATCTCCTCTTGCTGCTTCATAGCTGGTGTGAAGAGATAGGCAGCTAGTGTTTTCAAAAAGCATAATGCTTGCTTTCTGGAAATTTTGAAACTTGCTGTATTTAAAAACCTCACAGTGTGAACACCAAACAGTTAAATCTCAAAAAAAAAATATTTGGCATTGGGAAGAGATGTACCTTTTTGATGAAGGTTGTGCATTTACTTACAATTAAGATCAGTTGGGGAAAATTGTGGGGGGAAAAAATAGCTTTGAAAATTTTCCTCCCTCTCCACTGCACCTGTATTTTTTTGCCTCTCCCTTTTGAATCTCAAAACCAGCCTTGCCTTGCTCCCCTAAAGCAAATGTGTCCTGTCCTCCCATCTAGGCTGTCCTGTGCTTGTGATCTCTGCCTGGCCTGGCATCAGCGTAATGAAGCTCCAGCACAGCAAGGAGCAGAGCGTCCTGACTTTGGACAGGTTTCTTCCTATCCCTGGGGGAAATTTTTTCACGTTTCCCAACTAAGTCTCTGGAGCCCTCCCTGAAGAGGAGAACCCATTGCTGCTACTCAGAGAAATAAATAAATCAATATTCAGTTTACTTACTAGTAAAAATGCTACTTGGCAAAACATCCCTGATCTGAAGTCATCAGTTGAGCAGCTCTCGGTTTGCATCTAACTCTCATTTCTTCAAGATGCTTTCCTCAACTTACTAAACCCACTTATTCTTCGGACATCTCATCTGAAAGTGAGCCTTTTCTGGGCCTGATTGTGGGCAGTTCAATATCCTTCCCAAGATGAAAGAGCAGGGGGGTTATTTGAGCTGGTAGGTACCCAGGG
This sequence comes from Baryphthengus martii, assembly GCA_013396935.1. Lineage (NCBI taxonomy): Eukaryota > Metazoa > Chordata > Aves > Coraciiformes > Momotidae > Baryphthengus > Baryphthengus martii. The sequence goes on along the minus strand of VWZK01013017.1, from coordinate 94,050 downwards.
CAATAGAGGCTGTAGATGTTGAGTGGAGCTTGTAAAAGCAATTTGGGTGAGAAGTGGGGCTGGCTAGCAAAGGTCTGGTAGAAAACCACTCAGGCTTTCTGCTAGGCATTAAAGAGTCCCAATTTTATGAACTTTACTGGAGCTGTGCAAGTAAAGTGAAATAAATTTCCCAGTATAACCCAGCAGGTTTCCGTTTAATGGCTGTAGCAAATCTCTGACTGTAGAGGTGAACATCGGAGCCTGAGGCTGAGGACAGCAAGTGTCCGTCTTAGGCTTTCTGGTCTCTTAAAGGCTGTGTGGAAAAAAAGACAAATGGTGGTTGTACTTCACTGTTGCTATAATAGGATGATAAAGAAGGAAACTGGAGGAGAATGAGCCAAAAGCAGAGGGGAGTAGAATCAGAGAATAGGGTGGTGCTAATCGTTCTCCCTCTGTCTGGGATGGAGTGAGCCTGTTGCTCATAAATCTCAGGGTGCCACAGTGGTCTAGTAATAAACTCCATCTCAGGCAGTAAGACAAATGGATCTGAGGAACATTTTAACACTTCCTTGGCTTGTGACCAATGTTTTGGGTAGTTCTGTATTTTCCAGTGTTTCACTGATGGGGTTGGAGGAGCTGGCTTCTTCGTAGGCTAAGACCAAATCCCCATCTGCCCTGAGTTACTGAGTGACAGGGGATGGAAAAGGTTGGCAGGGAGAGATGGATGGGAGCCAGTTTCTCCTGTCATTGGTTTTGAGATGCTGAAAGGATAGTATGGGTGCTTGGCAGAGATTGGATTTAAGTAACATGATCTGTGATGTGACTCAAACTGACCAGCCAAGATCATCCTCCTACAGCTGTTCTCTGCAGGCATTGGTAGCCAGTACAACGCTGGGTAGTCCAGGTGGCACTCGGCTTTGGGCAAACATTTGCGAAGAACTTTAGCTTGGATTCACTCCACGGCTCCAATCAACCTCAGACAGATACATGGCAAACAGGAAAGTTGAACAAGTAGGAGGCACGTAGGGCGTGGCCGAGGACCTCATTAGACACTCGTAACTTGCATCCGTGGCACCATGGTGGTTGGTCACCTTCTTCATGCTCCAACACCCCGTATCCATCCCAACGCATCTGGGGTGAAGCAGGATCATTCCTGCACGGCATGAAGGTCAGTAGGCCTCAGCTGTTATTCAGAAGATTTTGTTGCTTATGGGATTGATGTTGGTGATAATCCTGGCACCATGGAATGCCCAGGGAGATGGGGGGTCTTCTAGTAGTATTTTACACTGATGAGCTTTGAATAAGGAGGAAAACTACCAGACGCATAATTCATTCCTAGTATTATGCTATGAAGCTTTTTACTGTTTGTCCCCCTGTGGATGTAATTAGTCATGGGATCTCTTTTTTTTTTTTTTTTTTTTTAGCGCTGTAGTTACACCATTAAGCGTACTTTCTCTTCACCCACAGAAATGCACGCTTGGACTCTGTAATTGCACAGTCTAATGCCATTACATAATGCTTTGTAAGAGTATATGAAGTAAACAATGCTCAGTTCAGACTCCCTCTGACTCGCTGCTGCTTTCATCTTCAAAATGGTTGCTGGGAGTGCAAACTCCGCATCCTGCGTCTGGGTGAGTCAGGCTTGGAGAAGCCGTTTTCTGCCCAGAAGCATTTCCACTGAGTGTGTTAAGGCCGCTCAAGTTCCTCACTAAATGAAGGATCTGGGCTTAAGTCATTGGCTATGATGTTTTCAGGTTTCTGGAGGTTGTTAGTGGTTTGGTGACTCATCAAAGCCTGGTAGCTGTTGGGGTTGGTGTCCTCAAAGAAGGGAGGACTTTAGGGTCAGCCTGGTGAGAGACCAAAAATGTAAACAGGCAGTGTGGAAGGGAAGACTAGGAGTGTATCTTCAGTGTGAGAGCATGGCCTTGGCAGGTTGGTGGACCTTTTCACAAGGACTGGACTGGCTGGAGAGACGTGTACTTGTCCTCATCTGTGTTTGACACCAGTAGCTACAGGTCTTGAAGTGGGTGGCATGTCAATTTAGAAGCAATGGCAACTTTAGAGTGGATCTAAAAGATGTTTCCTACATAGTCTCAGTGCTCTTCTCATTGGGTAGTGTCACCCTCTCATGGATGGCATCTCCCTGGTGGCCCCAGTGAGGAAACTGAGGATGGATGAGGTAGATGTCCCCTCAGCTGGATGCCACCAGTAAATAGCAGAGGCTGCTGTGCACCAAACAAGGAGTTTTTCCCCAGCAGTGCTCGTCTGGCTCAGGGATGTGGAGAGAGAAGGCTGGGATACAGCTCATTAGGTGTGGCTTTCACCTGCAGCCATCTCCTCCTGGACTAAAACATTTTCAGTGTTTTATAGTTTTGCAATTTGTTTTTCCTGCTCGCCTGAAAAAAAAAAAAAAAGTGAATTTGTGTTTATTGTGTTTCTTTAGTTAAAAGAAACAAATGTTGAGTCCTGTCTTAAAAAGAAAGCAAACCCAAGCAACAGGAACTTGGGAGCTGCACAAGTGGCTCACTTCCTCTGGGTTTCTAAATAAATACGTGTCCATGAGATGTGTTTTTGTTCCCATTTCTTCTCTACGCAACATTGCGGAAGCTTTAAGTAAAATCTGTCCCTAAACAGGCATCTCTGCGATGTGCAACTGCCAAAACAAAAATCAAGCAACAAAATGGGGCTCGTGTCCTGCTGATAGTTTATCCTGTTGTCTTTTTTCCTTCTCTTGAATCCTTTCGGTTTAGTTTTTTTGACACGTTTTTTAAGGAATACTGTGCCTGCCCAGCGTGTCATGCTCATGCTTGGGGAAACTGCAGCCACTTCTGTACCCGATCAGGGTTTCTGGCAGTGCCCGTGTGAGCTGCCCCGTGCCCTGCCCCGTGCCCTGCCCCGTGCCCTGCCCTGTGCCCTGCCCCGTGCCCTGCCCCAGGTTAATGCTCCAGCCGTAGGGCTGGTTGGAGAGTTGGGCCTTCATGGGACTGTCAGGCAAGGTGTAAATTGGTTCTGGGTGTGTTAGTGGCTTATCGTGGTTCTCTCTCATACTTGCTCTGATACATTTTGGATACCTTTTGGTACCATGAAGGGTGTATTTGGGCTACTGTGATTAAATTGCGTATAGTTCTGTGAAAAAGCAAGGCTGGAAGTAAACTTTGCAGTGACAGCATCAGCTTATTGCATTTCTTTACAAGAAGGACAGTTGAGGAACTTCATTAGTCAACTCCATCTCCTCATAAAGCTACCAGATTCCCTTTTCTGAGTTACATTGCTCTGCATTTAGGCATGTAATCGTCTGCCGTTGTCACACATGAGCAAAACAACGGTCTGCTTACACAGGATCACCCTTTTGATTTGAAAGAAAACTTTTATCTACTGCTGCTATTTAAAGGCCTATATAACTTGTCTGTAACAGGATATAGATGTCTTAAAAGCGTAAGAATACCTTTTTTTTTTTTTTCAGCTTTCGAGAAAATACACTTTGTAGAAATGCTTGGACTTCCAGAGGACGTTTTCTGAAGCCTGTTGTTTTTGTTTATCTTATCATGGAAAGGGTTACACTGCATGCCTCACATCTCAGGGAGAAGCGCGTGGTAATGGACTTTTATAGGCTGAGGAGACACCAATTCTGAATTTAGGGCCAATCTAATATTCATGATAATGTTTTCTCCATCTGCATTTTTATTGTTGGTTTGGTAGCCTCTTTGTTCTCTATCTGATTTGCTGAAGTTGCCTGCAGAATAGTAGTTTATTAAGGACCAGAGCTGCCAGTCTGGCAGCAGTCAAAGAGCTTGGAGACAGAAGCTGATCTCTGCCATCAAATCTTTATTTAATTAGACAAGAAGTTTCATCGGTTTGGAGAAGATGAAGGGCACAGAAGAAGCTATGTTATCCCAGCTGGTGCCCTCTGAAGTGCTGGTGTGGAAACTGGGACTGCTCTTAGGTGCAGCTCCCCTTCGGTTGCTGAAAAACGATAGTCTGATGGTTCTTTCCCGTTCCCTGGCAGCAGTACCAGGGTGATCGGGTGTAGTTTGTGGTCGTGTACTTGGTTGTGCACGTGGTGAACCGAGAGTCATGGACACTCGGTGGCATCAGAGGTGGAAAACTTGGTACTCTCTGCCGTAAACTATGGCTGCAGTTTGGGAGCTTCTGTCAAAATTCACAATGAAAAGTAATTTAGCAGTTTTAGGACACCTCTCTGCATGATTTTAACTGAAAAAGGGTCTATTTTTATGTGCACTAGCAGTACTGACCAGCAGGTTTCCTACTTAGCAATGTGAGCCTGTGAACATCTTGCCTCTGCTTCTGCCGTGTGCACTGGCTCCCGTCAAATGCACTATCCGGTTCATGGCCTGTGTCTGCTGCAAAAATCTTTTCTGGAATCATGACCATTGCATATAGGATTTTCCCAGGATATGAATTAAAAGCATGAAATTTGTTACCACATTTAATTGCAGCTCACGTCTTTCCAACTGTGATGAAAACCCTTGTGCTTTGGCTTGGCTCTTTGCAGCAGTGTCATCACACTGCCATTAGGATGCATGCAAAGCTGAGCAAAGAAGCAGAACTGGGAGCAATAAACCTCCTACACACCCTGCAGTCTGGAGGGGAAGAAAGTGCTTGCTGTTTGCCGGAGAGATCATGAGATAAATTTTGTTCTGTGCTTTGTATGTATCAAAAGTGCACAGACGAGCGTCGCACGTAGCATTATCTGGAAACACCACCAGTAATTGTTTTGCTCTGTTGCAGATAAAAGGCCACAAACCCAGGAGGACACCACTTTAATCTGGCACTAATGAATGTCTGATACAATTCCGAGGTGTCTAAACTCCCAGCCTAGTTAGAAATTTTGCAAAATTGAGAATAGGTGTTGTTACAAAATCTAGGGTTTCTTTTTTTGTGGTAACCTATATGCAGGTTCCTCTCTAAAACACCAAAACCCCTCAGTGGAATGACTAGTGATGTAAAATAAAGCAAAAGGAAACTTTAAGCAAGTCTCAGAGCAAGAAACATTAGTGCTATTAAAAAGTCTTCTCTTCCAGTAACTTACATCCACATTGGCTTTTCTTCAGAATCAAGTTCTCGCCTCTCCAGTGTCCTCAATACTATTGGTAGTAAGTGTGCAGATGGGAGCCAAGAGCATGGCATGTAGCGCATGGCTTCAGCATGGGCAATTATATATCTTGGATATTAAACTGGGTACTGATCTAAGCATAGCCATTTTCCCAACAGATGAAGAAAAATAAATCTTAAATGCCATCTCTTCCACGTGAGTTACCCTTCCAATATCTCTTTCCACCCTTTTTTTTCTCCCTCTCTGCTTATAAATGGGTACTTTCCTGGAAATTGTCCCCCTACACTCTTATTTTTAGGTTTGCATTTATTTGCCGGAATCTGTCTGATGCTCAGCTTGATAGCAATTCAATATCTACTCATTGATTTCCTAACTCTCATTAGCTTAAAAACTTACTCAAAGCAGAGGGCAAGAAGGTCTTCAACTTTTATTTTAAGAGTATTTGGTTTTGAGATGACCTTTTGTGATCTGTTGCATCTGAACCAATTTAAAAAGGAGCCGTTTATATTATCGTTCTCTTTAATGTTTACTTTTTGTCATGAGCATCTGGTTGTTTCTGTTTTATAGCACTTTGAAACGGAAACTGAGTTAGATGTAGAAATTAATGAGCTCACTGATCATTTGCCAAAGAAAACATGACATAGAAGAATAAATTAACAAATTAACCCCAAGATTTCCCTGAAAAATGCCCTTTCCTTTGTCAGAAATAACAAACATGAAACAACCTCGTGATTAAGCTTATTATTTAGTTTTTGAAGGGATAACTGTACTTTTTGGAAGGCAGCGTCAGTAAAACCTGAATGCTATTCTCAGAATGTCCTCTGTTAAGTCACTTCAGTTTTCTAAGCCTCTCATTACCACCCGGTACATCTCAAACTCATCTTTTTGTTACAAAAGGCTTTGAGGTCCATAGGAAAGTGCTCTAGAAGAGCCAAAATGAGAATGTTTGTGGTGGTAGCACGATTTGAGCCATGCTTCAGCCTTTTGTTTCTTCGTGGGCAGAGAATACATTCCCAGTAGAGCCCATAGAGCTCAGCAAGATGTTTTATCCTGGTTGGTTGCGATAGAATACCAGGGTCTGGCTTTTCTTACTGCCAAGGCGAGATTTTAAGGATGAAGAGAGTCAATTAACAAAGCGTTTCTTTAGCGGCAGAGACAGGCCCCATGTGGGAAGATCCAAGAAGAACTGGACACTGAAAGTGGAGGAAACAAGTAGTAATAGAAAGGCTTGGTTTTGTTATTTGTTTGTTGTGTTGTTTTTTGTTTGTTTTTTTTTCCTCAGGTTGATTTAAGTTTGAGAGAGAAATAAGGGAAAATTTGAAGGAATGGCAATAGAGGATAGGAAAATGTTGCAGTCACCACTTTGCATGGTTTTAACAGAATATTTCTGATTTGCAACGAAGAAAAAACATTTTTCATGTGGATGCACTCAGACAGCAAAAGCGTCTTGATCTGCTTTTTAACTTCAGTGGGTCTGACTGAAAGCCCAGTAGTCAGCAAACGCGTTTCACTGCCCAGCTCTAACCAGCTGGCTACAAGAAAATGCTTTTTTTGGGGGGGAGGAGGTGCACAAATAAATTATTACACAGTTATGTAAAGTATTAGTTACTATTATGCAGTTAAATAAATTATTGCAGTTTTGACAACTTAGCTCCAGAGGACGGTTTTTAAATGATGTCTCCTTCTCCAGTTGCCAAAAGACCAAGCTGAATTCTTGAGGCTGAGGCAAACAAGCCCTCGTGGTTACCCTTTGTTTGCCCACCGATAGCTTCTGGTGGTGCAAATGCAGTATTTACTGATGCTTAGATGAATGCTTTTAAAAATGGACTCTGAGTGCAAATCTAGGGGCATGTGCCCACACGATCGGTATATTTGATCTTCAGATCCTAAAATGCAAATATCTTTCTTGCTAAAGCTTCCAGCATTCTGTTTTTCCCTCCTCTCCCGTTCTCCTCTGCCCATTTCTACCTGGAGATGATAGGAAATGGGTTGCTTTGTGTCTCCCAGCCTGGGTGGTACTTGGGATGGTACATAAAGCCTCAGCGATTGATGGGCTATAAAAAGCACCTTAAACATCCTGTGAGTTATGCCTTTTAGTAATCCTGAAGCTTTAACGTGGACCTAAGAGTAGACCAGGAGACATCTTTGGATTGAGGCTTGCAGTGTGGATATCTTGTTGGCGTTCAGTCTGAAAGAAATGTGTTTTCTGTAAAGAAGTAGTACAAAAGATTTTCCTTGGACCAGAGGTTCAGGTGACTTCTCTCAAGCTGCTGGGTCAGCATACTGGGGAGCTTGTAGAGCAGCTGTCCTCAGTGACATCTGTTTGCTGCAAAGTCCAGAGGAAAGGAAAGGTGAGCAGATTGTGAAGGTACTTCTGCAGAAGGAGTAAACATTTTTATTTTATTTTTATTTTTTTTTTTTGCTATTACAAAAACTGCAAAGGTCAGGCTTCAAGTGACGATAATTTATGGCAAAAATTCTGCAGTAAACGGCTAACCAGAATACATAAAATTTCACTGGAGGAAGATTTATTGAAGCAACATGTTTTTAACTGGGATAATATAATGGCAAATAAATGCAGTACTCTCTAAAATATTAGAAGGGCAGCATGGCATGTTTCCAGCTTTCGGTGCTGAAGCCTGATGAACAAATATTTGGACAGGGGGAGGGAAGGGAGAAAAAAAGATCCATAGCATTTGCATGGGCAGATGATTTTCAGCTTGCAATCGTTATGTTTCAGTGGGGAATCGGTAGTGTCAGTTGTTTAGAAAATATTGTTGACACAGAAATGTGGGACTTTCAAGAGTAAAACTAGGGTTCTTATATCACCCGTTCATCTTGTGGTGCCGTCAGTCAGCAGCAGCTGCACAGAGTCTTGCTTAGGATATTGTTTGCTTCGTTTTTATTTTTCGTCCTAGAATCCTGCTTTATTTATCTTCATTCCTTTCTTCAGCTTCATACTGAAAGACAGTCCCCACCCCAAAGAGTTTGTAGTCTGAATAGGCAGAAGATGAATAAAATGAATGTTAAGTCACAGAGTAATTGAATAGCAAAAGCAAACAGAGAAGCCGGGTGTCCCAGCCTCCACCCCACCACCCTGCATCCTAGGAGCTGCCACATATGGATTATCCATTTATTTCTGTAGCACTTGAGGTACTTCAGGAAGCACCTGAGCAGAGACTGCCCCTGGGCTGGCAGATGGGTTATTTAGACTCTGGACCCTGCTAGGCTGGTTCTCATGTAAATCCTTGCTTCAAAGGGGCTGCTCCTGTGAATGGCAGTTATTGAGGTGAGGAAAGGCAAAGTCCACCCGTAAATAATAAGCCAAGTACAGTGCAGCAAGAGCAAATCTGTTTTGTATTTTGCATCAGATAGTCACTGGGTTCAAGTCAAAGCAAACGAAAAAAAGATAATCTGCAGATCAGGGACTGGGATCAGCATCGATTCCTCCCAAGTTGCCAGGTGGGCTCCATCTCCAATGCTCAGCATCTGAGTTTTGGGAAGAGAGATGAAGATTTCTGCTGCCGTAGCACTGCCTTCATGGTGATTAGGAACCTCCCCAGAAAGGTTTGGGTGTGAATACCTCAAGCTGGGGAAACTACATATTGGTCTTCCACTGGTAGTGTGAGTGGTCTGGTGGCATTCACTCCCCTGCTGTAGACCTCTTGGTTACTTGTCTGAGTTTAAGTAGTGTTTGTGTTTATGTGGTCAGTAGGGAGGGAGAGGCACTCCCCATGGCTGTTCCTCTATCCTTCCTTAAAATAGGGTAGAATATCTCTGTTTCCATCACATAGGCTGAATGCCCAACTTTAGACACCTGTACTTAAGAACCGAATCCCAACCTCCGTATTAGCCTGTGAAACAGGCAGGAAGGCACCTTAGGAGGTCTCCCATCCGACCTGCTCACGTGAGGGTCGATTCTGAGATCAGACCAGATTGCTCAGGCCTTGATCCAGTTGGGTTTTATAGCTGGAGACTGTCCAATGTCTCTGGTGAGCCTCCTCCTTCTGAAACTGTCCTTCATCTGAGTGTTTCCAATGGTCTGCAACCCCTCATATGACTTATCTTAAGGCTTCCTCTTACATGGATCTCGCAGGTTTGTATGCACAGGTCAGGGGGCTCGGTTTTGGTGATGACTTCTCTAGGCGTACCCAGTGGCAGGACCAAGGTGACAATTACTTATTTTTGCCAGGAAATGTGGGTTTTAGATGGTGTTTCAGATGATGAAAGAGGTTAGACTGTGTTTCATGGATCTCTGCTGCTTAGTCATCGCTGTTCTGTTTGTGTTGCACATTAAGCACTAAGTGCTATAGTTCAGGAAGTGTTTTGGGGTGAACGGTGATTTTTAAGTGCGCAGCTTCGGACTGGATTTGTACGTGCCAGCCCTACGAAGCTGAGAGAGTTTCCTTTTTTTTTTTCATGCTGATGCCAGAAAAATTGGGTCTTGTCCGGGGAAAGTGTTCCAGAAAAGAATCTTTTTAGGATCTTTTAAAAAAAGGGTTTTAATACTTGAGAAGAATCACCTCTAAATGTCTCTTCTCATACATATTCTATGTATGCAGCTCCACTGCGAAGTGTCGGTGAGTGCAAACTTTGGCGCTTTTCTTTCCTCCTTTAGGGATTCTCTGTCTAGAAAGAAAAAAAGGAACTAAATATTGAATTTTAGTTCACAGAGAACTCATCGGAAAACTTAAAATCAAGAGCTTGAGCAAAGAAATAGTGTTTGGATTCTTTCTCTTCACTGCTTGACTTCTGAGCTTTTAAGGTTCAAGATTTCAAAGCTTCTTCCACATTCAATTGAGTAATTGAGACTTTCTGCTTTCTTTCCTTCCTGAAGGAAGGAACAGTGCAGCAGGGTGGCGCAGAGAAAAATTCATCTCTCCTGAGTCTTAACCTAAGCCCCAGTTCTGCTGTTTCCCACTGATGAGGCATCCCTCATAGCCTCATTTGCAGCTGCCACAGGGGGCAAAACTTACCCCTGAGTGTTAGCAATTGTAAACTGTCTACTCGCATCTGCCTGTTCCTTCTGTCTCTCCTAGCAAGATGCCATAATTTAGGAATGATGTGGGATCCTACGGATGTTGTTCTTGAGATTAACTTGCTCCCGTGGTGGTATTTTGATCTTGTTGCCCAGAGAAGGCATGGGCTGCAGAGATTTATTGCTGTGCCAAATCTCAGCTGCATACAGAGTAATGGGCAGCAGTCCTGGCTTTGCCTTCTTCAGGGAAGGAAGGAACAAAGGACACATGCGGCTTGTGCCGGGATTGTTCAAGTAGCCGCTTTCAACCTGCAAATTTTCTTTGAGAAATGAGCTTTGGAGTTGACTGCGTGGGAGATGTGTCTGGAGCAGCCAAAAAGCCGCACACAACAAAGCAGTACATGTATCAGGACAGAGAGCGGAGCGATTGCTGGAGGTTTTGGTACTACTCAGAGGTCCAGGTTCATCTCTGATGAAGATCTCTTGCCATCTACCCCTCCATGAGGCCATCCATAAGGGCTGAGGTGGTCATGAGCTAAAGGTGTCTATGGCTGTTTTGTGGTCTTTTGAAATGACTTAAATAATCTTCCATACATACATTTTATATTATTGCTTTCCTGATAACGAGTAGTTTGAAATACAGCATGTTATTATACAAGCCTATAAATCCGTAGATGTACATAGTCTGGATATATAATCTGCTACTGGAAAACACAAGACAGTGTTAGGTGTTGGGGTGTCCTGTCACACCAGATGTCTTCCCTTTCTTGCCCTGTATGTTTTATTTCACTGGCCTCGCAGTGGGGAATGCCTGGGCTCTGGGAGCTTGGCTGCTCCTGGCTGAGACAGCTGAGACTTGACCAGGACCTAGGGCACCCTATACTCTGGCTCCCAATTTGGGCTGTTCGTTTAAACTCCCATATTTCCAGGTGCATGTGGAGGTGTTGGAGCAGCCTCCAATAGTTGGGACCTGGAAAATGTTTGGCTTCAGACCTGAACATTCCACAGCTCCAGTTGTGCCTGCCACACAAGTCTGCATTTGGCTGATGGAGTTCAGTGGAGTGTCCTTTGGTTCAGCTGCTGAAACGTTTTGAACCTGATTGCTTCCAGTATCTCTGGGGACGTGCTTGTGCTTTCTGGAAAGAGCAGTCAGGAGTGGGGATGGATCTACAGTGCCTGACTTAGCAGACACCCATCATCAGGGCCATTGCAAGCTCTCCTTACAAGCCACCCCTTCAGTCCTAGTGGTGGCATCAGGGCTGGTTTGGATGCTCCTGAACTACATTTAGAGCAACCAGCTTGGTCCCACTTGTGCTGTAAGTGAGGCAGACCAGGTCTGACCACCAAGTTCGCAAGTCCTCCCCTAACCTTGCTCCTTGCACTACCCAAATCTACCCAGCTCCAGTGCTGCAGACACATCTCTTGCTGCAGTGATAGCCTTCAGAGCACAACTCTGTTCCCCTTTGGCTTTCCTGAATGTCTGTGTTGGGTCTGAATAGCTGTCTTGTGTGGTGTCTGTGGAAGAGCTTTCCTTTTGACCGTTACATCCTTTGCTGGATGCAGCTCTGAAGTTAGCCTCTGTGTTTTCACTGGGTGGCTTAGTGGTATGTGAGGGTTTTGCTTGGGACTGTACTTTTGGCTCCAGTTGAACTTCCTTCCACGGCAGGAGGGTTGAAGAAACCAGCCCACGCATGAGCCTTTATATGGAGGTTATTGTAATTTTTTTGCAGGACTGAGATATCACAATGATGGGAAATTATGCCCTTAAAGGAGAAGGAGCTAAAAGCACCGCTAAAACCGCAGTGAGCGCTTTGCCATGGCAGGCAGGTGGGAGAGCCCTGAGTGTGAGGATCGTCAGCCCTGAGACGTGGCTTTCAAGAAGAAAGCAGAGCCCTGGTCTTCCCTAGCTCCAAGTTTTTGTAATAAATGGCCAGTGATGGTCTTGGAGACCTGTGCTGTTAATAGTAAATCTCATCTCCTTTGCATGGATGTAGCAAGCCCAGGGATGTCTGGAATTTCTGCTGTCTGTGTGATAATAAGGAGCAGTTCTGTGCTCGGGAGTCCTGTGCTCTGGCATTTCTCTGCTTTGAGCTTTCGGTCCCACCTTGAAGTGACACTTCTGCAGAGGTGGGTGGTCACCGAAGTGGCGTTTTCTGAAAAGAGCAGGAGGCTGCAAGCTGATGTCTAATAACCACAGACGTATCAAACCTGCCCAGCCATGTGCAATAAAAGAGTTGCTTGCTTTGCACGCCACGGGATGCTGATGGCACTTGCGTGCGCTGCTCTCGTAGCAGCCACCTCCTTTGGGTCAAGGAGAGGAGCCTGTACTTGTGTCCCATTGTGGTTCCCTATGGGAAATCTACTTACTTGGGCTTGTACCGGAGGGAAGAATTTAGCACTATGTGTGGCTGCAGAGTTTGGTTTCTCATCAGTCTCGGTGTAGTGTCCTGGGTAGAAAAAGCTGTGGGGAGGCCGCTGGGGCCAAGCAATGGCAACCAGCGTGTCGGGCCACGTGAGGGGAAGAAGTGTTGTGCAGAGGGACAAATGGGCAGTTGTGACTGCATCAAGTAAAAATAGCACAGCCCCAGGGGAGAAGCTGTTCAGAAACCTCTAGGGAAACCAGACTGCTTTGGCAAGCAGAAGCATTGTAGGAGGGTGAAGACAATTTTTTCCGTGAATCTAAAGATTTCATTGGGGTTTTATGAAGGATAACTTTGTCCCTGTGGCATAAACTCTTTAGAATGGAAAACTCTTTGAACTGCTTAATAGTAAGGACAGTGAATGTTTTCTAAACTTCAGTTTTTAGGTGGGTTTTTGTTGGGAATGAAAAATAATACAACTTCTTCACAGAAAAGTTTGTTAAAAGTCTAATCTGTTTTTCTTCTCATATATAGTCAAAATATTTAGAAAATAAGACATTATCAAGAAGTATCCATTTTTTCCTATAAAGATTTGTGGAAGGTACTCCTAAGTCCTGTGGTGCTTTTCTGCAATAACCTATCCATTTACTTCAGAAGCCTCACTGATTAATTTCATAGTTACACTCATTTCCATTCTTGTCTAGCCCTCTATTTCATTATTTTTAATAACAGGAATATGAATCATATTATTCAGTATTTTACTATTACTCTTCATCTTTCCAGGGAGGACGGAAATAGAGAAATTCGTGCTGGGCATTTTGAGGTGCATGATGGAAATACTGTAGATAGGTATTTTTCTTCAAGAATTTTAGTGCTCACAGAGGCCTCTGTGTATTGCTTGTTAACTGAACTCTAATTAAAGTAGTGCATGAAGAGCTACATGAAATGAAAGCCCCTTGCTGTAAATACCTGTAAAAAGGGAATCTGTGTCCCAAAGATCTTTCAGGGCCAGACTAAGGCTAAACTGCTGAGGTCCTGCTGACAACCTGTAACCCCATGGAATTTGGAGCTAAGTCTCTTGGCTTCAGTTTTCCAACCACAAGACCATCTGGTGTGGTGATTTAAAACTTCAGGCCAGTTATTCCTAAGCATTGAGCATCCCCCCGTTCCCAATAAGAAGAGGCACTGCACGGTCATTAATTTTTTAAAAGGGGAAAAAATATGGTCCATGCTGAATATAGCCTTCCAGATGTGATCATTTCCAGTAGACTTCGTCAGCTACAAGTCAGTAGTTTTTTGTTAACAAGGTACATCTCTCTCTCGTACTTATATCCTCTTAGAAGCTGCTTTTTCTTTTACAAGCTGATCTCTGATATTGTGCCTTTGGGCTACATCCTGCAGACAGGCTCAGACAGTGCTCCCCTCCAAGTCAGATCACTTAATGACTTGTGAATGAAAGATATTTCAGATCAAGGAAAACGGGAAAGTTCAGTACAAAAAAAAAATAAAAAAAATACTAGCACAGTTCTTTTCCAATTCTTTTCATTCCCTGATCTCCAAGGGATTTGTTAAGAAAACTGTTCATTTATGCATATTCTGCGGATGGGGAAACAACCAGAAGGTCCTGAATCAGTACAACAAGAGTGAATCAGAACTAGGTTGTGGGTCTCAAATCTCCTGGCCAGTCTCTTACCACGCTATTTTCCAAGCTTATTATATAAACAGAGGTTTACGTGGTTATTTTGGGGGGGGATTTTTTCCTGAGTGAACACTATAGTTTCTGACCGTTTAGATTTCCCAGTGAGTTTAGCAAAGAGATGTGTTGGGAGATGGGACTTTTTTTAAATCAGGGCAACTGGACAAATATCTGTCATCGAGAGGATGTCATTGGTGGAGTGTCAGAGGTAGGGAGAATATTTTACACATTGAGACAGAGTGAAGTATCAGCATCCCACGGCATACTTCAGCCGGAACACGTGTCCCAAGTATATCAAACGGTTCTGCCAAACTGATAAGGCCTGAAAGTTGGCCAAGAAAGCCATTTCATACTACAGATATTGCATAAGAACACATTGGCTTCTCATTTATTTACAGGAGGATGTATAAAACCTGTATTCTGTTCTCTGGTTCATGGTTATTCAAAGGGAAGAGGAGAAAGAGGGTGTAAATCATCCTGCTTTTGGGGTTTTTTTTCTACTGTACTCATTTATCTGCTGAAGAGAAGGCATTGCCCCATATGCCTCTTGTATCTGGTTTGCTGGGTATTTCTGGGGGCGTGCCTGATGCAGCCCTGAATGCTTTGCTAATTCTGACCGAGCACAATCCGTTTAAGATAACGAGTTGAGGAAGCTGAATGTTCATACTTGCATTTGTTTGCTATATAGGGTTGTAGAAAATAAAAAGGATCATCAGCTGTCAGGTTAATGTGGGATTCTCTTGCTTCTTCATGACCAAGCCGTGCTTTCTGATACACAGGCTCTGCACCAGCAGATGCTGCTTTTGAAACAGGTTTTTACTTTTTTTTTTAGGCTCTAGATCTTTGCTTATCTCCTGATAAACCTGGTTCAGCCCCACACAAGCTACTGCTCAGTAGAAAAAGAAAGAAAAGGAGACACCTTTGCCTCACTTTCTGCAACCATTCTTCATGTTGTCATCATTATCATCATTTTTGCATGATTGGTGTCTTCTTCAGCCATGAATATTCATTGATTGAGGGGATTTCTCCTGATTGGTGCTTCTGTTTGTCCATGTCTGTGAAAGGAAGACCAGATTAAGTTGACCAACTGAATTTTCTAAGGAAATTTGTAGCATTGGGCGATCCCAGTTTTGGGCACCTGGGTCTTTAATGGAGCCTTTCTTGGGAGGATGGATGGGGATGGTTGGGGCTGTGGTGGCACAGAGCTTTGTGGGTATCTCATGTAGTGTGTGAGCCTTCAGACTTGTGCTGTTATCTTTCTTCCTGTTTTTATCTTCCCTCCACCAACTTCCAGTACTGCGTGCTTTGAAGTGGCTGTTCTTACACCATCCAAAGTAAAAGAAAAGCATAAAAATGAAACCTGACATTTACTATCCTTAAGACATTTTGGAGCTCCTGAAACAGGCTGATCACTGCCAAGGGTCACAGCACGCCCGATGGAGAGAAGAAGGACGTGAAATTAATAACGTAATAGGTAAAAGCTCATTTTCATGCTCATCAGATGACTCATGGGAGTCGTGGCTCTGGAGAGTCTGACATACCTGCTCCAGCTCATCAGAAAGTTATGGTAAATTGGAAAAAAGTAGTGTCAGTAACATGGTGAACATGGTCTAAGGTTTGCAGTGGAATGTGAGGTTTTACTTTCAGATTTCCCAGCACATGGCGTTATAGAAGCTGACTCAGATTAATTTCAAAAGCAGACTGATGCAGAATCCGATGTGGAAATTGGTGCTAAGGCAGAGAGCTCTGCGAGTATGGTTTGCTTTGCTATTAGTCTGTTTACTAATTTTGAATAAAATGATCGAATTTGGATTTATGTTGATTTGGCGACATCTACCCAGCAAGGAAAACTGGTTGAACAGCTGAAATAATTTGAAATAGGCAGACCAGGGCATCCTTCCCACATAATCAGACCACGAGTTATGAGGAATTTGACCTGGGAGAGCTTATTTTACATCTTTCTTTGCTAGACTCCCCGGATTGCATTCTCTGTGCTGGGAGCTGTGCGGAAGTGTCAGAGGGAACGATAGCTTGCTTCAAAATTAATTACGATGAGATAAGGGTTGTGAAATAGAGCTGTTCCTCTTGGACCTGTCAGCATCTCCCTCCTGCGTGTTCGATGGTCATGTTGCTTTTTGTGGATGCCGGTGGCATCCCCAGTTGTGAAAGCTACTTTGTGATTTGTGCAGGGTATAGGGAAATCTTGGTCTGTTGGATGACATTCAGATCTGGTGTTTCTGTGCCGTACCGTGAAGATATTCTCCTTTTGCCCTTTTGTGGGAAATAGTGGAGGTCTGATATGTTCTGAATATTATTTGTGAATTTCTCTGGACGAGGACTGAGGAGACCTCAGGGGTTTGTAGCTTCCATGTGATAAATCTGGCCAGGATCTCACAAATCACCAAAAATGGTCTCTCAATAGGTCTTCCTGACAACTTTTCTGAAGGAGTGGATGAAAGAGTTATTTGACTGAATTGACTCCTCGATTGCTCCCACATAGGCAGCTGGTTTGGAAGTAGTTACTAAAAGTAATGGGGTGGTGGGAAGAACAATACTTCAATCTCTGACAGATTTGGAAGTTACGTAATTTTCATGATTTGAAGAGTCTGTCACCTATTAACAGTTATTGAATAGCTTAAAAAAATAATGTGCTGAGGAAGGTGGAGGCTAAAAAGGTGAAATTGGTGTTTATTATTGTTTTTATTGTGCAGCCCCTTCACCTCAGGTGTGACCCTCGTGGGGTTCACCGTCCCTGCAGTATTTGGGATTTAGTGTAGACTCTGGTACTAATATGGGATGTTCAGTCTGTCTGTGCCTTTGTTTTTCCGTCAGTTAAATGAAACAATGTTTGCCTTCTTTTGCAAAGTGCACGAAGGAGAAAAAAAAAAACAACATTAAAGAAAGTAGAAGTGCTATCAGTTATGGTTGCTTTATTTAGCGGTTTATTGATTTAATGCCATCTTGTTGTTAGCTTCAAAGATTCCCAGGGAGAGTTCCTAGAAATTCAGTATCTCCAGGAGGAAGAAAATTCATAGAGGATTAAATAATAAGGAAAAGAAAAAGGTCTCTGAGATTGGATCTTATTAAAGGAGATGATAGAAATGATTCTTATACATCTTTCAAAATGTAAATCATACTTAGGGGACACATCTGAAGCTAATGCAATTAGCCATAATGTGAGATTAATATACTTGTTTCAAATTATCCTATAATCAACCCTTTAATGGAAGCAGTCGGTCTAAAACCAGATGAATGATAAAGACGAGTGATGAGAAGGAAAAAGTGCTTGAAGTGAGTGAAGAGTAAGCCAAGTCTCCATTTCTACTTGACTCCAGATGAGACAATCTTCATGGAGTGTCCCATTTGACACACAGAAGATCTGAGGCAAGGGGGAAAGAGATTGTGCTTTTCACCTGTACCCACACTGCTGTCTGCATAGGATGAGCATGACTTTGGGCCCTTTTCTAGAGTTTAGAAGAGAGGAGATGCCAAGGTATGAATCATGCTACCATCCCTCACCGACTGTTGGTATCAAGTCTGTTGTCAAATGGCTGAGGAGCGATTCTGTTTAATGACAGCCTTTAGGTTTATCCTTTTGTGATTCAGATGAGATTGAGTTTCACTTAGTCAAGTAAACGTATTTTTGACAAATCTAGGCAGTTATAGCTCCTCTGTGAAACAGGATGCATTAAATTTTAAATTGTAAGCAAATGAAGGAGACGTGAATGTGACTGAACTTTGCAAACACTAGCCCCACAGATATGCACATATCTATATATATGTGTACAAACATTTGCAAAAAAAAATATATTTGCAAAATGCCCTTCTACTCTTGTGGCCAAGCAACAGCCTCAATTTCTGACATTTTAAGTTACGTTAAAAGACTGGCTTCTGAAATTAGACATGGATTTTGACACAAGAAATCTTTCTTCCTAGGAGTATTGCTCTCACTGTCCTTTAAAAAAGAGTGAGTTATTGAAAGTAAATGTCCTGTGCAAATATTTCTCTATTCTGCTGGTTTGATGTGCCATTATTTGAGCAACCTACTGAAATCATCTTATTATAGTGATGGCTTTAGGGTTTTTCTAGACTTTCAGTTGATAGTTTTATTGCACTGGTTCTGTATGCAGGATGGGAGAGCAACAGTATCAATTTTATTCTAAATCTGGCTGCTTCTAGCAGCTTTTTTTTTTTTTTTCAATGTTATGGTTGTATAATACTGGAGGTAAAGACAGTGCGTAAATTGATCCAGCTTGAACTATACTTAGATACATTGTTTTCTGTTTGTCTTCAATATATAGCTTTGAAATCCTTTAAATTACCGGTCTCCTTGGCTATCTTGTTGTAGGACATCAATTTACTTGAGTATTGTGTGACTAGAGAAGCCCCCACCATGTCACAGTTGTTAACCAAATTTGTTTCAGCACGGGAACATCCACAGGCCAGAGCTACCATCTCCAGCAGGACAAGTTGCTATCTCTGTAGGAGGTCTCTGCAAAAAGTCTAAGGATTAGGCAAGCAGAGAAAACTGATTTTTACAGCTGCCAAAAGAGGTTTGAGACTCACTGCAGGGCCAGCAGGAAGCTGTTGTCGCCTCTGACTGTGCTGTGATGGGCTCATAAACGTTGAGTCCTTGGTCTGGTCTTGTGCCTTTGTGCCCTCTTTGGAAGGTCTGGCATACAAGACCTATGTGGATAGATTGAAAATGATTCCAACAAAGAATTAAAATATAAGCTTTAAAAGTTTGTTGAGCTCTTTGTTCGTCTAACCAAAGACTAAACCTGGAACAATAGAGGATTCTTTCGTCCATCACATACGTTTCCCACACCATTTCTTGTGATGTTGAAGCTAGACATATGTAGAAGCAAAATACAGATTTTGACATGGTAGTTCACCACTGGTCACAAAATAAATAAATAATGCGTTAGAGCAGACATGCCTGAGACACGGGTTCCTTCGATGTGGGATTAATTCATGGAGGAGGTCTGTATGTCAAATGGAGTGCACCCAGAAGAGCAGGACTGGTAATTTCAATTCCTCTTCTGTTCATCTTGGGCTTTGCGTACGTATCGCTTGCTTATTTAGTGCTTCCTGTCTACAGTAGATCCAGCCAGCATGAGGATACGACAATTAAATTTCTGAAATCCTCTTCCTGTAGCATGTGTGCATCACCACGTTGTGGAAACCGTGCAAATGTGGAGTGTTTGCCTGTCTCTCTTCTTCAGCCTGTCACTTACAGTCACTGGCTTTCTTTCTCATCGGTTGTGTTCCCCTATAGGAGAATGTATCGCAGGATACACCGCGTGCCTTCTCACATACGGATTTGGCTTTTGGATGTCATGGGCATCTTAAAATCAGAGCAGACATGGCCTGCAGAGAACACCTGTAGTTCTTTATTCTGCTCATATTTGATGTTATTTCTAATTCTGGTTAATTATTTAATCTGTCTATTTGCATCAAGGCAAATGGGTTTAGGAAGCTGTGCTAGCTGCTGTAATTTTTCAGAGATGTAAAAGGAAGCAGTAGTTTCCATCTGCCAACCAAACAGACCAATGTGATTCTCCTGATCTTTTCGTATTTACTGAGAAGTAACTAATTATATCACTCAGTACAAATTAATATTACATCGTCACGTTTAGGCTTGTACCTACCAGTGAGCTTCAGATGGAGTCCTGTAGAATAAAAGACACCTCCGAAATCATCAATTTATGACTTTTTTTTTCTGAAACAAATACTGCAGATCTCTTCATCCACCCAGAGTGGAGCAAATAGACCTAAATGCCGAGGCTCAAACGTGATGACAGCCCTTTCAGAAGAACACAAAACTGGAGGCTGCCAGACAGTTTGGCTGATAACTAACTGTACTTGTTGAATGAGTGATTCCCAGAATCAGGTTTTCCTCCACGATGCGTTCCTGTTTCAGATACGCATTACTGTGGGAAGAGTTCATGTTTCTGCAGCTGCAAATGGCTGGTGGCCTAGCTGGGATCTGCAGAAATGTTGCTGGATGATGCTGTGCGGAGTCTTCATCAGGATCCTGATTCAGGGACTTGTCCTCCTGAGCAGTTGTCTTCATTTAGTCAGTTGTTCTATCACCCAAAAACAACCCCTGCCCCGGCCCTGAGAAGGAGAATCTGGAAAAGAAAAGGAGACCCGTGGGTTGAAATGGAAAGTGATTTAACAAAATAGTAAAACCCACTAATAGTAATATTAATAGAAAGTATGGAAACTTATACTCAGCCCGTGTAGCGGTTGCGAGCTGTGCACTCCCCGCAGTGGCTGCTGAATGTCAAACACCGCGACCACCACAGCTCTGGAGGAAGCACAGCAGTCACAGCAAACAGGACTTTAGGACTGATTTGGCCTAACTATCACAAACAGCTGCTGGCCCAAGCAGTTGGGAGGAGCTACAGCTGAGAGGGCCCTCAGGCAGGATAAACAACTGAACCAGCCAATGGGATAGTCGATACCATACTGAGTTCCCTCCCCTGTATAAGGGGAGGCCTGGCCCAGGGTGGAGGTGCTTGTTTTCAACTTGCTTCTGTGCGGCCGGAGCAGGAGAAGTTGGTGTCTTGGGTACAGGTAGAGCTTTCTCAGTTTCTTTTACTGGCTTTGTCTCTCACTGCATTAGTGCTATCATCAGTACTGTTGTTTTCTTCTCTTTTTATGTTGTTCTACTGAACTGTCCTTATCTCAATGCCTGGGTTCTCACTTTTTTTTTTTCTTCTTTCTGGTTCTCCTTCCCATTGATTCTGTGATTCTGTCTCAGTAAAAACAGGACAGTGGTGCAGACAGGGGCACCTCAGGAGGGTTGCAGTGTCTGTACGCTCTGATGTGGGTCTGTGATTGCCAGCCTCACAGAAGGGGCCATGTTTTTGAGAACACAAACCAGCGCTAACTCCTGCTTCCATATGGATTTACTGTCTTTGCTTCCAACGTGCAGGCTCTGTTGCAAGGAAGGATGGGTCAACGGCCTAAGAAGGGTAATCCCCTTTAGCATCAACATTGGACAAGGATGTGCCCAGGACCTGGTTTAGGTCTGGAGCCACTGTGGTCTCAGTGTGCACGTTCATAGCAGAGGCTGTTCCAAAGGAGACTGGGGAGTGAGACGCTGTTTTTGTATTTCGAGAGAAATGCAAATATCTGAAAAGAAGGAAATAATCTTTGCTCATAAATACAGCAAAGAAAATCAGCCTCATCTAAATGCAGCTCAAAGTCCTCTGTGCTGCCAATGTTTCAGGCAGTGCCTATTTAATACATACTTCTTTATTGTGATTGCTTTCTGTTGTTGTGTGCTAGATTATTTCTGCTGCCATAGCCCTTAGGAAACATGGCTCTCTCCTCCAGAGTAAATGCATCGAACAGACGTGTTTTATCCCCCAAGTGCAATGAGGCAGGGCCACGCTCGCTCCAGCTGCTGGCACCTGGATGAGCAGCACTTGGGCTGTCTCTTTGCAGCCTGAGCATACACCAAGGGGCCCTCTCTATTCAGATAGGGTCACAGTTTAAGACGGACCAGAAAGTATGTAAAAAGTCATACATATTTTCTCAGCTTCTAGCGTATGTCCTCTCTTCCTTTTATACAGTTTTCTTTGAATTAAAGGCTTTTTTTTCTAGTCATGAACATCAATTATCCCACCAGCTTCAGTTAGCAGCTTTGATTTAGACCTATGAGCCTGTTCTCATAACTAATCATGGCTTTTAATAACATTAGCTATAGTGACGCCCTTGTAACTTTGCTAAAAATTACCTAACACCTGTCAAGAGATTTGGTTTTATTAACTTCAACAGTGACAGGATTTATCCAGTCAGTAGCCAGTCGTTCTCTAAAGAATCATTTCATTTTGGATGCCTACCCGTATTTCAAATACTTAATGTTCCTGTGTTCTTCTCTGTCATCTGTAAGTAACTTTACTGCACGTTCTGCACTACAGGAAAATCAAATTGGAGTCCTTATCGTACAGTGCTTGCAATTAAAATGAGAGGACCAGACATAATGAGAGCTGGCAACAGACTGTGGAGGGTTATGTAGAGAGACAGCACAAGAAGAGACAGATACTCATTCTTCAGAGAACTTTGTTTTTTCTTTGACAAGCTGTACAACTTGTATTTTGCCAAAATGTGGATTAGGAGCACCTAATTGCAACCAGTGATGGGCTCAAGCGGGCCAACTGCGTATTGACATATATATTAACAAGATGTATGAACTGGGTGAAAATACAAATCCTTCAGATTCAATAGATATTTTGTCCCTGACTTCAGTGCAGTCTTTATTTACTCTTCCGCTCTTACAGAGAAGATTATTTTGTCCATGCCAGTCTAGTCTGGGAGGATAGATACATATTCTAGGGCTCTTCTGGAAGGCTGTTACCTCCTGATTTAGACAGACAGACATCTCCTAAGCCCAGCAATTGCATCTCATTCATTCCAGGGATTAATTGCCTTAATTTAGTGACAATTGCATCTGGAGTTTGCTTTGTGAACCACCTCTTGGGAGAAATAACCTCGCTGTGTATCATCACTGGTTTTGCCATACTGTTGAGATTTTAAAGATCTCACGGAGAGACTGTGCATTTGTGTGAGGCCCGAAGTGCTTGAGATCTGGTTTTGGTTGAGCCCTCAGGGTGTAACTATACCATTGAAGTTAAGTTGTCACACCATTATCTGTGCTGAGGTTTGTTGGAGCTGTGTCTGCTGCTTGTGGAGATGAACATGGTAAAGTTGACATCAGGTTTTCACTGATGACTTCAGTGAGATTTCAAGTCACTTTTTGTCTAAATTTGAAAATCAAATTTTTAAGAAAATATTTTTTTTTTCTCTGAAGCCCCTACTATTCATAGGTAAAACAAGATCTTGAGAGGTTTCTTCCAATTCTGAATACTCCCCAAAACATGCGGTGTGTGCTGCTGCTCAGGCAAGCACAGCCCTCAACCCACACCGGCTGGTGAACAGTGTGGGTTTTGGTTTGTTTCTTTTCTTTCTGCAGTCACCTGCATATATGCCACATACCTCTAAATCACATAAGGGACTTCATGAGACAATCTGGCCCAAAGTTTCTCAAATAAGTGTAAAATGAGCCTGGATGAAGGATTTTTTATTTGCTTTGAGTGTTCTTTCCTGCATCAGTTTTGCATTAGAAATGAAATTAAGTCTTGTCCTGCATGCTTGAAATTTTAGTCCTGCTTACACAGTCAGGGTGAGGTTCGGCACAGGCAGTAATTGGATGTCTTAATGGGCGCTGCCCAAGGTGCACCGTGGAGCTCTCCTGGAATAAACTGCACTGCAATGTATATTTAATATCTTTACCTTTCAGTTCGGTATTGAAAACAATATGTCAAGTTGAAAGGCAAATAAAAACCTTTGTGTAAATATACCCTAGAGGTAGGCTGATTGAACTGTGTATTTTTTTTTTTTATTCCTGGTATCTTGTGAGAAAAGTCTTTGTTGATGAGGTGATGTTTTTTTTTTTCTTGGTTTTATTTATTTATTTATGTATTTTCAATTCTGCTCAGGTTCTGTCTTTTAACTCCGTACTTCCTTTTAAGAGTTTTATATAAAGATTCCTGACCAATTCATGTTGGCTTTTAGGAATCTCTTTGCTAATGCCCAGCATCTTTCTTACCTTTGTCACTACCGGGTTCAGTGTTGGTGGGAAACTCCCACCTTCTTTCACACACCCTGAATTTCAGCACACTTTTCAAATATTGATAAGTTTCAAATATTGTCTTTTTTTTCTATTTTGGTAGTGCCTAGATGCTCTGATAATGGATGCATTCGGACTGAGGGTATGGGCAGTAGGGGTGGAAGGATTTCATCAGTGTTGTCTGTGCTGCTCTGGCAGATGGTCTCCCATGAACCAGAGAGATGTTGGACGCCCCAGGTGAAAGAGGAAGGAAAAGAAACAGATCTTGAGCTGTGGATATTCTACGCTTAGATATTGATTGTAAGGAGCTGCAATATAAAAGAAACTCAGATGTTAAAGCTAACACTGTAGCCAACTCTGTATTTGAGCCAGAGTCAAACTGTTCCCTGTAGCCCTAAAGGCTAACAGATACCCAAATAAAACAAAATAAAAATGAAAGCCGAGCCACGGCATTACTCATATCATACAAGCCCAGACTTTACAAGAAAAGCTCACAAATACCCCAAAACTGAGGACAAACTTATGAGACTTGACAATGTCATTACTGTGAGTACAGGAAAGGTAGAGTGAAGTTGTCTAGAAATTGATGGTGAATTTAGGTTGTCCGGACTGGAATGTGCAAAAAGAAAACCAAGGGCATTATTAATGATAAGAAAATCAGTCCCTCATGAATTCTTTCTTTTTTTTTTTTCCTTAAATATATAGTTTAAGGTGCCATTTGGTACTTCGGAAGGAAAATTTATTTTAGTTTTGAAGGTATATTCTTTCCAACTCGACAGTGCCCTTTTCAATAATTCAATGAGATTGGTGAGCAGGAAAAAAAGAGCTGGAGTGAGTCAACTTTGCAGCTCTGCGATGAGTGAGTGGCACTGCAGCCTCAATACAGATAATAAAAGGGAGAAAGAATAGGGAAGAGAGCCTGAAAATGAATAAACTTACTGAAACATTTCTTAGTGACAGACCTATGGAACAAAAAGAGACCACTTATTTCTCTCCTTTTGCATGAAGAAATTATGCCTTGAAAGTAGCCAGAAAAAAAAAAAATCACCATGTAGAGTGTTTTATTTGCCTCTTGGATTTACTTTAATTTTTATTTGGCAGATTTTCCTGTGGGAAAAATAGGCAACAAACCTCATTTGACCTATGTTCTGCTTGGGTTTTTTTCTGTGCTAAAAGTGTCCTTTCTGCTTTCTTCTTCAGAAAGTAAGGGAAGGGAAGGAAAAGCAGCACGTGACCTGAGTTGTGAGTATGAAATATGACAGGCTAAGCAATGGTACTAAAACAAGAAACTCCCTCTTTTCTCCTTCCAGGCACCAGAACAAGCTCACATCTTCATGCAAACCGTATGTTTTAGGATTAGCTCTAATTGGGATGTATTGGACTCCGAGGTTTTAACCACAGACTCTCACAATTCACTAAACTGATCAAAGGGGAGCTTTTCACTAGCAAATCCATGTCTCCTGGGCCCATCTCTAATCACACACAGAGCGAGGGTGGGAAAAATAAGAAGCTGCTTCTCTTCTCTCACCCAGCACGGATCAGTGTGGGAACTTGAACTCGGCTCCCCAGCAGCTGACAAAAGTAGAAACTTTGCCCTGAATCTTTGATTCAGGGAAAATCCTCTGGTTTGCTGTCGTGTCCCGCTTCGGGGTGGGTTTGTAGAACTGTCAGATTTTGCCTGATCCCATAAGTCCTGCTGATGTGGAAGTATTTTTGGATAATGCTAGAGCTTCCCATTCTAAATATTTAATAGCTCTCCTGCCGATGTTACGCATCGGAGCCGGGGACAGCAACTGGCTTCCCTGATCGTAGGGTGACATAAATGAGAACTGCTTTTGTGTGACAGAGTGTGTTTCTCTGGCTTGCTGTGCAGTGGAGGACATGCTTCCCAGTGAGCATGTTGGCATTGCTTGCACACAAACAGAACCTGGAACGACTTGAGACGACAGACTCGGCCAAGGCAGTGCTTTGCTTTGTAAATGATGGCACTGCTGAAATCTGCCTGCCAGCGTGGGATGCCACCAGCATTTTGTTTTCAGGAAGGCTCTCAGGTGTTTTCCACACAGTGCTAACTCCAAGAGTTGAAAATACGAGCAGGAGGCACAGCGAGGCTAAAGTCATCTCAAGTGATGAACCAATGGAAGCAGAAATTTGGAGTAATGTCTCCAAAGGAGTTCAGATTTTCTCTTCACCTCCCAGTGATTTGTTAGAAAGGGTGGCTGGAATAGAACACGTTGACGCTATCAGAGATATAAAATAAACTTACCTTTCTCTGGGAATGATTTCAGGTAGTTTCTTTAAAACAGGATGGAGAAGCACAGTATAAAGAGTAGTGTTGACAGTGGGAGTGATAATGTATCCCGTCCTATTTCCCCAGCGTAATGTAAAGCATTACATTAACAGGGATTGAAACAACCCCAGGGATTTCAGAGGATAGAAAGACCCATCTTGAAGGAATAAGCCAGTATTTAAGTAATGAGGGTTAGCACAAAGTTTTCCCAGGACTAGGGTTCTCTGAGTACTCTTACACCTTCCTCTAGGAAAGTGGATGTAAACCGGTTTCACAGGCATTGCACAGCAACTGCTGGACTAGATCCACCTTGTCGATGGAGATCTTGTATACTGGGCATCGGAAAATCTGTTGAGAGGGCAGAGAGGGAGAAGAGGGAGATCATCAGCTGGTATAAAGCAAAACAAATCCATTAGCATCAATGGCACGCTGCTGAGGCCAGCTGAGGCACTTGCTCGTATGGTTTCTCTCTGCAGAGCTCCAGTGAGTTGCTTGACTGAGAGCCAGGAGGAGATGGAAATCGCCATCATATTGTGTGAATGAGTCAGGGTTTTGTCTACATGCAATAGGTCACTGCACGGGTGGGCACACGGTGGTCCCAGCGCACGCTTGAACTGGGGAAGCCCCTCAGTCGCTGATCGTGGGGGGTCCAGAGAGTGACTCAGGTGAAGGATCTCTCTGTATTTTTTTCTCTTATGCTTTTTAAGCCAATATTTATTGCAAGCTGGGGGGCATTTTGCTAGACCGCCCTTCGGTCTGACCCTCCTCTTCTTCCACACAGGCGGGTGATTGAACAGCTCTGTCATTTCTACTGTAGATGGACAAAAGGGAAGATGCTCAGTCCACTTGGTCTTTCTCTGCTTCATTGAACTGCTCTGGCTGAGTGTGTGTGAGCAGTACAGTGCTCCCCGTATGGGGCAAGCGCACATCGAGGTGGTCTCCGTGAGCGCTTTCCTGAGTACAGGCAAGAGGGCAAACCCTTTGCAGAGTTACTCGCTGCATGTAGCATTTAGAGATAAACAGGAGAAACAAAAGGGTTGAAATCTGCAGGGTATTTGTTTCTTGGTGATTGTGTTTGTGCAGTTAAGCGATTAGAAATGCAGGCTGAGATTTTTATGACTGACAAGCGGTGACATCTCGTGGGGCTGGTTCCAAGTCTGACCGTGGTGGCCTGGCCCGCAGCGTGGCGTCAGGAGCCCTGTGCTAGGCACGCAGAGCTGGGCTGGCAGCTGCCGGAATATTTGATGTGATGCTGTTGAGAATTAGACAGTAGCAAAGTTTAAACGTGGAGTTGCTTGTTAATACCCACTTGGAGCAGAGCTTGCTGTGTTCATCCCTGATTTTCAGCTTCGAAGCCTTTGCTGAGACACGGGTGGGTCTGTGCAGGCAGCATGAGGTGTGCAGGCCTGACCAGGTGGAAGTGAAGGGACGTTCGTGCTGCAGGAATATCCATAATGTTGGAGCCATAGGAAAAATACTGGTACCTAAAGCAGTCTGCCTTGTGCCTGGTACTTTTCCTTGGCGCTCTTCATGTTCTTCCACATGTTGCCTGCAGGGTTGATATGGGAGGGGCGTTGTCAGCCCAGGAAAAGGGGACTCCCTGGTCCAACTCCAGCCGCAAGCAGTGCTGTGGCTTTGCCTGCAGCAGATTGGGATGGCTGACGGACAAGTCTCGTTGATTTGTGTCTATTGCCTGAACCAAGGATGCTCCACGCAGCTCCTCCTTCCTCGTTTCCCCAACCGGTGCTCCAGGCATCTGCCCTCTTCACATGTTTTATGTCACTTGGTATCAGCTGTATAAAAGGAAAAAAATAGTTTGAAAGCAGCAGCTTTAGCAATTCAGAGCTTGGTATGAATTATTTTTCGTCCTGCAAAGCAAAAGGCTGAGAGAGTTTGGGTTGTTCAGTCTGGAGAAGAGAAGGCTGTGAGGAGACCTTCTTGTGGCCTTCCAGTATCTGAAGGGGGCCTACAAGAAAGCTGGGGAGGGACTTTTTAGGATGTCGGGTAGTGATAGGACAAGGGGGAATGGATCCAAACTAGAGGAGGGGAGATTTAGATTGGATGTTAGGAAGAAGTTCTTCACTATGAGGGTGGTGAGACACTGGAACAGGTTGCCCAGAGAGGTGGTGGAAGCCCCATCCCTGAAACTTTTTAAGGCCAGGTTGGGTGGGGCTCTGGGCAACCTGCTCTAGTGGAAGGTGTCCCTGCCCATGGCAGGGGGGTTGGAACTCAGTGATCTTTAAGGTCCCTTCCAACCCTGACAATTCTATGATTCTATGAAAAATTTTCTAGTTCAAAACTATCTCAGGTGTCTCTGCAGTTGCTCTGCTGGTAATGTGCAAGAGGGACAGAATTCAGCTCGCTCTTGCTTACTTGGACTGACTATGCAAAACGAATGGGGGTAAAAATCAACAGATCCTGATTTTGAAATTATTTCCCCCCCTCTGGAGACGTTATTCAGGATGCAGAGAATGAACAGGTTCGTGGAATAAGAAGGTGCTTTTACAGATGCTTTTTAAAGAGCTACACTTGAAGTGTTTTGTTTAGATTTTGAAATGTCAAGTCAGTCCTACTGGTTAATTGAGATTTAAATATTAAATAGGTTCCCAAAGAGGCACCGATTGTGCAATGCCATGTCCGATATTAAACCTGCCACTCAGCTACCTGTCTCCTTTCATTTAAATGGTTCAAAAAGAAGCACATTTAAAATTTGGAAGGGTTGTACTAAAGGGTTGCCTACATTCCCTCATCCTCTCTTTGTTAAGTACTTAATTATTTTTGTTGCCTTCTTACCTATTCATAAGTGGAAACTGCTTTGTGTCTAATGTGGGTAATTTTTCATTGTATTGTGCTTCCAAATTGACATTTATAAATTAAACAGCGGTGTACCATCCCAGAGAGAGCACCACTGTGGTACAATTAGAAATGTAATTGCACAGAGTCACCTGGGAAGCAGCTGGGATGGAGAAGGCATCGCAGATATTAGAGACAAGCATGACACAGGTAACGCCAACGTGCAGAAACTCGCCCAGACAGTCCCATTAGGATTGTACTCACCAGTTTGCTCTGGGGAGGGAGGGTGGAAAAGGCATAGAAGAGCTGAGTGCAGACCCTCTGTTGTTGAACTCAGATGAGATTTTTCTCGTTGCCTTCACCCTGAGCAGCACATCGATTCTTAACAGAGAAGTCTTAGATGTCTTACACTGGGTATGGAGGAAACATTGGAAAGAGCAATTGATTTCTTTCCTGCTGCATGCTGAGACCTATTACTTGGGCAAGTCCTTTGGGGGGACAGTTTTATGGATCCCTGAAGACCCATGCTACCACCTTGTTCCCCCCTCAGGTGGGACGGTCTCCCAGGTAACGTTGCAAAGGGCTGAGCTTTCCAAGTTGAATTGAATCAGATCTGAGCTTGGAGAACTTGGTGGGGGAAACCGTGTGCTCCCTAAGCTCACAGGAGTTGTGTTTACTTCTGCTTTTATCACACAGGTTGGCTTGTAGCCTCCTTTCAAATGTGATTATCATCCTAATTGGCCCTAATGAGAACTACACATGCAGGGGAAAGGGGATAATGTGTGTTCCTCCCCCCAGTCTTGTTCTAGCTCCAAATTACAAGTAACAGGAGGAAAAAAAAAGAAAAGATGTATCTCTGCATCTCTGTTGCTCTCATCGTGACCTTCAGCCCCTGAATGTGTCTAACATTGGGGTTCTTATCTTCTTTAGACATATAAGGCTGAAAGAAAATAATTAGGGAGGGGATATTGGGGGGTATTTTTCCTTTCCTGAATTGGAGCTAAGATGAAACAGGCAACTCTGGAGGCATAAAGCTTCCTGCTGGTGACTGCTCCGGGTCCCTCTTGTGCTGGCAGCTCTGGCCAGCCCTGCCCTGGGACAGGCAAACCTCCCGTGTGAAGCCTCCGGGTGTTTGCGGCTCCCTGGCAGCGCTGCTGTTGCAGGGGTTCGGTCTCAGGCCGTGCCTGTGGGTTTTGCTGCGTGTGACCTGGTCCAATCTATCAAATTTGTTTCTCGCTTGGGTAAACACGGCCTCGTGATAACGTGCCAGGGACTGCTGACACTGGCTGCGTTTGAACGAGTGACCTCCTGGGGAAAAGGACCCTCAGCAGTTTTATGATTAACATTTTAAAGGCATGCTAGCCGGGAACTTTTTTTCCCAGGAACAAATACCCGGAAAAACCCATGTCTTAACTGCTGCTCTGATTGGAGCTGTCACTGCACAATTGTTAGGCATGCTGGAGGTTGTCCAGGCTTGGGTGAGGAAGAAGAGGTTTCCTCGGAGCTCACTGAGGTCCTCCCTTATCACTGTGAAGGAAAAAAAGTAGTTTCATGATTATACCTCCTCTGGTTTCTGCTTTACTAGATAAATGACGCTCTGGACCATTTGTTAGTTCAGGCTGTTGTGATTTACTAGATGATATGCACAGGTTGCATCCCATTTTGGGGTTGGGATTGGCAGGGCGGTGCACAGCCTGGGCGTTGCTTGAGCTGTCAGGACAGACCTTGAGCTGCCCTGCTAAGCTGGGGGAAAATTAGGTGCCATCTTTCAGATTTATGTCTTGGGAGCAGTGAGGATCTGCTCTAGGCATAGGTGATGTGGAACAGCAGCCAGAGGCCACCCCTAGTCCCACTGTTTACCCTGTGTGTGTGTGTGTGCCAAGACTGAGAGGTGTGAAAGTGGACATGGTGGAGCTCATCCTGGGGGACAGGAGTGGACCTCCAGAAGGTAGCAGATACCTCCCTTAACCACCTTCCTGGTAACAGCAGGAGCAGCAAATGGGTTCCCGCTTCTCCTCAGGGCAGCAGAATTCAGTCTGGCTTATATTGCCAAGAAGCTTTGAATTTACTTTGTCCTTAGCTGATGTGACTCAGCATACCATAAATCAGTATAGCTCCATCAGTGCAGTAACTCAGGTAAAGGACAGATAACACAGAAATAATACAGAAAGCCAGGGATGAATAATTTCAGAATATAGATGTAGTCATGGTAGTAGTAATAATAGTAATATTTTCCTTAGCGGGGGAAAAATAGACCTTTCATGGTTGTTGTGCCTGGAGCTATTAAATATGGATGAGACAGATGAAATGCTGCTTCTCCTATTATACAGAAATGAATAAACAGTAATTCTCAATCACTATATGCATCTCAGGCTTAAAAAAATCCACAAGAAACAAGTTAAATATGAACACCTGCTGACATTTGTGTAGGATAAATGCTACTCTGAAGCTTTTGTCAACAAAGAGAAAAGATTTGCTTCCTTATAAAGACCCTGATGGCAGCTGAACCCAAGTGTATTTACACTGCTAAAGTTAGGAAAATAGGTTCACTGTCGAACATGGGGGTCTAATAAACAAGTTGACTTAACTGTTGGACTTGCTGGATTGATGCTGCTGCTGGTTTGCTGCAGATTTGGTAGCGTGTGGTTTAGAAAGCAAGAAACACTTCTGAAATCCTAAATTTTTGTAGCATGATGGGTGGGAGTGATGCCAACTTTTTAGTGAATCTGTTTTCTAGGGAAGAGCCAAGCTTTAGCCCTTACCATGGATGAAGTGTGTGTGGGCACAGCAGTCTGTGATCCAAGAGAAAGGTAAAAGTAAAAGGTCTAGGGTTAAAAACAGACTGTATCTGCACTGTGACCTGGCAGCATGTGAAGATGATCTTCCAGTTTAGTAATGGGTGTTGGACTGAGGGTGGATCTGCTGTTTGTCTGCTTTTTGTTCTCCTTACCCTAGTTCCCATGAATTTCCTACATGTGACAGTGCTGCCTAATTCGGTAAGGATGTTGTAAAGATAAATGCATGATAAATGTTGAGGGCTTGGGCTATTCTAGCTGGAGGGATGTAAAGGAGAATTGCTGTGTGATATTTAAGATGTTATAACTAAGTCTTGGGATGTGAGCTTTAGTTTAATTAGTGGTAGCTGCCTTCTAATCCTGCAATGAAGAGACACCTGTTATCTGCATGGCAATAAAAGGCCCATTATATGATTCACTTTAAGAATAAAGGAAGATAGGAGCTGTATTTATTCCAGAGAGATCAGTCCAAGAAGATCACAGAGGCTGTTTCCTCCATGGGTATGTGATGCACCTTTCAAAGCTGTTGTTTTTTTTTTCTCCCTGGACATCTCATTAATTCTTTACTGACTTAATTCCGCTGAAGTCAGAAGTTGTCTTTACTACTTAGATGTCCTGACTGGCTTACTTAGGTGAAGACACTTTTGTTGGAATTAGACAGTATTTTACCTGCACTTTTCCTTATTTTTGCCATGAGTTAACCCTGAAGAAGTTCCCGTTTGTCTCAGTGATGGGCTTGACTCTCCATGCATTTTGCATGCCCATTTTTCCCGGTGAGCAGCTGTTGGCTGCTGCTGGCTGCACTGCAAGTAATTGACCATAAGAACAGCTGTACTGGGTCACACCAAAAATGCAGCTCATCCAGTGCCCCAACCCTGCAGCCAATACCAGCTGTCTGGGAAGGAAAGTGTAAGTCAGCATTTAACAGTCATTTAATTACCATAATACTGTGAACACTTCCCTAGAATTCAGTGAAATGTGTGCAGGCATTTTTCGAGGCACAAATAATGTCTTTAGTGGTCTGGGATGAATTTTATCCTTGGTATTTTTCCAGTTGTTTTCTGAATTGTTGCAAATATCCCCTGTGTCCTATGGAAAGAAGCTGGGTGACGTGCGTTGAAGTGGGCCTTTGCTACCTGCGTGTGCTGTCAATTCGTCCTTGCGTTGGAAGGGACAGGGATCATCTTCCCTGCTCCACTCAGAATTTTGTTCTGTCCCCTTCAGCTGTCCCTTCCAGGCTGAAAAGTCCTGGTTGATTCAGTAATTCCTCATAATGGGACTGTTTCATAGCCTTGATCATCCCTGTTACCCTCCCTGGTTCTGCCATGTCCTGCAGACAGCGAGAAGGTTCTCAACAGCGCAAGGCGTTCAGGCTGTGGCAAACTGCTTTCTTAGTAATCCTTAACTTTGAGTATTAAATGGATTTACCATTTATTCCTTGCTGTTTGCTGTCTTTTAACCAGTTCTTTATCCATGCAAGAAGCTTCTCTGATCCCCTAACAGTTTGTCTACTCAGAGATCCTGCACTGAGGCACCCTGTTGAAATCTTAACTAAACCACATCAACAGGATTTTGTGATCTGCAGACATGTTGACCCCTCCAGAATACTCCAGTACATTTATACGACTTCTCCAAAGCTGTATCAGCTTTTCCTCAACTATCACATTCTTCCAGGTGTTCACTAATTCTGTCTTTTACCAAAGGGATATTTGTAGTGATAGTTTTTACTCACCTGCTCATGTCAGATTAGTAAATCTGGACTTCTGTGTAATTTGTGAATGGTTCCTTTGAATACCCTTTTAAAATTGTGTCACATGAGCTGCTTTCTAAGTTTTGGGTACCCATAAAGCTTTAAGGGATCTGAACTAGCCTGTGTTCAGAGTTCCAGTAGTTTCATACCTTAGTTACCCTGGAATGATTGGATCAGTCCAGTTTATGACCCCTTCTTCCAACCTTGTAGAGAAATTCTTTCGTATAAGAACCTCACTGAACCTCACTGAACTTCTCTGCAGTGAGCATGAATGCCAAAAAAGTAATTTTTTTTGCTATAGCCATGTGGATTTTTTTTTTGGTGCTGCTTCTATATCTGTGCTTGGTTACTTACTGGTCCACCAGTGATCTGGAACACTTACAGATTCTGATATAGTCGTAAATAGAGTCATGCACTCCACTTGGGGGGGAGGGGGGGGAAGACAACAATATGCTTTATTGCTGTAAAACAGTGGTAAATATGATTGTGGTTTGAAAAGACTCGATGGCAACGTAACTTGATTATTTATTGTGTAAAGGTCAGTCAGACAAAATACTTGGAGAACCTCTCGTTTAGTCACGAGGTTCAGAAAGGACCCCCTTGTTTTCTAAACTCCTTCTCAGAGAGGAGTCTAGGTATTGCTGGATCTAATCCTAGTCCTGGACTTGGTCAATGACTTATGTCTAAGGGATTATATATGCACGATCAATCCTTTATTTCACTTTGCTAAACTTTTAAAGTTTAGCATGCTGTAATCACTTGTCGAGAATCTGTTGTGGCAAGGAAGGCCTCAACCTTGAGGAGTAACCTTGAGAGGTGTCCCTACTCAAGGGGAGATCCTGGCATGCAGCCCGCTGCTGTGCAGGAGAGCTCAACAAGCCCTGGGCTGTCCACTATTTATAAAATGAGATGACTGACTTATAGTCCTGTTTGCATACCAGCAAGATGTCTTGGTCGCTGTTCCAGACAGCCCTTCCCTACTGTGTTGCCATCCATCCCCCAAAGTCCAGAGGAAGCTGGATGCAGCCATCACAACCCCCACCGGCGGTGATGGCTTAGGCAGGGGAGCGGTGGATGTGGAGCACACCGACACAGATATGCACGAAACAGTCGTCATTGAATTTTCTGCCTGGTGCAGCTTGTCCTTCAGATGCTTTTTCCTGCCTTTTGAAGTTTGCGTATTTTGCTCATTAGAACTTAAAATCCATTTTTGTTTCCTCATTTGAACACACGCTTCTGGTTTTGAGGATGCTGTCCTACTTCTTGCAGTTTCTCTTCCTAACTGCTTGGCCTGCCAGACTTCTCTGTTTCTAGAGTTTCTTTACACGGGGTATATATTTGTTCTGAGTTTCAGGCGTCAATGATTTAAACAATCCTTATGCCTCCTGCAAGTTTTAACTCTCCCGGTTCTGTCTCTTAGGACCTTCTCACTTCTTGTTTAACAAGTTTCCTCATTTTTATAGTTCTTCTTTCAAAATTAAACACAACACTGAGGATTTAGCACAGTGTAAGAGATTAGACCTCCTTTTCTTAGAATTTTAGTTTAGTGTCATATATATCCTACTATAGCTTGAGAGTTTCTTGGTATGGAGGGTGAGTGGGAATACGGTTCTTACAAGAAAATGATTTACACAGATTAGTAGAGGACAGGTAGCTAAGACATGATGGTTCAATGCGACTGTCACTTGAGTAGAGACCCCGTTTTGTGGATCATTGACTGTTGGAGGTGAGGGGAAATAAATGAGGTGGGGCAAAGTCTTATGCTGCATGACCCCACTTCTTACACTTTAAAAAAAAATAATAACTGTTAATGGCTATTACTATGGCTAGCCCTGAACTGGGGAGACTCTGTTGCTTAACCTCATAGAGCATATTTTTCCTTCTTCTTGTCTTCCTTTAACTAGGTAAAAAGGATACGTTTCATGAATAAGCCGTATGAGTTGACATTTCAGGATTCTCAAGTCTCCCATTTGCTTGGAATGAGTTCTTATTCACTTAGAAATGGGAATGTTTTAATGGGGAAAGGGCTTTGTTTCAGAGAGCACAGAATTTATAATCGAATTAGGCTCTTACTCATAGCAGAAAGCAAAACTGTTTTCCCCGAGGAAACATCATGCTTTTCCTGCCATTCCAACAGTTTCACATACATCCTTTTTGACCTGTCATGTTTTGAAGGATTCAGAGCTTTTTTCTTCATAGTGGGGAGAGACGCTCTCTCATTTTGGTCTGTTCCTGAAGTGACCCCAGGGATTGAGTTGTGCGCTTACTGTCAGGATTGTGTCCAACCCTTCCTCCAAGGCCTTTCAATGACAATAAACCAAAGCTCCCCAGAAGGCCAGATTTCTGGAATCTTTCTAGCTTTTTTTCTTTTAATCAACTTTTAACCTGTTTTGAATACTCTGCAACCCATCCCTTCTGTGGGCTGGTGTACCAGCCGCAGCAGATCTGTACCACGTGCAGCTTGTGGCAGCTTTTACCAGCTCGACCAGGCTCAGCTTAGCTCCTCAACTCACTGCCAGTGACTCACTTCTTGCAGTATTTTGGGGAACTGGCTCTCAGGTAACCTTTACGCTGCATTGGGAGAGAGATTCCTGCAATCCTGCCTTTTCCTTGTCATGCTGCCGGTTTTCTTGTGCAATCCTTCCTGAGGACTTTCATCTTCTGGGTTGCGTGTCACCTGGGAGGATAATATAGTGCTTCCTTTTTATTCATGTTTGAAATTATACAACAGCTTCCAAAGAAACAGAGGAATTATTGTTGTCATGTTTGAAGAGCCATGTTTCCCTCTTCCCACCCTAATCCAGCTCATCAGACGTGTTATGACGGGACTGCTCAGACCTGTTGTCCAAGGTCTGGGTTGGTTTGTGTGGATCCACGTAAAGACTGAGAAGCACAGTGGTGGCAATTGTCAATGTGTATGTAGCATGTCAACCTGAGATGGAAATGAGTTCTGAGAAATTTAATTTTTAAAAATAGGCAGGGCGCGTGGCAGTCATCTCCTAGGAAACTCCTCATTGTATTATGAGACTATAATGTGCTATGATTACATTTCAGATAAAGGGAATCAGCGTTGCTGTCAAGTTGTTTCTGCTCAAGTTTTCCAACACAGAAGGTCTTCTCTATACAGCAGCTGACTTTTTTTAGTGTTTGTGAGCTGGTTGATGTAGAGATGGTGCCTCCTGTGCTCACTGGAGAATGGGAGGCGAAGTCTGAGGGTCAAGTAGTCCAGCACTGGCATATGTTTGTACTGTGTGCTGAAGCTGTGGACAGTTGGAATCTATCACAGTTCTGGTGAGTCAGGTGAAGATCAGTAGCAGCAGCTTGCCTAGGCAGATCTGGAGATCTTCAGTCTTCATCTCCTTACTAGCAGGGCTGGTAAATAGATTAGTGCTTGTTTTCTATGAAGACTATAAACTGTTGGCTATTAAACCAGAAATCTAAAGCCTTTTTATGGTTGATATGACAGAGACATCAATGTCTATTTCATCGCAGGTGGCTTCCATGGACCATCTCAGTGACCAGTGCCTTCCATGGACTGAACTCCACTCTTTGGGGAGGTCTGTTCTTCTTTCAGATGAAATGCAGGGAACTCCACCACATTCCGATTCTCTACTGAGCTCAGCTGCTTTGATGCACGTCTGCCATGCTGGGCAGTCTGCTTCCTTCATGATACTTCTTGATACTTCCCTCATGGTCTTCTACCATCGTAAGGGCAAGGCAGTAGAAGGCCTGGATGACTCCCATCCTTAGGAGATGGGATTGCTGCCTGTGTCGCTGGCCTTCTCTGCTGTTAAAAGCATGGGATAAACCCAGAGGACCTCTGTTGCCAGGCCTCATATGCTCCCTGCTTTATTTGGAGCAATGTTAGGCTGGTTTTGGACGGAAGCTGGTGAGCTTCTTGTTCCTTATCTCTCCCGGGAAATTTCCTTTTGGCCAACCCCAATATAACTCTGACATCAAAAAATGTTGCTTCAGAGCAGTGTGGAGGCTCATGACAGTAAGTTTATGTGAGGAAGGTTGTGCTGGTGCTGAATCGATTTTTGTGAGCAACCTCAGTAGTCTCAACACAGTACCCTAAACATGGAGCCGTGGAGAAATTCCTCATCATCACAAGTTGAAAGGAAAACCCTTTTTACACTGAGGTTTGAGTGAGAAGGACTAAGGCTTTTACACGTGGATAGTGTGTGGCAATTCTTTTTGCAGAAGTACCTGTGTGTTTCAAAAGTGTCTGGTAACTTCTCTATACGTTTACACTGAAACAACCTTTGCCAAAATGTTCATTTTCAAGCTTGCTGGTTTCTAGGCAAACCAGTTTGCTAAGATTTCTTAATGTGCCTCAGCTCAGACATGAAACCATGCGTGGATGCGTGAGTGAAGAGGCTGGGGACTAGGAAAGCAAACACTCTTCTGGTGTTTTGAGAGAGGTAGCCATTCAAAGTGAGGTTGCAGATGGAGCTCTGGATATCCTGCAGTGTGTGGCTTTGCCTACCAGAGCTCAGTTCTGAGCTACAAAGCAATTTGTATTCCAGTGTGCTGCTGTGTCTTTTTTTTTTTTTTTTTTTTCATTCTAAGCTACAACTTGGAGTGGGCAAGGATACAAAATACACATCATTTTTAGTCCAAATATTTAGAAGAGTTAGGCAGGATTGGCTGGATGGGTAACAACAGGATGAGAACAAGCCAATTAGAGTTTCATAGCAGCACAGAAGGACTCTTACACACTGGGAATTGTTCAGCTGTGTTTGTGACAGCTCTGAACCCTGTGGCCTCCTCTTTTGGTGGCTGCTCATCATGTTCTTGGGGAGTGCTTCCTGACTGGAGGCTGTAGTATCGTCTAAAAGATTCAACTGGAAAAGGCAGATCCGAGGGGATGTGCCTTGGTTTCATGGTCTGATCAACTAATCTAAATATGTCCTTAGAAGAGAAAGGAACTGTGCTGTGATCATAGGTGTAGAAGTTTACAAGTCCTGATCCTACTTTTGTTTTGAGTATGTGGTTAGTCTGGATTCTTAAGTCCTGTGAGTTGAGGAGGAAATTTGTCTGCCCTCGCCTTCAAAGTGTCCACGCTGTGGACACCTTAATATCACTCTCTTTGTTCTCAGTGAAGATCAAGATACGTGTTTAGGGTGTGATTTGTCTGCCCAGTGTTGGATAGTCAGCCCAGCGCTGCTGTGTTGGCCAGCTCTTTGCTGTAAGAGGAGCCATGGGAGAATAGCTGAGATATGAACAATACCCATGTAGGTGTGGTTAGAGGACTTTCATTCCGGGGAGTTAGACTCTGGTTTCTCTTGAAGCAAGACCAGATCCTAAGGCTGGAAGTCATCTAACGTAATTGCAACTGCCTGACAGGCACCTGAGCGCTTATGTCCGGATGTCTCAGATGTTCCTGTTGACTAGGGTCAGGGGGCAAATGGAGCAGGAGATTTTTGGTTGACATGGGACAGCAATGTGCTCTTGTAGCCAAGAGAGCCAAGGGTATCCTGGGATGCATTAAGAAAACTGTGTCCAACAGGTTGAGGGAGGTTCTTCTCTCCCTGTACTCTGCCCAAGTGAGACCACATCTGGAATACTGTGTCCAGTTTTGGGCTCTCCAATACAAAAGAGATGGGGATCTATAGGAAAGAGTTCAATGGAGGCTATGAGGATGATTAAAGGGCTTGAACATCTCTTCAAGTCCCTTGAGAGAGACTTGGGACTGTTTAGTCTGGAGAAGAGAAGGATGAGAGGGGATCTTATTAATGTCTATAAATATCTGAGGGGTGGGTGTCAAGAGGAAGGGGCCAGGTGCTTTTCTGTGATGCCCAATAATAGAACAAGAAATAATGGGTTTAAGTTAGAACACAGGAGATTCCACCTCAACATGAGGAGAAACTTCTTTCCTGTGAGGGTGATGGAGGCTGGAACAGGCTGCCCAGAGAGATTGTGGAGTCTCCTTCTCTGGAGACTTTCAAAACCTGGGTCATCCAGCTCTGGCAGGGGGATTGGACTAGATGATCTCTAGAGGTTCCTTCCAACCCCTAACATTCTATGATTCCTACAGAGTCATAGTGTGCTGCCCTCAGTATATTTTTGGATGGGTTATAATCATCTGTTGGAGATGCTTCTCTGAGTTCAAAATGAGAGTGTACTTTTAGATTATGCAAAGTTCCCAAGTTGTAAAAAAAATTGAAGTTAAATAACATGAACCAGTCTGTGTGGTTCCTGTTCCTCGGGCCCTTCATCTGTAGAATGGGTCATCCAGATCATCAAAGACGGGGTTGGTGTTTGAAAATCACAGGTCAAGTAAGGCAATTTTTTGCTTACGATTACTGAGGAAGAACACAAGAACTGACAGTTTGGCTTTGTTTTGTAAAGAGACAAACACCACCTGAAGGAACGAGGTGCTCTGCAGGCTTCTGCAACTTGGATTTGTGAAGGTCTGGACACCTTCAGGCAAAACTTGTGGATAAATGAAAATTTCCCGTGGTTTAGACACAGCTACAAAGTTATTTGATCTTTAGGCAGTTGCTAGTTTCATAACTAAAGACCTTCTCTTTAGAATGAATATAGGAATGCAAGCAAAACTGTAGTGTCTGCACTGTCTTTGTTTTGCTTTGCTTTAAAAGATGCAATGTCATCTAGTTGTTCCGTAGTTGATCCAGAGTCTTGTAGAGCATCATGGTATGCCAGATCTTTCCTCAAGGTTCCCTGTGGAAAAAGAAGAAATGCGCTTTTTCAAATTGGTGCGATCCACCTTATATGGCCAGATAAGATCTCCAGAAATCCGATGTGTTGTGATGGACTCTGCATATATCAGTGTCAGAACAGGGACTTGCTTTGAAAACAATTGTGGAGATCACTCACGCCTCAAGAAAGGTTTGAGGTCATTATTAGAAGAAGAAAGGTTATTTCCTTGTGAGAATGCTGCCGTCAGATAAACCCTGGGAGACAATGAGCTCCTTTTGTCTTATAAGATGAAAGTGGAAAAAAGGTACTTAAATATTCACTTTGGAAAGAAAGTGATCATCAGGGAAGAAAATAAACTGCTTAACAGCTCGTTTGTGAAGAGTATAATGGAAGGAAGAGCTCGATACAGAAAGCTGTATGTTTTGCTTTTGATTCTGGACAGCTTTACTGTGACTGCCGGCGAGGACGTAATGTAAATGTAATAGGCCTTTAAAGACAATACTTCCCTTTCTAATAGGGGTCAGGATTAATCAGAAAGGAGAAAACAGTTCAGGAAAGAAGAGGACAGTAATAACAAACATGACTGGAGATCTGTGCTGGGCCCGTTTCCCTTTTTAGCATCCATGCATCACTGTCTCAGAACAGACTGCATAGCATCCTATTAAATTAGCATACACCAGGCAGCTACAACAAATTAGTTCATCTCAGAAAGGGAGGAGATTCTGCAGAAACTTTTCTTTTTGGCTTTATTTCTGTGCTTTATGCAATTTATTCATCTTTGAATGTGAGTTTTATGGCGCCGAAGCCCATATCCCTCATTCCGCTCTGCACGTTAATGGCTTTTCCTGCCTGGGAGTCTCCTTGGCCGTGTGCTTCACTCTGCTGGTGTATGAGTTGGAGTGCCCGAAGGACTGTGGAATTTCCCATCCTTGTGTCTGGAAGCCATACCAGCAGTGCTCTGCTCTCCTGCCCGCATTGCAACACAGATCTCAAACTTGGTGTTTCCCTGCTGGCCTTCGAAGTGGGAGCTGAGCTGGCTCGTTGGTGATG
Organism: Baryphthengus martii; assembly: GCA_013396935.1. Classification (NCBI taxonomy): domain Eukaryota; kingdom Metazoa; phylum Chordata; class Aves; order Coraciiformes; family Momotidae; genus Baryphthengus; species Baryphthengus martii. The sequence continues at coordinate 52,976 of VWZK01013017.1, read as the reverse complement.
GTGGGCAGGGCGAAGTGCTCAGGGTGCAAGGGAGCAGGGTGGCACCTTTGCTGATGCCTCCCAACATCATGTTGGGAGGAAAGGAAGGGAATTTTTCAGTGACAAAGGGTGCTGCTGGTGTGTGCCGTGCCCTGCTGTGAACTTGAAATCCATCCTGGAGTAAAGAAATCATTTCAGCCACAGGGTGCTTTGAATGGTTTCAAGAAGTTTTTCTGTGGTTGAAAACGATTGTTGCCCATTAAGAAGGTTGTTCTGTTCTTCTGAAGGTGGTCCAGGGGAAGAGGCAGGAGTGTGAAGGAAACCACCTTGACTGTATTGTCATAATTTCATGTTTTATAATGTGCAACTTTAAATTAGTGTTTTCTGGTTTCACAGAAGTTTTTTTTCCTCTAAGTAGCTGACATAGCTTTCCAATCTTGGTTCTAATTATTTCGTGGTGTTTTGTTGTGTATTTTTCGGGTGGTGGTTGTGTTGTTGTTTCGTGTGTGGTGGTTTGTTTTTTTTTCCCTGAGAGTATAAAATGTTGAGTAGCTAAAACAGAAGAAATGATAAGCCTCAAATTGGCATTAAAATTCTTGCAGCTGACTCTGGTGACAAAAACTGTCAAAACAATAAGCTGTTGTCGTAATTGTAGATAATAGTACCCCCCAAAAAAAAAGAAAATTAAATCCAAACACTTTCAGTGACGACACAAGATGAAAGCTTTGTGCTGCTCATTCTATTGCAGCAAGTTGCTCTGTAATGGCAGGAGAAAACCAAATTGGTTTATAAGGAGGAGAAAGAAGTTCTACCTGCAGTATGATGTTGTCAGGTGTTTCTGTTATGGTCCTGGTTTTAAGTTCCAGCAGAGATCTGTGTATTAATGTGGTTCCTCCTCCATAAAATTGTTAGAGATGGAGCAGCTGGAGAGATGAAGTCTGGAGCTGGGGATGTGCTGCCCACCCCTGGGCATGGCGATTCCCAGGCTCTTCTCACACTACGGGGAAGCAGCTGCTCGTGGGAAGACCCCACTGGTCTTAATATACCTTCTAGCTTGGATGAAATGCTGAGGGTATTGTCACGTTGCAGTGGCTCAGGGCACAGAGATACGTGTCAGTGGCCCAGAAAGGAACTCCTCACTACAGGAACACTCCGTAAAGGTTTTTATATATATATATTTTTTTTTTATTTTTTTTTTTTTGCCCCTTGCCATTGTTGTTTGAGTGTCCATCAGGTTATAGCAACAGGATTTTGGCACAGTTGGAAGTGCTGTTCATCATCTGTAATGGGTAATAGCAACCCCGGGAATCTCTATGGGAATGGGAGACATCACTGTGAGTGGGGATCAGGATCTGTCCTGGGGAGGGGAACCAGGGTCAGACACAGCCCAGGGCAGGGCCATGCCTGTTGTCACAGCAGACGCTCACCAGGCCCCAAGGTAGAAAACAGCATTTTCAGTTGGGGCTGGTGGCTTAGGGGGAGTTGAATGAGTAGCGAGGCTAAAAATACCAGTGTTAATACAGCAATCCTGGTGGTTCTGCTTTTGCCCAGGCAGAGGAAGCATTGCCATAGAAGGGGCTGCAGGCTTGGGACCGTGCGTTTGATGAATGAAAAGAGCTAGAAAAAGCATTTGTCCTCTAAAGAATGGATGGCTGCAACCAGATTAGGCAGTGTTTCTTTTCCCATAAATTTATGTTCGGCTCTTGGGAATGTGTAGTGATATTTGACTTCTGCACCATGTGTAACACAGTCCCAAAATCTTTCTCCTTTGTTCTTGACTGGGTAAAAACACCCTCTGTGCTTTAGCTTTGTTAACTTTGCATTCAGGCATCACTGAGCTATTGAAAATTTCGTTGTAAATTCCTTTTTTTTTTTTATACAGCTATCGGGACATTCATGGACACGACTTTGGAGTGAAAAACTTTATTTCCAGCCTTAGTTTGGGTTTCTGTTGGGATGCACTTGGAATTTGGGAGTGAGGATCTATAGAAACTATGTAGAAAATTTAATTGAAAAAGAAAACCAACACAATAAGAGCATGACTTGTGCAGAAAAATGGCTTAGTTGAAAAACAGTCTGCAGGACCAGAACCTCCCTGGTCTGTGCTGAGAGAGCCTGAGCTCATCCCAGAGTTAACTCCTTGAGGCCCATGGGAAAAGCTGTGAAGGTGCCAGAGAAGATTTTATCTTACATACCTGACTGTGGTGCAGCTGAGTCACCTTCTTAGAGGGAGTCAAGGAGCAGAATTGGTGTATGGTTGCCAAAGCCATGCTGCAGAAATTACCTTCTTTGATTTGGTCGGTCTCGCTTTGATTCAGTTGGTCTCCTGTCTCAGGGTGATCTTTGCTGTGGACATGGTAAATTTTTCAAACGACAAGTGTTCACTGTTTTTTCCCATGGCTTGGCTGGGGCAAAGAACACAGACAACTGTATCATAATTAAGATCGTTAGCTATACGCAGCCTGAAGATGTGAAATCTGTTTCCAGGCTACGTCTGTTGATTTAGAATGACAGAGCACCCGCTAATGCAGTGGAAAACTGCTCAACATGGAGGTCTCTGCCAATGGAAAAATTAAGTTTTATCCCTCCGTCAACTCTTTGTCTTCATTTTGTCAGTATTTTTGTGACAGCCTTTTTTTTTGATGAATGAGAACAGATTTGCTGTCACAGCATATGTTGTTCATTGTATTCCTGAAATACAGTGTTCGTATTAAATTATAGTTCACACAATTGAAGGAAACAGTTATTTGGCCTTTATTTTGCTTTGATCTGCAGGATAGCCTAGCCTTGCAGCCCTTGCTTTCTAATAAAAAAATCTACTCTGGGTATGAAGGCCATTCGTATTCCAATGAAATCCTAATCTTTAAATCTAAATTAAAGAAAATACCTGGATGAGAAATCGTGTAAACAGATGAAAGCCGTAAAAGATTGACATTTCATACGATGCTGCATGGGCCAAATATGTTCTGACTCCTCATCGCTTTACACCCCTCAACCACCTTCTAAAATTTGTCATTACCTCAATGTGACATGTCAAAATACTTAACCTTTCGTTTCTCTTACGTTATTCCTAATTCATATAAAAATGGTCTAGATCATAAAGTTATTCGATGCCTTAATTAGAAGATTGGAAAGAGTTGATCCTCTAGGGTAAAGAACATCGTCAAAACTTTCAAAAGTAGGTTCAGTTGCCGCAGACGTATTTCAGCAGCTAACGAGGTGGTTTCATTTTGCAGAAGTTTCTCACTTACCCATTTCCACTGCTGTCCTCCTTGCTCCAAACTGTGCTGCTTTTTCGTTTGTTTGCTATAATCTCCAGGGTGAATGAGGAAAGCTCCTGAAGGGGGTTGAAACCCCTCTTCAAAGAGGCAAAGGCTGAGTCCCCAGGGGTGGTGGAAAGGTTGGAATTAACTGCTTCCCAGCTGAACAGAATGGGATATCTCAACCATTGCAGGCACCTTTAAAATTATAATTCATAATCAATTAAACTCTTCAACTGGTTTTTCGGTTTTTTTTTAAATTTCTATCAGAGTGTGAAAATTGTTTCTGGGCAGTGTTTTTTTGGGAAAAGTAGAATGAAACTCCTCAAATATTTTCACAGAGTAAACACCTTCTTCTACTCTGCCCTAGTGAGACCATGTCTGGAATATTGTGTCCAGTTCTGGTCTCCCCAGTTCAAGAGGGACAGGGAAATACTGGAGAGAGTCCAACGGGGGCTGTGAAGATGATGAAGGGATTTGAACATCTCTCTTATGAGGAAAGGCTGAGAGCCCTGGGGCTGTTTAGTCTGGAGAAGGCTGAGAGGGGATCTTATTAATGTTTACGAATATCCGCAAGGTGGGTGTCAAGCAGAAGGGGCCAGTCTCTTTTCTGTGGTGCCTTGGGATAGGACGAAGGGCAACGGTCACAAACTGGAACACAGGAAGTTCCACCTCAAGATGAGGAAAAACTTCTTCATTGTGAGGGTGACAGAGCCTGGAACAGGCTGCCCAGAGAGGCTGTGAAGTCTCCTCTAGAGACTTTCAAAACCCACCTGGATATGTTCCTGTGTGGCCTGTCCTGGGTGATCCTGCTCTGGCATCTCCAGAGGTCCCTTCCAACCCCTACCATTCTATGGCTATTTCACTGAATATAAAATATCTCAATTCACCGATGTACTTCATAGCAATTGTGTTTTTCCATGCACAATTTTCAAATGAAACCTCACAAATCAAAGTACAGGATTCAGCAAAAGGTTTTCAAACCACTTTCTGACTCAGTGCTATGACCATGGAGATACTGGCATATGGGTTGCAAATGCCATGTCTTGGGAACATCACGTCATTATAGGGAACATGCAATACCTCCTAGGAGAGGAGGGGTGTTGATTCAGAGCCCTGTCTGAGCTGCAGATCTGTAGCATTCTGATGGTCTAACATCTCCTCTGTCATTTCTTGCTCCTTTTTATTATGTGACACTGCTCAGTGATGCTTAATGGAAGCCGTGTCCTGCCACTTTGATGGTGTGAAATACATCTTCCAAAACCAAATGGTTTTATAGGACGTTGTACACAATTAATTTTTAACCCCTTATAAAGAATCATAATAAATTCTTAGAGATAAATTGCTTCTTTCATTAATGTCAGTTTTAAAGGGCACATGAATTCTTTGGGGGAGAAATCTTCTTTAGCAAGCCTGCCAGGTTGGTAGCTCTGGAGAACTTTTTTGAGGAGGCAGAGAATTTGCTGTAGTATATATTGCTCTTAGCAAGAAAATGAGCACCCCTGTCTTTCTGCCTTTCTCTGTGGTATTTATCTGTGCATACATGAATCAGGAGGGATTCAGTGAGGGCTGGGCTGGACCACTAAGGGTGGATGAATTCAGCCGTGTGTTTGAAATTCGGATAATTGCTTGCCCATCTATTCACTATTATTTCTGACTCTCCCCTGACTCCAGGAGTATCTTTGCTGTCTTTTTCTTGCTGATGCTCCCTGCTACCATTTCTTTCTTCTTATCCTGTATCATTGATCCTTCTGAGTCTAAGTCTTTGATCCCTTTCCACATCTGTTCCCTCCCTTCTCTTTCCTTCCAGCACTTCACTTCTCTTTCTTTTGTCCATTGACTTGCTGCTTCCCCCCAACCCCCACCTTTGCTCAGTGAGCTATGAAGTATGTATAGTGCCCAGGGAAGTGCAGACCACCTCACATCTCCCTCCTGCCTTCTTGGTTGATACCACCCAGCACTCCCTGCCCTATTGCCTGAGGACTCTTCTCAACCCCAGCAATTTCATGCCATGGCCTTATATAAAACCTGATATAAAAAGCGCCCTGTCAGTACCCAGAGTTGATGTGTGAGCAGACTCTTTAGCTGAGGTTCAGCTTTTTTCATGCTTTAATGAGAAAGGTTGTTAAGGAGTTGTGGAGGAGACATTGGGTTTTTATTAATATCTTGGAGCTCCCAAAAATTTTTCATTTAAATTCACAGAGGCTGTTTCAAACCATTGAACCTCATGGCTGTTCTGGGAAGTGGAGGAAGAAATCCAGTAAAATGGTGAAGCCAGCTGATATAGAAGCACTTTCCAAAGCTGACTTTATTGAGTGGAAGGATATAAAGGGATTTCCTTTATTTTGTTGTCTGAGAACAGCAATGAAATCCAAACTGGGATGGGAGCTCTCTGTGCTTTTATAATATCATAAACACTGGGAGAGCTGTGTGATCGGTAAAAGGGCTGGTATGAATATGCTGCTTTTAACAGCATTTAACAGAAGGCAAAATGTTTGTTCAAGACACAGCTGGAGTGAAGTGCAGTGGTGGAAGCTTAAGCAGGTAGAGCTTAAGGAGTTTATGAAATATAGCTGGGAGCAGTGCTGTGAGTTTCTGAGCACCCCGGTCTGCAGCCGAAGCTGATCTGCCTTGAGGAGTCTTAGGGCTTCCCAGTTGAAGGATTTTATTGCAGCTCTGGTCTGGTTGTCCCAAGCACGAGGGTCAGGATTAAAACTCCATGTGGTAAGGCAAACGACTAGGAACGTTGATAATAGGAGAGCAAAGAATAGGTCTTTAAAAATATTTTGGGTGGCTTGACTGCGCAAGCGATTAGGATCAGTTGTGTGGACTCTTCAGTGGGATCCTGTGACGCTCTGGTGCTGCGGTAGATCATACACGACGCAGAAAACAGTGAATCATCCCTGTACTTAGTGGCATAAATGTGGTCAGCGCCTGTCCTTTTTGGCAGAAATGAGGCAAAACATTCTTGGTTCAGAGGGTCACTGCCACACGTAGACAAGCTGTCAAACTTCCACCGTGACTGTTTGCAAAAGTCTCTTTTCATCCATCCCTAAAATTCCCGTCACCATTTCCCTAGTGCTGCTGGCTACAGAAGTGTTTCTGGGTAAACAGGCAGTTTCTTTCCAAAGTGGCAGCCTCTTCCTTTTGCTTATCTGCTTATCCATGGGCTTAATGATTCATTCAGTTGTTTTGCAACTCAGAAACCGTTGGTGAGGTCACGGCCTCTGAGTTGTGTCATCGAAGTGCGTGACTTAAAAAGAGCCTGGCCAGGAAAGGAAACACTTCTCTTGATCTGCAAACATCTAGATAAACAGCAGTTGTGGGGAACAAAAGTCAGAAAGTTAGTGGTAGCCAAATGAGGCTGTGATAAATCATTAACAATTTGAGAGCAGACCAGAGCGATGTTGGGTTTGCTTGGCCTGCTCCTGAGCTCTTCAGAGAGCTATGTAGAAGAGCACAATAATCTGCTGACGGGAAGAAAATAATAAAGAAAAGTATCTTTCCTCTTTTTATTTTCTATAAATAAAATATGATCCTTCAGCTGGTGGATCCTTCAGTTGTGATCTGGTAACACAAGTCCTCAGCTCTGATCGCTCTTGGACTAAGCAGGTGCTTCAGGAGGAGGTTTTGGTGAATAGAAGCAGATTTGCTGTTCCTCATCAGGCCAATGCTCTGTCTTACCCTGTACCTCGCTGCTAAACCAGTAACGAGCACGGGATCATGTGAGTGGCCCCAATATGAGAGAGCAAAAGTCTGTCGAGGCCAGCATTGGCTGAACGGTGCTCAAATGCTCAGAACAGAGTGTGAGGACAGAAAAAAACCCAAGTGTATAGAGCACTAACCGTAACATTTTCCTGGTTTCTCCCCAGTAAGGCCCAGATGCTTTGGAGGAAGAGATGAGAGTGCAAGAAATAATACGCTGTTATGGAATAACCTCATGAAGGAGAAGCACTGCCCACTCTGGGCAATTAGGGACTGGCTGCTGTGATGAAGTTTCATTGTTTGTGTAATCCTCTCTGGGGTAACCAGAGGGAGGCTGCTTTTAGGGCCGACGTTTGGGCTTGTGATTTAATCCGCCGCTTTGGCTTTAGCGATTACACGCACGCAGCAGTTTGTGTTGTGGAATAACTCTGTGTACATAGAGAAATTCTGACACTGCTTCCCTGCCTGAATCAGGGTTGAGCCAACGGTGAGGAGATGCTCTGGGCTGCCAGAGAAGACCAAAGCGGAGGCCCTGACCTCTTGTGGTCGGCACTGAGGAACCAGAAGCGCTCTTGCCAGCACTGGTGCATCATTTAGTCCTAGAAACTATGCTGCTCTGTGAATTAAACCACTAACCTCAGGAAGGGGAAAAGTACATCATCCAGCAAATCAGTAGCCAGCCTATGGTCCATGAACCTGTGTGCAAAAATGGTACTTTCTGACTTCCAAGCTTTGCTTGTACCTCTACTGGATTATGCATCTTTGCCAAAATTCTTGTATTTGTAAGCCTGGAATGTTTTGTGTGAATGTCTGCATAGGTTTGTAAAAGGGAAGAAAGATGCTCATAATGCTGTTGCTGTGATTAACAAGAGCAGCTTTCAAAAGACACCAGAAGAACTATGTTCACTGGTTATGTTTTCAGCTTCCGAAAAAAAAATACACCACTTAAAACTGGACTTTTTCTTTTCTTCTTTCAGGGGTGCATTCTCCGAAGTTGTTTTGGCTGAAGAGAGAGCGAGTGGAAAACTCTTTGCAGTCAAATGCATTCCCAAGAAGGCACTGAAGGGAAAGGAGAGCAGCATAGAGAATGAAATTGCAGTCCTGAGAAAGTAAGTATCACACCTTCATTTCTGCTTCTTCACTTTGATTAAACTCCGGGTTTTAAGGAGCAGGAACAGTGAGTGACAAGTGTGACTGACAGGTTGTCTGCCCACCAGGCAGACGAGATCACCTGAGTTTAAATGATGCTGAAAATGTTTTGAGAAACGCTCTGGTTTTATTTTAGTATTAATACAGCCAGGTGACTGCAAAGTGGGGAAGAAGTGGAGTTAGGCTGAAGTAAAACCTATATGCCCTAAAAAGACCCTATCCACTAAATGTCAGCAGTTGGGTTACTGGCTTTGAGGAGAGCAGGAGCAGGGTTGTTATTTCCAAGTACTTCAAACAGTCTATACTCTATTTGATCTAAAATGAATTAGACATGCTATGAATTGTTATAGGTGATGGTGTCAGCCTGTACCGTGGAGAGATACCTCTGCTGGAAGCGAACTTCCCAGGGCATCTTCTGTTGTATCAGGGTTGTCTATGGTGTGTGATTTTTTTTTTATTTTTTTTTGTTTTTTTTTTTTTATAATTTTATTTTGTATTTTTTTCCTGACTGTGGCTGGAAGATATGGCTAAGAAAAGTCAGCAGTATATGAATATTCAGTATATGAATTCAGTGTATCCAAAGGCTTGATCTTTACCTCTTCCTCATCTTATGCCCTGAAGGTAGGATTCATATCACCTGACTTAAGATACTCGGGTCTGAACTTGTCACCTTTAACTTTCTTGTTAGGTAATGGAAAAGGGTTGGTAACTTTAGGATTTGTCTATGTAATATGGTTTAAACTTCTGAAAGTACCTTCTCTACTCAATGAATCAAAGTACAAGTATATAGAAGCCTAGGTTGGACTGGGGCAGTCTGATTCCTACTGCACTGCTGATCCCCAGTGAGACATCTTGCCCTCACTCTTGGTCATGTAGAAATTGATGGCTGATCACCTGGGCACCGTGTGACAAAACTGATCCTAAACTTTTAAAACTGCCTAGCTACTTCTGAACTAAATGCTCAGGCAGACTAAGCCAAAGGAGCAGGTTCAGAGACAAACTCAGCCATCTCAGTAGACAGAGGGAATCCTTTACAGTGGAGGGACACAAATGGGGGCTCCAAACACCTACAAGCATTTTCTGCAGTTGCCTTCCCCTTGCTGGATCTATATCAAGTTCGTAGAAGGTAAACTCAGTGATAAATACAATATGTTTGCTTCCTGTATACTATTATTGAGAACCTGGCGTAAAACTCAACCACTGGCATCTCCATAACCAGGTAATCGTCACCAATAATCGGCAGCTTGAAACAGTCCTTGTCCGTATGGATTTGTCCCCTGATACTCGTGTGGGTGCAAGAGCAGCAATAGTGACATGCAGTAAGGACTGCCTTGCACCAGCCTTGACCCTCAGCTAGAAGAGCAGAGAAATCATTCAGGGTATTTCTTGCTTCTGTGTTGTGAAACGTTTCTGTTCTCTGCAAACAATTTCCTGAGAAACCAAGAGGCGGCACCCAGGCTGTCCTGTTCCAGCTGCAAGGGTAGCAGAGTGTGTGGGTGGAAAGTTCCTTAATTTCATACAATTAGAACTACTCGGTCACTTGTCCCATGTGCGTTAGGACCTTAAGAGAGATTTTTCCTTTTTTATCTCCTGATGTCTTCTACTTAGCGGTTGCTAACACAAACTTTGCATGTAATTGTATTTATTCTGAAAATAGACATCTTTGTACCAGACACAATATTAAATTTGTATGTGCCACCAAGGAAACGCTTAGAAAATACTGAACTGCATCTGCCTGCTGTTGAGGAGAGGGGCTATCAACCTGTTCCTCTCTTCAATGAATTCTCTTCTTCAAAAGCTGTCAGTAAAGATAGATTTGAAAGGGACAGAATAGGTCCTGAGTAGCTGTTGCTGAGCTCCAAAGGTATCTAAGTGTCTTTGCTTTTGTTTCTGGTAGCCTGAGTGGGGATGGTTAGTTTGTGTGTTGTCTAATAAGTGGATGGGATGCCGGAGCCCTGGGCTGTCGTGTGTGGCTGTGAGGTGCCGCAGCCTTAATGTGCCGTGAGCTGGTAACTGCCACTTGGGAAGGGGATGTGCACAGAGGATGCTTGGCAGAAGGAACTGGTTCCTGTTTGAGAGGAAGACGTAGAGCCACAGAGGATGGATGCAGAGCAAATATAAATAGGCACATGTATTGGTGCTGGTCTCCCTTACTGGTTTTGTATTACACCCTTGAGGGATGCTTAAACTCCAGTGGGATAAAAGTCCCAAGGGACACCCTACTGAGCTGAAATGCAAGTAAACTCCTTGCAACCCTTTAGAGAAGGATCTCCTGTCTGGCACTGAACTTTCTCCTCCTATATCCAATCATCGGATAGTCTTCCTGCTGTCGAGAAATTTGCTTTCTGGCAGACATTTGCTGAGTGCTGTGAGATGCAACTCTTCTTGAGTTCTCCTGGTTGTATGTCAAACAGAGCCTTATTGGGGAATCCTGAATATACTCCCTGCAGCCTCTGCCAGCTCTCATGTGCGCTGCTTGTGCCCCTGTGTGTGCTGAGCAGGTTCTTAGAGATGCTCAGAGACTGTGCTGGCTGTGTCCAGGACTGATACGCACAAGCACGCTCAGGCTGCTCCAGTGGAGGTTTGCCCCCCTGCCAGTCCTGCCAAGTCATCCAGGTCCAGCAGACTCAATATAGAAAAGTGTTTGTAGTGTGTTGAAGTCCTACTTTAAATAACTTTTTTTCAAATTCAAGGTTAACAGTCTGTTCATGGAGTGCTATAGGAAGTAGAACCTGGCGATGAAAGCATGAATTCAATGACCAAAACCCTTGGGTTCCCTCTCACTTCACCTACTGATTTCCTATGTGATCTTCTGTCACAATATTTATTGTTTGTCTCAGTATCTGTTGTCTATGAAACAGCTTTTATTCAAAAGTCTTTCAAATAAGTTTTTACCTGCAGTTCTTTCTCATCTCAGCCAGCTCAGGAGAGTGGGTGCAAGAAGGGATGTTTCTTTTGCTGGGATTTTAGCGTGAAACAGTCACAGCGTCCTGTCAGACCTTCTGTGTGCCACCACTAAAAAACTGTTGGAAGTATTAATCAAATGTTCTGTGTTGGGGAAGGTCAGCAGTCCCCATATGAAGTACATGGAACGCAGGAGATTTTCTCTCCCTGTCTGCGGGCTTGGACAATCTTGCTGCCAAAACGAAATGACACATTTTAGAAGCGATATTCTGCTAAGAGAGGAGCGAGCTGCCAGCCAACTGATCTGCATGTTTGTGTGAGTGCCAGAGTGAATCATGCATACTCCATCATTTTATTTTTCCAGCCATGGCCAACAAATCTGTTCTTAAAAAAGAAAAAAGGCGGAAGAGCCGTTAAGTCAATATTTACGCCTAGCAACCTTAACAGGGTTCTTCCAATATGGACTCTTTTGTGTCCCGTGGAAATCCATGGCAACGTTCCCCAAAGACTCAGATGGGTGGGGACAGAGTGGGAAGGAGCTTGCTGTTGAGTGCAGTGCTGAGAGAGACTAAGTCTGCCGTTTATCCAGGAGCCTGAGTCCAACAAAGCATTTAGGGATGTGTCTAATTTTAGACAGCTATTCGTTCTGCTGTAATAGTTGAGTAGGCTGAGCTCACCTCGCTGAGCTCTGGGCTAAAGGGGTGCTTCAGAGCAGGGTGAAAGCCCCACTAGGCCCCTGTGTTTGGTACTGCATTGGGGAGTGTGTGTGCGTGTTCTTAATTTCTTCAGTTTGTCCCTGGATGATGTGCTGGTGCACAAAGATTCCTGGTTCTTCTAATTGTATGTGGGTTACCTGTAGCTGGACACAGGCTCATCACAAAATCAGGTGAGAAGCTGAGCTCACTCCACACCTGAAGAACTGCGTTCAGCTCTTGGGCCCCCAGTATGAAAAAAGACGCGGACCTCCTCAAGCAGCTCCAGGGAAGGGCCAAGAAGGTGATCAGGGGGTGGAGCACCTTCCCTATGAGGAAAGGCTGGGAGAGTTGGGGTTGTTCTGCCAGAGGAGAAGGCTCCAGGGAGGCCTTATTGTGGCCTTTCAGTATTTAAAGGGGACCTACAGAAACGGTGGGGAGGGACACTGGAACAGGTTGCCCAGAGAAGCTGTAGATGCCCCATCCCTGGAAGTATTCAAGACCAGGTTGAATGGAGCTTTGAGAAACCTGATCTAGTGGAAGTGCCCATGGCACAGGGGCTGGAACTAGATGATCTTTAAGGTCCCTTCCAAGCCAAAGCATTCTGTGATTTTTACGCTTTAAAATGTATTGGTTTTGCAGTGTTATGGTTTAGAATCTGTTTGTGGAGGAAATCTGTGTCTCTACAACAGGACTGTCACAGCTCTATTAGCCAACTGGCTATGGGGAATGACAGCATATGGTCACCTTCCTGTGACACAAACCTTTCCTGGCCTGAGATGCGGGGAGTTTCCTAACGTGCTCTGAAAGCAACTGTTTTCTGGGTTTGAACAGAAAGGTAAATGTAGGCTTTCCCATTGTTTGCTGCAGAATGGAGGAAATTTCTTCCACTTATGGTAATTGTGCAGGTGTGAACACGCTGCAAGATGAATCGTCTGTTAGACAAGTTCCTGAAGGCAGTAGGTGGTGTGAAGAGTTGGGACTGCAGAGAAACACCAGTCTGAGGTTCTACTTAAACAGAAAATAAACAGCCTTGTAAGAGTCAGACACAGAAAAATATGCCTGATTATTATTTTTTCTTTTTTTTTCCTCTTGGCTGCACCACTATTAATCACAAGAAACTTTCTAGCTGCCTGGGCAATACCAACACAATCATACAGATTCAGTGCTGAGTCAGAGCAAAGCAAAGGGAGGAACAGTAAACTGTGTGTAGCCCTGCATCCAGGTGTATCGATTACTTAATAGCAGTAATGTGCACAAATAAGTGTCTGGTTAAGCAAATGCTGTTTAGCTAGCAAATCATACTCTGCTTTAGCTCGTTTCTGCTGAACAGGGATTTTAAAAATCATTTTTAAACTATTTATGTATCTCTTACTCTGCCCCTCTCCTCTTTACTCTCCTAGATCTTCTAGGGGAGGCACCATTAAATTCCTTATTAGAAATCAGAGCCATGCCTAATTGCAGACTGAAGCCATTTTTCCTGTTAAGCGGTATAATCAAACCATTTTGAGCAGGTCAGCTAAAATTCTGCCTCTGCTTTCCATTCCCGTTTCCTCGGAAGACAGAGGAGACTGGGTATTCAGGCAGGGATTCATTCCCAGGCAGCTGCCTCACTCCTTATATGCCTGCACCTATAGCCAGGAGCTGCTGCTATATTAAGGAGCAGGGAGAGAGGCAGGGAGTCACCCTTCTGCAAAATCTGGGAGGTCAGGGCTGTACCCGTCTCAAAACTAAACAAAAAACAGTAATGAGAGGTTTTCCTAAAGCGAGTGAAAGTGTGGGTGTTCCTACTCTCCCGTAAGTCAGGTGGTGGTCAAGGGGGCCCCTTGCTCCATCCCATAAAGTAAGACCATTCCCCACATTGAAGAGGACACCCTTTATGACAAGTATAGATTTAACATGAAGGCTAAAAGAGAAATTTAAAAAATTGTACCTTCTTGCTCCTTTTTGGTATCCCATTGATGAATTCCCTCTAAATTCTCCTTGTCCCAGATTCTTGTCTCTGTAAGAGCTTATCCCTCTGGAGCTAACCCGATAGCCTCTAGGAAGATGAATCCAAATTTAGTTTTGAAACCCATTAGTAACCTCTTATTAAACTCTTCTATGCAATTTAACTCGGAATCAAAGGCTACATTAATTCTCAATAAAATTGGCCATGCAGTAGTTTAATGTGCCCTAACATAAATTCAGGCATTTAATTAATTCAGATTAACATTCCTGGGTGACTCTGTGGGACAGACCCATCTATTTGAGCCACAGCTCTCTCTGGGTCAAAAAATATAGCCCTTGCAGGACTAGACGGTCCCATAGTCCAGTTTCCCAGTCTGGAGGCTCTGCTGGTGCCCACTAACACTCTCCTATAGTAATGATATTTCTCTGCGAGGTCACAGAACTGGAGTACAGGGCCAGCTGAATTGGAGACACAGATCCTGTGTTAATAAGTGTTAACATAAAAGTGATGGTAATGAAATTGTTAGCTGATATATGAAAAGCTATGGAAAAGGGGTTAATGACTAATTACCTCTTTACACCTGAGCAATAAGAGCTCTTTTTCTTGTAAAGAAGTGAATGGGATGGTTAGAAAAGGAAAAAAATAAAAAAAGCTCTTGGCATTTCTGTCTGTCAGGTAACGTTATTTCTCTGAAGCTTTGCTCACCCTATAGACAAAATAGGCTTGCTGCTTTTTTTTCTTTCCCCTTTTTTTTTTTTTCCCCCTCTGTGAATAACGGTGAGAAGATAGACTGCCTCAGCAAGAATTGGAGAGACAGCTGGTGGTTATATTAAGTAATCACTTTCAGAGAAAGCTTTTATATAGATTTACTTGTTAAAACCTGGCTTGCTCATGCCATTGCAGTCGCGCTGGGGTGACAGAAGGCTGACTCTGCCCTTCCCACGTGGCCGTGCTCCAAGCCCTGCCAACTGCAAATCCAGGGCATCCCAAAAGCCGGCTCCGCGGCAGGGCTCTACAGTCCTGAGGATGGCTCGGGGTACCCAGGCATCCAGCTACCAGTTAGGAGGTAATACACAGTGGTACCATTAATGATGTTCATGTTAGTGGTGGAATAGTAGAGTCCTTCCAAGAATTTATTTGTTGGCATCCCGAACGGATACACTTTGTCATTGCCCCCGTGCATCTGCTGGGATGATCTGGGTGCCTGGTGGGACCTCGGTACCCACCGTCGGAGCTCCTCCTTACTGCTGGGCACTACTGCAGGCATCCCTGCTAGGGAGGCAGGTTAGGTGTGGAAAGGAACCAGGATCTACAAAATGCTTCAGGGTAGGGGGCCAGTTGGGCATGCCTGGGGGCTGACGTCAGCTTTAGACCGTGAGATCATGTCCTGAACCAAGCTGATGCAGACTGGATGAGTTGTCCTTCTCATGTTTCAGGCAAGAGTGAATCTGACCCTACATATGTGGGCATGACACAGGACAGCTCTGCCTTGGCACTGGTGGTTGTCATATTTTTAAGTAAATCATCTTGCTGCAAAGAATTAGTGCAAGTGAAAAAAATGTGAAACCTGAAACAAAGCTGACTCCATTTTTGATCACTGACATGCTGGAAACCTTGCAGGGGAAGACTTTGCATCCAGGACTGCCTGGATTGTATTTCATTCTGGATTAGATGTAAGCAGATGTAGGGAAGCAGATCAGGGCATCTTTAGAATCCTGAAATACATTAAAGGAGAGAGAAAAATCCTCTCTGTAACAGTAAACACAAACAAAATCCCTTGCATTTTCTCCCATCTAACACCGTTTCATTTATACGCGGCGTGCTCCGTAATAGCAGTAGCGACGGCGCGCGGCATTTCTGTGTCAGTCTGCCTGAAACGGCGAGCGCAGGCCCATGTGTTCCTTCAAGTAGGTTATAGCCTGCTAAGTCATTTCACTGTAGTTGCTGGGTGACAATGCAGCTGTCCTCTCTTCTGGGTGGCGATGGTTTACCCAATCTCCCTTGCATAACTGTTGTTCTTCAAGGTCATCCCATACCCTGACTCGACTCAAAAAATGACATATCCATATTGGGAGGAGGGTGAAGATCAGAGGGGATGAAAGTACATCGTGGCTCAGGGCTCTGGCTTGGAAAATAATTCAATCTGTTGTGGAAGAAACAGCTTCTTTCTGAAATAGTTGCTCTGAGATGCTTTCAAATTAGCACAATAGTTTTTTTCAGCCTTAGCTGGAGTCAACTTCTAGGCCAGATGTGTGTTTTATGTGGACCTTGTCCTGTGCATAGCTGGAATAACAGAGCTGAGATCCTTTCAGAGCTGCTAAAGGAATGAGAATATGCACCCCATTTTCCAGTATTTATTACTCAGAAAAATGATTACAATTGTGTTTCAGTGGGACCAGTATCTGATTATTTGCACCATTGTCTGTTACCTAAGAGGAAAGAATTGTTAGGATGCATAAAGACCCTTTAATAAGAGCTAACAGTTTGATAAATAACTCAGCTTTATATCTGGATGCATAAGGTCTGTCTTTGTTACACCCACATCTTTAAAGCTAAGAGTTACCTCATTTGTAAGCACGTGCCTTCGCTTTGGGATTACGGAACTCACAGAAGCTAAGGTGGGTTAGTCTACATAGGAGGACATGCAGCTGTACGTTCCAAACCACTGTAGATGTGAGCAGTTACAGACTGCAACAGCTCTTTTTGAAGCAGCACTACAATGTAGTGTTTAGAATTTGCAGGTGGTGCAGTAGTAGTAGGGAAAGTGTTTTCACAAATGCTTGCAGCCCAGATCTTCAAGGATGTGTTGGTGTCTAAAAGCTCCTGAAGATACAGTCCTAGGGGGCTTCATTAGGCAAAATATTTAATCTTCTGTTTTTTCTCACAAGATTCTTCATAGATATTCTGGAATATTTTGCCCAAAACTAAGGATTTTTTCCATGAAAGTAATTTCTTCATTTAGAAAAAAAAGTATAAAAGGCTATTTAAAGATTTCATGGCATTAGCCAAGCGAAGATGTCCTTGTCAAAATATTGTCAACGTATTGCATTGAGCCTGTCTTCTCTAACTGTACGTACAGATTGTTCTGTATTAATCTGCTGTGATGTTGGGTCCCAGTTAGTTTCTAACCACAAGATGACCATATTTTGATGATGGGTAAATTATTTACATGCTGAGTCCAAGCACCTCAATGGATACTATTTTATCTTACTTTCATGCTGTTAAAATCCATGGCATAAAACTCATAAAACGCTGGAGTATCTGAGTGATGAATTAGACTTATAATTTGTGAAGCACTACATTAAGGAAAACGAAACCTTGCATTTGCAAGGTAGGATTCATCTGGCCAGCTGGAAGCATCCTTAAGGTATGCAGCTGCATCTGAGCTCAAATCTCACTTGCTGTGGAAATCATAAAATATGCATTTCTAAGTGGATCAGAATGTACAAGGAGGAAAAACAAGTATTCCAAAAATGTCAGTTCAAGAAGATAGAAACTGAAATCTTATCGGAAATGGCAATTTTCATGAGCACTCCTTGTCCAAAGCAGTTGTTTGCTCTTGGCTGCATGCTAAAATGCTTTGTGAATACAAGGTGCTGTGGTTTTGGCCGCCTTTATATGAAATTAGACCAGTAATGTTGTTGTTGGGCAATTTTTTTCTGATATGCGGCCTCACTTATTGACAACTTCTACCTCCTGCTTTCATTTATAGAAGGTGAATCACAATTACATTTTTGTGTCTCACTAAGGTCGTGATTCTAAGTGTCTTGAACCAGAGTTTGGCACACAGGGACTGGCTCTCACCGAATCACAGAATTACCATGGTTGGAAAAGACGTTTAAGATCATCAAGTCCAACCAGTACCTAACTCTACCAGTGCCACTACTACACCATATCTAGACAGCCTTTAAATACATTCAGAGTTGGGGATTCAACCATATCCCTGGGCAGCCTATTCCAGTCTTAGATAACCCTTTTGATATAGAAGTTTTGCTAATGTTCAACCTAAACCTCCCTTGTGTAGCTTGTGGCCATTTCTTCTTGTCCTATCAGTTGTGACTTGTGAGAACAGACCAACACCCACCTCTCTACAACCACTTTTCAGTGATGACTACCTTTCAGGTAGTTCTAGGAAGCAGTAAGGTCTCTCCTCAGCCTCCTTTTCTTCAAACTGAACAACACCAGCTCCCTCAGCAGCTCCTCACAAGACTTATTCTCAAGACCCTTCACCATCTTTGTTCCCCTTCTCTGGACCTGCTCCAGCACCTCAATATCTGTCTTATGCTGCAGCTCCCAAAACTGAACAGTGCTCAAGGTGCGGCCTCACCAGTGCCAAGTACAGTGGCACATCCCTGCCCTACTCCTGCTGGCCACACTATTTCTGATACAGGCCAGGATGCTGTTGGCCAGCTTGGCACACGCTGGCTCATGTTCAGACAGCTATCAGCAAACACCCCCAGGTCCCTTTCTGCCGAGCATCTTTCCAGCCACTCCTTCCCAAGCCTGTAGCGCTGCCTGGGGTTGTTGTGGCTCCAAGTGCAGGACTCGGCACTTGGCCTTGTTGAAGCCCATAGGATTTGCCTCAGCCCATTGATCCAGCCTGTCCAGGTCCCTCTGAAGAGCCTTCCTACTCTTAAGCAAATCAACACTCCCACCTAACTTGGTGTCATCCGCAAAACTTACTGAGGGTGCTCTATATCTCCTCATCAAGGTCATTGATAAAGATTATAGACAGGAGCGGCTCCAGCACTGAGCCCTGGGGAACACCACTTGTGACTGGCCACCGTCGGAATTTAACTCCGTTCACAGTGTCAAAAATTTTACCGAAGTCCAGGTAAACAATGTCTGCAGCCTTTCCCTCATCCACCAAGTGGGTCACCTTGGCGTAGAAGATGAGGTTCGTTAAGCAGGACCTGCCCTTCATGAACTAATGATTACTGAGCCTGATCACCTGCTTGTCCTGTAAATGGTGTGTTATGGCACTCAAGATGGTTTGTTCCATGGCCTTCCCTGTCACTGAGGTCAGACTGACAGGTCTGTGGTTCCCTGGATCCTCCTTCTGGCCCTTCTTATCTATGGATGTCATGTTTGCTAATCTCCAGTCTGTTGGGCCCTCCCCACTTAGCCAGGACTGATGATAAATCGTGAGGAGTGGCTTGGTGAGCACATCTGCCAGCTTACACATATCTGACTATAATAAAATGGGAAAGTATTTGCACTCCATCCGTGGTTCACCTGCAGCAGGTTAAACCTAACAGCAACCTCTGTGTTTGGAACATATCCAATATATCCTGAACTGACAGCTGCATAAATTGTTTGGTATTTGGCCAACTAAGTCTGCAGTTGTCATCTGTAATACATATTGATTCACTCTTACAATGCTTACTCATACAACACTTTGTGTTCAGCAGGAGTTCTGAAGTAAAAAAAAGTAAAAAAAAAAAAAAGTAAATCTGTAGGTACAGAGTTTGTCCTTTAACAAAGAAAGGCATGTAAGATGCTCTTAAATGTCTGTGGGCTGCCCTAGTGCTCAGTTTGACCAAGGAAACGGTGATGACAATTTTGTTCCAAATTAAACATATTCATAAGGCATTGGCTTCATCAAAATAGATGGTTTTTATTCTGAGTTGAGTGGCCATACTAGGGGGTTCTACTTCTGTAGCTATAGGACTTTATTAATCACATCAATTTCCAAAGTAAAGCCTAATATTTTCCTCGATTGCCTCCCCGTTTCTGTGTCTCTGGCTGTCGGAGACATCTGCCTATGTTGCCCAGGTCTTAAATCTCTATAAGTGCAGAAATATGTGGGTTAGTTTTAATATTGACAATTTGTAATAGTAAGTGGACTATGAAATATTTCCCTAAGGATACGCGACAGCTAGCTTGTACTATGCCAGATATCTTACCAAATTAAAATTATGGAGCATTACATTAAACAGAGATGTTACTGCCTCCTTTACTTCTCCATAAGTTTGTGGTTGTTTTCCCAGGAGAATAGAGACACAGGTTCTTAGAGACAATATTTTTTTTTTTTTTCTGAAAGTATTAAAAAATATAAATAGCAGAACTAATTTATTTTTCTTGAAATTTTGTTCAATAATGTGAGAAGGAGTATCAGGAAGCTCTAGCAAATAATCTAATATATATTCTACTTCCATACTGGATCAAAACCGACGGACAGATGCATGGCAGTGAAGTGTGCTGGATATGTTTTTGCACACTAGCACTGCCTCCTTCTGAGATTAGTCCAAAATTTCTATATATAATCCGTTTGATTCCCACCAAACAGAGTAACAGCCTGCTTTGAATATCTTCATAACTTTGTGGTATCTCCTGTCTTGACTGACGCACCAGGGATTAAACTGGGACCTTTTTGGGTTTACACATAGATATCTTTACAGCCTCAGCTAAGCAACCTTTGCCTGTGGGCAACTGGAACAGATTCAGACCTTGGTGGCCCAAGCACCGAGTGCAATACTTAGTTCAAGCCACAATACTTGTTTGTAAAATACACATCAGCTTGGGGTGATTTTTCAGGTGTTTAAGACTCTTTTTTTTCCCCTCTGCCAAAACCAGAAGAGTCCACATGCTGCAGCAATATTTGGCATAATGCATTTTGTCAAGAAACATCTCTCTAGAGCGAGGCAGTCTGGTCACTCCCGTGTCTGCTGTAAAAGTGGTATTAGAACAGAGAAGAGTGGCTGTTCACAGCTTTGCTCTTAAAAGGGATAATAGGGGATTTCTAACTGAAGACAAAGAGGAAAGGTCTTTTTCATTATTTGTAAAATGCTCTCTTATATGAATCACAACAAATATGTGGACGTGGCACAGTCCACAGAGATGTATTTTTTATTGGTATTTTTATATAGAAATGCCAGTTCTTCCCTTTCTAAAGATAAAATACTACTGTTGTAGTGATGGTTGGCTGCTTTTCTATTTACTACAAAGGGGTTGGTGGGAGGGAAGTTGGAAACTCTGGTGAAGTTTGAAACTTTTCCTTCTGTGTTTTTTGGGTGCATAAGAAAATTACCATTGAGTGGAGCTGCCGCGTGTCCCACAGTGTTTACGCCTTGTCCTTGCCATTTATGGTGTACAAAACATGCATCCAAGCCATGTGGCATCAACATGGGTAAACGAGCGCTTGTCGTTAACAAATAGACATTAGTAACATGATCTAATGCTATTCTGGTCAATAGGAAAATTCAAAGTCGTTGAACTTGGTTATATGACTCTTTGAGGCTCCCTTGAGAATCTCAGCCCAAAGCAAAAGTGGAAAGAAAGCCAAAGCCGAGGTCGCCCATGAGGGTGACGGAGCTTTGTCTTATGCGGTCATGCAATGTGGACTCAGGGCTTTATACATGGCAGATGTGCTGCACAGCCCCCTTTCCTGGTTTCCAGTGCCTCCTGAATTGCTGTATCCTAAAAAAAAAAAAAAAGCCGTAGCTCAGATATGTGGCTTTACTCTTCCAAAGGCAGTTACTCCACCTTCATGTCGTCGTAACTCGGGCACATCTAAGCCAACACAGGATCGTGACTTTCCTATAGGGATAGCTCTTCGCTGTCTCTGGATGATGGGTCGGAACCATGGGTGCTTCATGGGGTTACTTCTGATTAAGGCTGCTGTGGCTGAGGCCAGACTTGATCCTGCAGAGAAGGGGTCTGCCAAGGGCAGATCACGTCCCCTTTCCTCCCTCCAGCTATCCATAGAGCTGGGACAAGGGAATCTTACTTCTGTGAAAGGGTGGGGAACGTAGGCTGCATCTTTTCAAGTGGGATTTTCTCCTGCTGGGTCTTGCTGCTGGCATTAAGTTGGGTTTCCTTACAGTAATTGATGGACCAGGCACAGAGTTCACCATCACACTTCACCCTGAAAAGATGGGGTTGGCACACAGGAAATTTTCTCCCCACTCTTGGCTCTGATTTACTATTAGGGCCTCGAATTGCCAACTGTGTTTAAAATTCCTTCTTTCATTAGAAGCATATGTTTGTGATTTTCTTTCGTATGATGACATAGTTTGCACTCTTACTCAAGAGCCGTTTTTTAATAGGATCAACTATATTTGGAATGGCTCTGAATTGCTCTTGAAGATTGATGTCAGTATTTCTGGCAATTTTTCACTGTTTTTCTTTTCCCGTAGTTGAGTATTAAATACCTATTCAAGCTGGGAGCACCTATACCACTTTATTTTAAGATAGTTTGATTTGTTTTATTTTAGTGCTATGTAGTAGTAGCTGATCTAGGTAAACCTGTTAGGAGGACAATTTGTGGCAGATTTAGTAAATAATAGAAAGGGTATGTCAATGAACGTAGAGAGTTGTGCTTTGCATCACTTTACACACAGGGAAATCTTTCAGGCTTTAGAGACCTGATCCTGTGTTGACTCTCTCACATCCGTGTCTCAAGTAGACTTGAGTGGCACTGTTAAAATCTTCTGCACGGGAGAGAGGTCTGGATCACATTGAAACCCTCTATCCAGGGGTCATTAAAAGACCTCATAGGTTTCATTAGCTATATAATTTCCTACAGCATTCGTGTGGGACATGACTGTTTTGTCTCTTGGGGGCTAGTCATATGTAGTTCATCACTGTCCTTCTAGTCCTTCACTGCCTTAGACTACAAACCAAGGAATGTCAGACTTACCTCCCAGCACCCAGTTGCTGGGTCTGCCCTCCTTAGTGCTTCGATCTCTCTTAGCATCAGTTCCAGCTTTCTGCTCACCTGAAGGCAGCAGGTTGGAAATAACGCATACCCTGGAGCATCTGAAAATGCAGACTTTACACTCTTTTCAGTATAGATTGTGTTTTTAATCTAATTTACATAGCAGGAAGGGGGCCTACAGGAAACCTGGAGAGGGACTTTTTATAAGGGCGTGTGGCGATAGGACCAGGGGCAATGGTTTTAAATTAGATCAGGGTAGATTTAGATTAGACATTAGGAAGAAGTTCTTTACTATGAGGGTGGTGAGACACTGGAATGGATTGCCCAGAGAAGCTGTGGACATCTCATTCCTGAAAGTATTTAAGACCAAGCTAGATGAGACTCTGAGCAACCTGGTCTAGAGGAAGTCATCCCTGCCCGCGGCAGGGGGATTGGAACTAGATGATCTTTAAGGCCTCTTCCACCTCAAGCCGTTCTATCATGCTGTGATATGTAAGTGTAAACTGAAAAATAATTACAGCAAGTTTGGCTTAGTTAATAACACACACAAATGCTTTGGTCAGCACATGGCCATATGCACCTCAGGAGCCTCCACATGTTGAGTCTTCTTCACCCATTGGCACAGTTTATCTTCAATGGAGAAGGTGAAGAGAGTATATTCAGCTCGAGGGTCCTTTCAAGGGAGACCTGTCTGGTGTAAGAGGGAGCGTGCAACTCAATATGCTGCAGATTTTGATCTTGTACCATTTTGGAAACGCCTTTAAGACGCTCTTGTGAAGAAGTAATACACCTTTTTCAACAGAAAAAAACAAAACCAGGACCCAAACTGTTCAAATGTTGAGGCTCATTTTGGACTAGACTTTGGGTTTAGGCAATCCCTCTCTTTTAACTCTGTGTTTAATACTGGAAAGAGAAAGTCACTCACCTGGTCTGACCTTTTTCATCAAATGAGCTGTGTTGCTTCATCATTTTATGCTACATATATCTTGATAACTGGATTTGACTAATGCATAATAGTTTATTTTTTTGACCCAGTCATAGTGCTTTGCGAGAGTCTCCTGCTTATTCGCTAGAACTGCGAAAGCATCTCCTCTACTCTTTTCAAAAAATATTCTATTATTCCCATTTGTCGGGGAATTTGTTGGGATTTAACTTCTATTTACTTGTAGGTGTATTTCTCAAAGTATTTAAAAATCTGGTGTTTCTTTATTTTTCTGCCTATATAGGTACTTGTTTTGCATAATCTCTCTATTTTTACTAAGCAGAACTGAATAGGATTCTTCTTTATAGACACCCTTTGGCAGCTGGAGAATATTTTGGTCATTCCACATGTGTACTCTGTAGCTAGAAGTGTTCTCTTGGCACATAGTGATTTATGGGGTGTGTGGTAGGAGAATGACATGTGTTTTCAGAGTGGGGTAGTCCTGAAAAGAGCGCTTGATTTGGTAATAATCCTGGTGATAATCCAGATTTTATCTGTATTTATTAAGTGCCCCTGTGAGGTTTGATTAACTGAGAAGTAGGAAGAGCTGATTTTAGGAGCACACTGACACTGTGGGGAAGGCACAGCAAGGACCTATAGCCAAGGACTTGAAATATCTGGAACTGGTGCAAAAAGAGAGGTTTGGGGGAATGAGCTCCCTGAATGCTGTGGGTGATTTGTTTCTTGCTTTTAGGAACGTGAAAGAGCATAAACCCAAGAGCTTATTCTGGAAGTGGCTCAATAAAAATGGTTTTCAGCCATTTGAATAGGCAGATGCTTTAATTCTTTTCCAGTTGCAGGGCCAGCTCCTCTGCAGCAATTTAATTTGAAGCTCACAGATGATGGATTTACTTATGTAGTTATCCTTTACAGACCCTGTGAAGCCCACAGATCTCTGAGGGTCTGCACTCCTGAGGGTGCAAACCACCCCTCTGAAGTATGGAGGAATTAAAAGAAACTTAAATAAATAAATAAAACCAACAGGAGAAAGCAGAAGCTAACTGTGGCAGCTTAAAATTACCACAGAGGAGCCATGCTGGATGCCTCCAGTAACAGGACAGTTGTGAAGGAGTCAATATTGGATATGGTTTTCAGGAAGTCCCTGTATATTAACTTTTTTTTTTTTTTCCCCCCGCTACTAAGTACTTAAGCTTGTAGCGTTTTTAATTGGCCTTTCAGGAATCTCAGCCACTCCTTGCCTGTCCGTGCACTATGGCCACTCTATGAAGGAGAACCTGTTGGTATCACTGAGAGGGTTGGTGTGTGTGGTTTCGTTCTTGGTCCTGTCCACGGTTTCCCTTCTGCAACACGGAGGAACAAGCTCAGAAAATGGGATTTTTCTGCGTCTATTCCAGACTAAACTTATATTTTGAGTGTCTTAAAAGAGTATCTCTTCCCCAAACATCCTCCCTCCTGCAACTACACATGCCCCAGGGTTTGTTGGGTGGTGGCAAAGCCCCACTGAAATAACATTTTTGAAGTGAAATCGTAAACATTGCTGAGTTATATAAATATCAGTACTTGGCACTGTTATACAGAGCCAAAAGTATTGCTGGGAGAAAGCAGTTAATTAAAAACTGCTTTGCAGTGCTGTGCTCTTCCTTGAATTAAAAAGAAAGTGGAGCATTGCGAGCAGTTGCTCTTGCTCTTGTTTAAACAGCTTTTCCCACAATTTCACCTCTTTATTTTTGAAAATGTTGAGGAATTACACTGCTGATCAAAGAACTGTCATAGAGTCTACTATGGTAGAACTAGAAGCTTTTTTCACACCTCTGCCAATAGGATTTATTTGTCCTATAACACGGCAAAAATGCTCCTCGCTTGGAATTGTTACACTTGTAGTAATCCACCCTTCCCTAGAAGGCATAATACACTCAACTCTAAATAGAAAATATATTTAAACATGACACATGGCCACGTGGATGCTTTTATGATTGAGTAATCCAGGAGAAAGGGAGAATGGGAGCAAGACAAATAGATTCAAGAAAAAATTTTCACGAACTTGGCTGCTGAAAGGACTTCACCAAACAGTCAATTCCTGGTGCATTTTTTTTGTGCTCCTCACTTAAACCAGGGAAAAAACCTGAAAGCGTTCTCAAAACCTGGGAACGCGAATAGGAACTGTGAATCCCTTTGCAAACCTGCAGTTTGTTCAAATTTGCCTTTAGTATTTCATAGATAGTGGAATTTTACAAGGAAGCTCTAAAAGCTCTGGGAAGCCAAGTGAAATTATGTGCCAGATCATTCTTGCCCTCAAAGAAGCGGTTTCCAAATGTCATCGGAGGTGCATCCCTGTGGTTGATACTGAAGGCCAGATGCTGGCCATAGTCATGGCTGGAAAAAGATTTGACAAGGGCTCAAACCTCCCCAGAGTTCATTGCCTGAATCAAAACAAAAATCTAACAGGGATCAATAAGCACTCAGAGCTGCAGAGGAGTCGGGGGTTCTGCAGCGAGATGCCTGCGAGGATTTGTGTCGATCTGAGAATTCTAGTTCTGTGTGGGGGTTGTCTCGTACAGAGCGCAGTGTGCACCATGTATTACAAAATAGATTTGTCTGTAAACGATGCTGACCTTTACCATGGTGCGGTCGGCTTGAAAAGAACGCCCTGAGGACACTACTCCACCAAGCAGGCAACACTCTGATTTCTGTAATTTGTGTGTGGTATTTCGGGCTTCAGAAAGGCTAAGCCATTTCCGTGCTGTCACTCCTCACTAGATACCTTAACACCTTCTTGTCCAGGCCCTGGCTGGTAATTCTGCTCTAAGCCAAATTATTTTGTTAGGGATGGATGTGTAGAGCGTAGCTGTCCCATGAAGAATAGTATTTTTGCTGTTTCCTTTGGTTGGGGTCAATGGGGTTCCTCACACAACTGACTTGTGTGCTATGAGGAGAAAGGCCACGGGCAAGCGGTCATTGATGGGACGTGTATTGTGATATGGACCACATCATAAACCCATTTATGTGTGCATCTCTTAGCCCCAAAGGAATATCGTTAACCATCATGATTCATAGCTGTCTCTCACCATGGTATTTTGGCACTGTGTTGGCAACACTACAAACAATGAAGTACCAAAAAAATTCTTCTCTGCCTGTGAAGAGGTGGGAGCATTTTCTTAAGGTCTGTGGGAAAAGCATTCACAGAGAAACAGATCTTTCAGCAGATCTGATGGTGACAAGGACGTAGGTATTAGTAGAAATCATTTGGATTGTGGTGGTGCTCGAGGGCCCATCCTGAACAAAAATCCTCTAATAGTAATTCCTGTAGAAAAACAAAACATTCCTTTGCCTGCTCACGTACTCTGTCCCCTCCTGCTCTCCTTTAGAAAGCTCTTCCAGAGCATTGGGTCAGCCATTGAGATACCTTTTCTCCTTTCCCCTTGGAGCTGTTAAACTTACCGTGTCTGACTGCCACTGCTGAAATAACTGAGCCTGGGAGAAAGGTGGATGCTCCCTGGGGTAGCATAAGCTTAACTTAGTCTGAGAGGTTTTTAGATCAGTACTAAAACCTGTCCTTGGATGCCCTACAGAGCTGGGGATACCGTGGTGTGATGCAGTACACAGATGTTGGATTGACCCGTGGTGAGAATGAAACTAGGCAGTGGGCCCAGTTTCTTTGTGAACTCTTTGGTCAGAGACGGGCAAGGCAAATACGCTACTGGGAGTCAAGGTGGTGATCAAGTCTTTTTGTTTCCTTTCTGGGAACGGGAAACGGTCCCGCTTTGTTCAAGGCATCACTGCAGCAGGACGCCCTCCCTCAAACAGTTAAGTGCTGATGCTTGTCTGAGATATTTCCTTCTTCTGGGGAATGTGTTAAGCACTAAATGATGCATGAGCCCCGTTGGCAGGGGAAGTGTTACATTCTGTATGAAACTGTACACAGACTATTTATTTTTCACTGATGATTTTATTCTGGTAGCCAGGTGTGGTTCCAGGCTAACTTGACATGCTAAGCAGGCCCCGAAGCAAAGCGATAATTTGCGTTCCTCTAAACAAACACATCCTTTAATTACTGTTTTAAAGGTGATCTCACATAGGAAGAAGCAGTATCAAATAATTGTCTAGGGTGGGACACATGTCAGACTGGCACTGAAGCAAAAAAAAAGTCTTGAAGTTGTAATGACTTGTCTTTACGCTTGGCATGCCGCTTCGCTTGCCCCAAATTTAGTTAGATCTTGAGTGTGATATTTGCTAGAAAATACCGTTTTCTTAGGCATCAGTATCTGTGTAAATTGGGGGGGGGGAAAGTCTCTTTCTTATCAGTTGGTCTTTGCTTCATGTTTTTTGCTTTTATTATTTGCTTTTTTCCCATGCGTATCTTGATAGGTGAGTGCTTGTAATGTCAGCCAGGGACTGAACAGGGTTCTCCTGTGATAAAGACAGGAGATGCTGTAGCGTAAGTTAGAAGAGGCCGCTCCTGCAGGAAGGGTTGTTACAGGCTCTTAACAACTGCACATGGGGTACAGAGGGGGACCCAGAACACACAATCATCAAAGAATTGTATCTTGAGGAATGCACAATCGAGACAAGCCTCTAAGTAATTAAGATTGCAGTCGGCTTACATTATGAAGCCCAACTTTTGATCCTCTCTTCTCCCCGTGGTTACGGCTTACAAAATGTAATTGGCTTCAAAGATGACATATTTATTTTGAAATAGTCTGCTTTCATTTCTGCAGAGTGAAAGGGAAATTAATCCAGATTGGGTTTAGTGACAAACCACTAGGCAAGTCGGCATTTGTTGAACACTTCTGTGTGTTCTTCTGAAGTTGCCATCCCCTACCATTACCGTGCCACTGACGGCGGTGCTGGGCAAGGTACAGGACAACATGGACACCATCATTCTCTGCTTTCATCCATGAGGGACAATAATGACAACAGCTTCAATTTGAGCTTGCTTTTTTATTCCGTGTGTGGACTAGCAGAGTTAGAAGGTCTCTTATACAGCATGTTGGAGATGGTGGCTGAATAATTGCTCTATATTATTTATTGAGTGTCTCTAAGAATTCCCCAAAATGCACTTTACGCTTTCACTTTAAAAAAAAATAAATCTGAAATTATTTAATAAGGCAGTTATGTTATTACATTACTAAACAAAATTGTCTTATAGTTGTCTAGGCTGTGGTTGTTTTCTCCTTATTTGTATGAACCTTTTTCTGTCATTTCTGTTCATGTATTTTGTGTATTATAAAACCCTCTTCATCACACTCCAAGAGGAAAACAACATGCTTGGAAAAAGCAATCTGTTAGAAAACACCTCAGCATTCAAGATCTCTGCAGTCCATGTTAGTAACAGAGAGAGAATAAAGACTTCATCAAAAGTCCTCATCATCTGATTATTGTTCCACTTTTCAGCAAAACACGTGTAATATCACCAGTGACTGCAGCCACGACATGTCATGGCAGTGTGTCCAGGAACATGTACACTTGAGATAATACCCAGACAGATACTCAGCAAACACTACACGAATATAAAGAACAGAGAAAGGGGAAAAAAAAGCCTTTTTTTTTTGTAGCTATGCTGCACTGTATGGATCAGTACAGTTCACCACCAGAAACCTGTTTAAATTTCAGAAAACAAACACTTGTTTAAACAATCTCCTTCCATTAGAATCCAGTCAGAGGCTTCTTTGTTCGGGCTCTTCCGAGATGATTCTTTATCCTTCATCCAAAACTATTGCAATTTCATCAGAGTGACCTGTAGCACGCTTCAGCTCGCAATAACAGGAGTTTGCACGTTGAAATGTTGCGGCCCCTGTAATGGCAATAACTGGTAACTTTAACAAATGCGCGTTCCCTTTTCGAAGCGAGGTTCCTTGTGCTGCGGCAGCAGTTGTAGGCAGGCTGAGGGTTGTAACTTGTTTGTATGAATATCACGTGCAGCTGAGTTTACATATTCGATGCGATCCTGTCTGACTCCAAGGAGATAAATTAAATTAAGTTCTCAGAAAGGAAGTAATTAGACCGTGAAACAATGGCAAAGATAAGGCACGATGGGGGAAAATGGCCTTGAATAAGCAGGGAGTGGTGGGAGCTCTTAGTGGAGAAATACAGATTTCCTTAGCTCTTAATACATTCGCAAAGCTAAGACTTCTCAAAATTAAAATCGGAACCAAAGGGGATGCTACAGATCATCTGACAATCCTGCCTTTGGGGACAGAAGGGACAGCTTGGTTGGGGAACAGTGTTGTCAAGAAATCTTCATCAGAAAGCAGTGCTGAGAGAAAGGTCTTCAAAACGGGTTAAATCAGCCTTTTCTCTTGCTTGCCACAGACCCTTTTAGAAAATAAACAGTGAGTTTGTTCCCTACAACCAGTGGCCATAGAAAAGAGGCTGAGAGGTGCCAGAAGCAGAGGGATCTTCTGTGTGAAGGTGCCAGGAAAACAAGGAGCCTGCACACTAGAGTTGTGGGGCAAAAGAATTTAGCCAACAACCTTCAACCCAGAGAGAGGTGGGAGAAATGAAAGAAGTGCTTGGCAAAGTGCGCTGGCTGTTGACAGGAATTTATTTCTTCTAAAACTGAGCAAATTCCCAGCTCTAAAATCTATCTTTATAGTGACTGAGGCAACAGATTTTTTTTTATTATTATTTCTCCTGACCTTTAGTTAAACAAATAATAAATGGCACCACAAGGAAATACTGGCTCACCTTGCTTTTAAATTATCTAATAGCATAACTTGTTTATTTGGAGAATTGGGCTTTAAATTTCTTCCCAGTTACATTAGTTTTACATTTGTTTTTGTTTTGTTTTTTTTACTTTGACAAGGTTGTTTCTGAATTAAAATCTAACTGGATGTAATCAGCTATTAGCATGAGCAGCTTGCAAATAGTGACAGTGGGATGCTGAAGGCTTTTTATGTGGATCAGCCAGAGCATCTGGAAACTCATGATTGTGGGAGGCAACGGCGTATTTTCTGTACAAATGCCTGCAAGTAGCTGTTGTACAATCTTTATCAGTTCATGTGAGCCATGGATCAGCAGGGAGAGGGGTGTTGCTTGGTTTTCAATGGGATGAAAGAGGGCATCACAGATGGCACCATGCGTGCCCAGGATCCTCTTTATCAAACAGCATATTTAATTGTACTGGAACCCTAGAAGCTATTTAACTTTAAAATACATCTTAGTCTTAAAAAAATGAGTGATATTGTAAAATGTGTAAAAATCTCCATTTCAAGGGCAGTCACCTGGAAATCTTGGGGGTCTGCTTTAGAAATCCATGAGTATCTGACTAGAAAAAAATCAGGCTGTGGGTGAGATTTCTCAAGAGAGTTGGGAGGAGATGGTCATGATGAGGGACAGGGAAATAGACATTTCTGCATCAGTTCTGGACCCTGATTTGAAGCTCAGTAAAGAAAATAGTCTCTTTATTTCACCTTCTGGCCTCACTCCCTACTCTGGATGGACACTTCATCCACAACACCACTGAGCCTGTTTATAAAATGATGAAAAGTAAATCCTGTTTGAAATGGAGGATTAACGTAGTCAAGGGGCTGCAGTGAGCAGAGAGGGCGTGCGCGCATCTGTCCTCCTGTTTTTACTGCAAACCATCCCCAGGATGTCTGAGTAATGCGTCAGCTAGAGTAGGAATTGCCAGGTCCCCGACAAACTTGGTGGAGGTGCTAATCACCTCGATTTTTGGGGTTATAAACCACACTTCATGCACATACCTGCCTGAAGTTTGGTAGCCAATTTTAGATTTCTGTGCTTGAAAATTCTTTTAAATATTTTTCGTGGACGACCTGAGTAAGCAAGAAAGCAAGGAGACATTTTAGTTTTGGAAGAGATGAGCAGCATTTGCCAGAGAGTCACGTTCCAGCTTTTTCTAACCACCTTTAGAAATGCTTTTCATAGCTGATGTCCTCAGCAGATCCGTACGTGAGTGAACTCTGGGACTAGGAAGCATCTTAAGCAGCAGTGGACTAATCCTGGAAGGCAACTGGCAGTTACTTTCAGAAGGCAGAGTCTTTCCTCGGGGCTTCTGTGAGGCAGAGTTTTCAAAAGGAGCTGTGTTCACAGCCTGCTGAGTCAGCATATCCTCAGGCTGCTCTTCTTAGGCCCTGTTCCCAGCTGGCATACGCCTCTCAGTGGGCGCTGAGAGAGGTCGCAGTTAATTTCCAGGGCTGCAGTTCCCTCCCTTGGTGATTTTTTTCCACTTTCAAGGGCCATTTCTACTTTTAATCAACTGAAAGTTGAGTTCCTTTGGACCATTAGACATCTGTGTCCTTTCTCCCAAGAGGACTGCTATTCTGGCAAAAAAAAGAGATGGAGACTGTTTATCTGCAGAGCTCTTTGGCCAAGTCCCACCTTCAAACTGTAGCATTGTTGTTTGGAAGGAAAGGGAAACCCCGAGAGCCAGGGTGTAGGATGCAGATTGCCTTAATGTGGTCCAAGGCCTGCGGAAACGATCTGCAGAGAGAGCCGGGAGTCTGAGAGCAGTCGTCCAGAAAGTCAAAATGTTGGATGGAGATTTGCCTAGAAGTAGGCAAAGGCAATGCCTGAGCTCCTGTCCCTCTCTGGAGCTCAAAGGCCTACCTCTGAACAGTACGTTATCTGTCTCTGTTCATCCTGAAGCCAGACTCTACAGCCCTTTCTGGAGGTGGGCCTCCAGATAAGCCTGTGAGGGGCTTATTGTTTGTGATTGCGTGCTCCCCTCCTGGTAGGGCTGTGTGCCTGGGTGACAATACACCTGGCAGCTCACAAGTCCCATCTCCTGGGTGGTTTTGCTACCTGCCACCAGGCTAATGAACCTCCTGGGTTTAGGTGTTTTCACTCCTTCCTAATGAAAGTGGTACCAAAGATTGGAGGATTCAAGAGTCAAAGGAGACTAGTCCATAGTATTGGGACTTGGAGCAGCAAGATCTTTGTTCTCCTCTGCTCTATGTCTATATCTTCTGCCTTAGAGATGTTAGATTAGCATCAGAAAAATCTCCTGATATCTAAAAGCTGTTCAAATGTGCAAAATTAGTTCACGCCGCAGGGTAATGTGTGATATGAGGGACAATGCAGGCAGATGAGAGAGCACAAGGTATTGGGAAGATCATTAGAATCATAGCATCGTTTGAGTTGGAAGGAACCTTTAAAATCATCTAGTCCGACCCTTCTGCCACGGGCAGGGACATACAAAACTGGCCAATACACCTTATCACCTTTAGGAAAGGGTTTTAGGAGCCTAGAATGGTTGTGAGAAGAGCTTCAGTGATGGTCACCATGAACGTAAGGAGCAGCTCCAAAATGTGTGGGCATCCAGTTCGTGCAAGAGGCAGCATAAAGGTACTCGATTGAAAATCTGCTTCTTTTCTTGTTGAGCATCACCACCTTGTTAGAGGTGAGAAATAAGTATTGGGTGCGATAGGTAAGGTGGAGATAGACCGAGAAGGTTTGTGGAGATGGTGTGTTATGTTTCAGGGAATACGGAGCGTAAGAGCCAATGGATAATGCATAGACGTGCACAGCCAAATACATGGGCTAGGAAATGTGCTTTGCTGCAGTGAGAGCGAATGAAAAAGGACAGAGAGGAGGAGACTGCAGTATCTGAAATGTGCTTGTTTGGGACTCTTCTCTTTCTCTTATTCCTGATTGCTCCCCTGAGCGAGGTCTCACAGACGGCACAATTGGAAGCAGGAGCCTTTGTCGTTCGGTGGCATGGCTGACACAAATACACGAGTCACCTCTGTGGCTGCTATGTGAGACAGCCTGCCATGGAGAAGAAAAGGGCTTTCCACCTTCAGGTGGGCTTCTGACAAACTAAATGGATGGGGAGGGGGCAGCTGAAACCAGAGGAGAAAATAAGATGTAAAAAACAAAACCAAAAATGCAAGTGAAACAGGAGACACTGAGAAACAATTAGACTAAGGTGAGATTACTATTAAGTGTTTTAAACATTCATGCTGAGTGATGAAACACTGTGAGATTTGATGACCGATGATCTACGCAGAAGTGTATTTGTGCCTGTCAAAAGCAAAATGACATGTTGGAAACAGAGCCTCACCTTCCCCACCGGTATTTGGTATGAAGTTTGTAAAGATAGTTCAGATAGTTCCTCAGTCTGTATTAGTCAAAATGACAACAGCGAATTCTGTCTGAATTAAGCACACGCACGACTGATGCAATATTAATTGCTCAGCAGATTTTGTACATGGGATTATGGCTCTGTTATTTGACAGGTATCGTAGATCTGGTTTCAGACCACTGAAACCTGTCTACCCCCTGGGGAGTCTGCCTCTCCCTTGCCTTGCACGCTGTGGTGCCATCAGAACCAGCTCAGAGGTACCACGCCAGCGTGGTGTGGGCCAGCTCAAGTGTGAATAAGATTATCCTATCATCTAATTTTAGACATCTGCAAGTGTATGTCCTTGAAGTAAGAACTGCCATTTTTTTCTGCCCATTCCAACCACTGGGTTCCACTGAGCTATAACTTTCACAAAGATATGTAAGGTGACAGAGGGACGTTCCTTGGCGTCTGGTATCTCTGGAGGTTTATGATTGGTTTTATAACAGTTTGTGCCCCTCTATGTGCCGGTTAGCTGGAGCAAAGTCACACATCAAAGACCAAATGTGTTTTGGAAATGTGAATTCATGATTTTTTTTCCCCTAAATACGTCCGAGGTATTTTTCAAAATGTTTGCTGGTAGCTTGGGCCAACCTGAAGCCTGAGCATGTTTCCATGCTAACTCTGGCTCCTTTTAAAATGCTCATAAATTCTTAAATAAATTCCATTGGCTTTGCAAGCTTTAATTTTTGATCCTAGCTCAAAGGTGGATTTTTTTTAAAGTGTGAGAACAGTATTTCCAGTCACACTTCAGAGCTATGTGAGTGGGGAGAAACATACTTGTCGTGGTTTAACCCCAGCCCTCAACTAAGCCCCACACAGCTGCTCACTCACTCCCCCCACAGTGGGATGGGGGAGAGAATCAGAAAGGCAAAAATGAGAAAACCCATGAGTCGGGACAAAACCAGTTTAATAGGTAAAGCAAAAGTCCTACACACAAGCAAAACAAAACAAGGAATTCATTCACCACTTGTCATGGGCAGGCAGGTGTTCAGCCATCTCCAGGAGAGCAGGGCTCCTTCACGTGCAACAGCTACTTGGGAAGACAAACACCATCGCTTTGAATGTCCCTCTCCTTTTTCTTCCTCCAACTTTGTAGGCTGAGCATGATGTCGTATGGTGTGGAATATCCCTTTGGTCAGCTGGGGTCAGCTGTCCCAACTGTGTCCCCTCCCAACTCCTTCTGTAGCCTCAGCCTACTCGCTGGTGGGGTGGGGTGAGAAGTGGGAAAGGCCTTGACCCTGTGCAAGCACTGCTCAGCAACAACTAAAACATCCCTGAATTATCAACACTGTTTCCAGCACAAATTCAAAACATAGCCCTAGTACTTGGTACTATGAAGAAAATTAACTCTATTCCAGCCCAAAACCAGTACAGTACTTTTTATTCCTGTATGCTTCATTGGAAGGTCATGATTTCATGACGAAAAACAGTTGAAGTTAGGAGGTTAATGGAAACTCAGAGCTGAAGCATTAACTCAGCAGGTAGCTTCCTCTCTCTTATGGTCCTATTAAGAACACACAAATGCCCTCCTGACTGGAGGAAATAATTATTTGCATCAAATAAGTTGTTATTTTAAAACCCCACCGGAACACAGAGGAACATGGTAATGCAGCGACACACTTGTCGAAGCATAACTAGACTTCAACTATAGCAATAAAACAGGGCAAAAAGACTAGGATAGCCTGTCAGGATTCAACAATGATGCAATTTGGAGTAAAACTTCAAGGGGCATCACGCAGGAGGGTGTGAAACATGAGAAGACGCATAATTGGTATGGACCTGTGCAATTCTAGGTTTTAAGCTTAGGAGCAAATTAGGAATTGTATAGGAACATCTGTGCCTGTGTTCACGTGGCATTTGGAATGGAGATGTTCTGTAAATTTTATTCCAAATCCGGCTCTTGTGAGATCACCAGATCGTAGATGATAGGACCCGTGAAAATGTGTA
Source organism: Baryphthengus martii (assembly GCA_013396935.1). Taxonomy (NCBI): domain Eukaryota; kingdom Metazoa; phylum Chordata; class Aves; order Coraciiformes; family Momotidae; genus Baryphthengus; species Baryphthengus martii. Next base: position 17,700 of record VWZK01013017.1, on the reverse strand, counting down.
CATTCATCTAGAAATGAACTTCTAACCTCTTAAGTTTGTGATGCTAATCACATCACCGATTACTTTCCCAGCAGTTTTTACTTGTTGTGCTCAGCATCTATGAAGCGCTAATATACTTGCCGTTTGTGACAAGACATTGAATTTATTGACGCCACGTAAAGCCGAGGTAATGATAAAAAAGAGGCAGGTTTGATGACTGTTTCATGATGTGTTGTAAAGGAGTGCATCATTCCAATTAAACAGACAATAGGCAGGAGTGAACGCTATAAAAGCTACAAATTGCTTTGTAGCTCCTTTTTTTTTTGTGTGGGAGAAGCCAAGCATTAAGTAGCCTCAAAGGCTGAGCTGGAGAACGCCTTCTTCCGAAACGTGTGCTCCATCCAGCTCAAAATTGACGTACCGCTTGTGAAGCAAGCTTTGTTGTATTAGGGGTCCTCTGGCATCATCTTGACAAGCTCTCTTGGCAGACATGCTTTAAAAAGGATACAGCTTCAATGTATTAATTCCTGGGATTTGTGGTGAGCAACCCAGCTTTTTAGCCCAGCAGAGGAGGGAGTGAAGTTGCCAGAGTGCCCTGTGTCCGTCAGCACTAAGGCTACATTTAGTGCCATTAATTTTAGCCTTCATCTAATAGCTACCTTTCATTCTAAATACCTTGAATTAATTAGATGTATTGCTTAGGAAAAAATGAGTCACTGTGTGTCACTTGTACGTGTGACTTGGCTGCATAAAATATTAGAAATCTATAGCACAGTAGTTTATAAGTCAGTTGGTTAGAAAACATTCTCTCGAATGCCACAAAGCAACCCACTTTTCGTACTGATTTCTTCTTAGTTGAGTGAACGAAAACAAGGAATTGACAAAGATAAATCTGCTACCAGTGTCCTTTGAAATTCATTTATAAACTCTTCAGAGTGTTTTCATTCCCATTTCTGCTTCATCATGACATGCAAAACGTCAACTCCATTCTAGGTAAAACCTAGAATAATGGGAAAATAACCCACGTGTCATTGCAATATTGCTTTTTAGCCCTACTGTTCCTACACTTAGACATACATACATTTATTTTACATGAAGGATTTGCTGTCTTTTAACATTAATTATTACTTAAGACATTAATATTCTTCTTGTTACTGTCTGAAGTATTGGCAGTGTTAACCTCCATGGTTTGGAGCAGGTCAGTGCCACAGTGACATATTGAAAAAAACTAAATTCCATCCGCAGTGGTTATTAGGGGTTTAAAACCATGGAAATATTCCAGTCTCACAGCCCTTTAGCATCCGTGTCACCTTTAGAAGTCATTTAGACATATATTTTTAAGATATTTAGCTATCTGAAGATACCCGGGAGGATGTTTGAAAGTTCTTTGATGCTTAGTTACTGTAGGAAGTTACTTGCATCATAAGGCACCTAATAATCTTTAGAAGTCTGATCCTTGACTGCTATGTGGGTGTTTTTAAAAATTATACTTCCATGCTATAGGAAAAGAGGGAACTGCAATTTAAAGTACTCTTTGCTGGGCAAGTGGCTGCAAGTATGCACCTGGCTTCTGGTTTAAACTCCTCTGGCACTTTGGGAATGTTTGTGAATCCAGGTTTCTATCTCCTAAAAATAGAAACTCATACCTAGGGTCCTTGTGCTCCACAGTAATACAAGTAGCAGGAATAAATGAACTTCAACGCTATTTTAATTTTTAATTAGGCCCCCTTTATCATACCCTTAGTAAAACTGGAGAGATTAACTTTCTCAAACTTATTCTCACCTGCTTAAAAACCAATTAGCTGTTCTACACAAGCCAAATGCATCCTTATTAGCAAGGATATCTGCTAATTATATTGTTCTGGTTAAGCAACTTTCCTGCCACTTAGTGTGTCAAGTTCAGGTCTGCTTTGGGGCTCTACAGCAATGCTGCCAAGATTTGAATCCAACCCAGTGAGAACCCCAGCGGTCTTGTGTGATTAAAGATTTCAACATTTGACCCAGCTGAATTATGCTACGATTAATTCTGCTCGTTGCTGGCAGTTTTCTTTCTCTTCCATCCCTCTGCTTTTTTACTGAAGACCACATGCGAAGCAAGCCCAATAGCGGTGGAAGTAGAAGATGTATTTTTGTCTCCAGTATCTGGAAAGATAACAGGCTTGAACATTAGTAGCCTTCGCTTAAGCTTTTAAATAGCAGGTTCGGTTACGGAGGACTGAAGCCGTATTTTCCTCTGTGGTTACCATCTGTGCAGGACATTCAGCAATCCTGTTGCTTTCACACAGGTGTCAGGAGAAGCAAATCTGCCTTTAAGTTTGGCTTTCTCTGCCCTGTGATTGAGGACAGTAACTCGTAATGAACACAGCGAGGTGTGGGTGTCCTCCCAGACCAATCCCTGGCTGCACAGAGCTTTTCCACTTACTCTCTTTCTGTATAGGGAGTGTATGACTCACTCGAGGTCCATTGGCACTTCCCACAAGCAACTGGGGGAGCAGTCTTCTGTGTAGGAGTGTCCTAATGCAGCGATGATGAAATGTGGAAACCTGCCTAGCCTCTTACTTATCCTTCTGTCTTTCTCAATAAATACAATAAATTGGCTTCCCAGTAGCTTCATGGGAAGGAGGGGCTTTTCTGGCATGTTGCTGCTGCTGAGTTTGTCATGTAGCTCATCCCTGCAGACCAAGCGTCAGGCTTCTGCCGAGGTGTCGACTGAGGATTGCCCAGGGAGCTGTGCAACAGCATCCTGGTCTGCAGGGCTTCACCGATCGCTGGGTGTGTTCTCCCCAGGGCCAGCCGGGTGGGCAGGCAAAGCACAGCTGATGCACTGTGGCCTTAATAACACAAATACATTGAGATTTGAGCAAGACTCAAACCCACACAGAAGTGATTATTAATTACCTCCTGCACCCATAGAATCTCCCACTACTTTTGGAGAGCATTTGCCGTTCCTTACTGCAGGAGACAACTGCAACTGGGCAAATCTGACACTATTGTCCTCTAGCACGGTACCAAGGAACTGCAATGGGCTTTAGTTATGTGCACGTGCAAGCTGATGGGACTCAGTCAAGGCTTGTGATTTGTTGGGCCGTTGAGCAACGATATTTAGTAGCCTGGTCTGCAGAGCTGAGCACGTGAAGGATTCAGAATCTTCATCAAGGGACAAAAACTTTATTCTTGGAATGTCATTTTTGCTTGGTTGCTCATTTGCTTTCCTGTTTCTCTTGTGGAGAAAATACAGTTTTGAGGTGTAAACCTCTTGGCATATGACTGTAGAGCGTAGCCCTGCTTCATGCTATGAGCCACAGTGTCCTTTTGGTTACACTACTGTTCTCTGAGAAAATAAATAGTCTCCGCTTTTGTACTGTTACTTGTCCTTATCATCAGCAATATGGCTCCACCTCACCCTTATACACTAGATTTTAGGGTAACCCAGCAGCAAAAGATCTTGTACAAGCCACAGCTGGGAGTCCCAGCTCCGTCACGTCTCCTGGATGGTAGCTACGTTTATTTCTCATACAGTGGAACGAAATACCTAGGTTTGTTACATCTTTCAATCCCGTGCGTGCCCAAGTAGATAGTTTCTGTGTAAGTTACCTATGCAGGTACATGGGTGGTATAGCATTCACTCTTCATTAGTATGCATTCAAACCAGTGAAGGAGATAATAGTAGACAACTTCATCCCTGTGTCTGTGTCAAATGGATACTTCACGGATGGCAGAGCTTTCTTTTCAGAAGTTTAGTGTCTGCTGCCACATTTCAAATACAACTGAATGTATGTGTACATCCTGCACTATCTGAGAACCAGGAGGATACAAAAAGAGTATTATACCAGTTATTCAGCTCTTCAATCACTGTAAACTAGTAAGAGCTTCTCATTTTGTGAGGTATTGGGATAGTTGCTCTGCCTTCAGCCAGATTACCTCTTCCAAGGGTGTCAGCCTTCCTCTTCAGGATAGTATTTTTCAAGGGTTTTGCAAATACAACCTCCCTTTTTGTTCGTCTGTGGTTGCAGGAAACCCACCTGCGTTCAGATTAACCCACCTCAACCCAAGAGCTGCTCACTCCCTTTAACTACAAGTAGCTCCTCACATCTCTCAGGCAAGGGAATGGGAATCTGCTATAATTCCTGGCTGCACATGTAAATCCACACTCCTCCACATTGGAGAAACAGGGCTGCTGCCAACAACTAAAAGATTGTTCACTGGTTTTGGCTGAGATAAATCCTTGAAGACACTACTTTTATCTTTTCACCTTTAATGATTAATTCATCATTAATATTTGTTTTGATGTGTTTCAAATTAAACAGTCTGGAGGTTTTTGCTCAGGCTCTGCAAGCCTTTTTGAACACTGCCAATTGGGATCCACTGCTTGGAAACTGTCATTCTGATGGCTTGGTCTGCTTCTTGTGGAAATTGGATGTTCCTGAATTCAGGGATGGCACTGACATAGGGATATTCCTGTTGCCTTAAATGGGCTGCAGGTCCTACTGTAGGAATCCAAGCATTTCAGGTTATTTGGTCCTAGTCTTTGCACTAGAGCTGTGAGCTATTGTAATAGAAGACCTGAATTTCTTCTTCTTGAAAGGCTACAGAGCAGCATTCACATGGAAACTTTTGAGACAAGTGAACAAAAGGTCAGCGTCTAACTTCGGGTGTGAAATCTAGGAATCCCTCATTTTCATTCTCAAAGTGCCTATATTCATTTGTTATGTTTGCGTGGGATTATAAAATTCCACCAATGCCTAGCGAAAATCCATGCATCTGTGCTGGAGATGTTCAGCCTTTGTCTGAGCTCTGTTGTGATCCAGATATAAGGCAGAACATGGCATAACCTCAGCCTGTGCCCTGGAGAACCAACGAGCCTGTGGGCTTACTCGTTGCATGCTTAATGGACCCAGCAGCATGAGCAACAAAACAGCTGGAGTCAGCTATTGTTTCAGAAACGATCAGGATGCTGCCTCCAGCATCCCTTTTTCACCATGCCTTGTGGCTAGAAAGTACCTCCAAGGAGAAAAATCCATGTGCTCTGGGCCTAAGGAGGTTCTCACAGCTTTTTCCCCTTCCCAGGATGGAACAAAGCTATTTTTTAAGATAAGCAAAGAGCCCCCCCTTCTCAAAGCTGCATGAATGTGAAGAGCGGTGCAGGAAGGTGTGCCACCACACAGCCTGCCAATGCCCCTGGCAGTGAAGGAGCCAGACCGGTCTCGGATCACAGGATCTGGAGAAATTAGAAATGAAGAGAAGGATTAAACTGCTAGAGAGTGTGACATGAGGTAGGGCATGGATCAGAAACTGCAAGGTGTATGTGGTTTGGTTTTGCCACAGCCAGTTAGTGTTACAGCTGCTTATCTACACAGCTCAGGTTTCCAGCTGTGAAATGTCTCCAGCTTCACATTATCACCGTAAAATCCCATGAGAATATTTTATCAATGTGGTACATAGAGCTGACATTTGTGCTAGAAGACATGTAGAGCTGGGGAAGAAAGACCCCTGAAATGACTGGAAATCTTTCTGAGTTGTCACCCTTGAGCAACAGGTGATCACAGAGGTGATGGGTAGGATCTGAAAGATGAAAGGGAGAGATATTAAGTTGTCTAAGCATGAGACAAGGTCTCCTGACACCTCCCCATCCTTTGTCCTCTGTGTGGTGGGTTATATCCCCATGTAAACCCTGTAAGAGGCAACTGCCATTGGTAACAAAATCGCTCAGCATTCTGCTAGGATGCTGGCTCAGGACAAATTCCATTCTGATAGATTTCTTTGCATATAGAAAATTACATACCAAATTGAAGTGTTAAATCGTGAAATAACTCAATTGGCCAAAAAAGAAAAAAGGTAATTTAAAAATCATCACCATCTTCTAAGGCTAATAGAAGTGAGTGTTTTGATGGGCATGTCTCTCTCCTGAATTTTGGCTGCCTGTGCTGTCTTCAAATGCCTGCTCTGAGCTACTTAGTGCTTGCTACCAGGACTGGGGCTTTTTATCACAGTTTCTTCTTCACTCACATCTGGCATAAGGAGGATGAAATTATTCAGTCCTCCACATCTGCCTTTCAGTTATAGGGCATTCAGGGTTCTTCTCTTCTATCCGGTTTTCCAAAGCAGACAGGACTGTATGCTGATGTTTCCTACCCGAGCCAGTTAATCTGACAGACGCATAGAGATCTTAAAGATATTAGTAAAGACACTAATTTCCTTCATGTGTTGTGAGCAGTCTGTGGTTTGGAAACCACAAGTGACCCCAAAGTTCAACTCCTTGGCCTTCCCGCCAAAGAGATTTAGCTAATCTGGCCTGGCAATCAACATATGTGCAGTGCACCATCTGGCTTTGAGCTGGAATTAGCTTTCCCTTGTCCGGTCGTTAGCTCAAGCAAGGCGAGATGGGCAATGTGGGTGGGAACAAAAGGTATCACGGTGGTAGGAGATCAGAGGAGGTCAAAAGCACTCTCTGGCCGAGAGATACAGTTAGCAGCATTTCTATCTTTCTGCTCGTAAATATGAGTTGCATTTTTAATGCAAGGGAATACTCATTACTGAATCCAGTAAACCTCCTCCAGCTCTTTGTAATAAGCAAACGAAGGATGTAATTTCAAAAATCCAGAAATCCATATGCAGCAAGAGACAAAAAGCAGGTGTTTTGGCTTTGTAATCTCTATTGATTCACCTTTGCTAAGAACAACTGGCATCTGCCTGGTTTTGCTCACATCTCTGCTCTGTCTAGCTGAGCCTTTACTACTTTCATTTTACTTGCATGTGTTTTTGTGAGACAGAGAGAAAGACTGCTGATCTGATACAGTGGAGACCAATGCCCTTTCTGGAGCCACAGAAGCTGTCGTCACTGCGGTGCCTTGTACTTGTTGGCTGGGGGTGGACGAGTGGTGCATGGAATATGAACTGGCAGAAATTAATCCCAGTACCATTAAACTTTCCACCTTTCTTTTAAAGCTGTCTCCAGATATGTCCTTTTAAGGGCAGGGTAGTTGACTTGGTGGTATGAATCTGGCAGCCTTTTATTTACCGTGAGCTGCCAAACCCACAGATGATACTAATCCAAGGGTGCTATCCCCATGTTGGCGTGAACATTTTTGAATTTATGATCTTCCAATGTGGAACTTCACTTTTGTGTACAAAAGAAAATAGAATCAAGCAAGCACTGTTTTTTCTCTTGGTAAACTTTATTGCAAGCATCCCCAACCTATGCAGTTCCTGCTTGCTTCTTGTGAACTTCTTGGGGCCTCCTCTTATGGCTGCCTGGAGTCATTGTACAGTGTTGTCAGTAGACTATTTGTTGACAACGGTGGTGTTAAAGGACATTCCTGTTGAGTGGCCTGAAATCATCAAGAAGACAAAAGGTTTCAATCTGAGATATAAAATCCCACAAGATAGTTTTTGTCCTATTTGAGAAGGAAGAGTTTGCTGTAAAGTCACCTTTTACAAGATACAAGATACCAGTGAGTTGATGGATGAGAAAGGCCTGATAAATGCTGACAGAGAGAGAAAAGAAAAAAAAACAAAAGCTTGAACCGGAGCTTACATTCCACATGGGGTGGAAACCTGGCTGATGAGAGAAATGAAGTGTCATGCTGAACTCTGCTCATGCAGATATCTGTGAGGCTATATGGGGAATAACCATTTGTTAAAATACCCATCCTGGAGGATATTTGGGGACTACAGGATTAGAGAAGGAGGTAGAGTTAGAGATATGATACTTCACATCGTACATATCCGGTTGATTTTCAAAGGTCCAAATTATAAGAGACCTCACATGAAGGTAGAACACTGTAAATCCCATGGACAGCATCAGTATTTGAAGATTTTTTCCAGAGCAGGAGCTCTGCTGCAGCCAGCCAGCCATTTCCAGGACGGCCAGCAGTTTTCTTCCCAGTACCAATCCTTGTCATCTCACTTACTCTGTTCCCTCCTCTCTTAGGCTTGTCACATTTTCCCCTTGGGAGCAGGCTGATCTGTTCCCATGAGTCCTCACACCATTACAAGATGTCCTGAAGATTTTTTGGGTAGTTTTCTTTCATCTGGAAAGCAATCTGATACAATCCCTCTGCGTGAATATGTGTGAGACTAGCCTAATATCTGTTGAAATTATTGACTCGTTTCAACTGAATAAGACAGCTGAGCAGAGGTAAGTTTCTAGTGTCCTCCAGTGCGGAGCTGTGATTTAAATGTTTCCCTTGGCCAACTAGTGAATTCATCAAACCCAGTAACCCCCATACTGCTGGCAAAACTCTCTGCAGGGTATATGTGGAAATAATGGAACATTTATTTGTAAAGACATTTGGTTACTCAAAGCTACAAATCCTTATAGGCTCAGACCTTGTTAGTTCTGGCTTTCACAAAATTATTTGTGCTTCCTTGTGGCATTTTATCCGTGACGTGCTGTTCATGGAGGTGCAGCATTAAATGTCACGTCTTGCAAATGTAACACACTGACTTGGAAAGAGTTGTTATGGAGGGAACCTGCCCTTACTTAAATGGCTCTTTGTGTTTGCCCAAGGTTTTTGTTTAGTATTCTTCCAACTGATTCTAGTTTTCAGTGTTAAATATAATATGAGTGATTCAATCATAGTTGATAACATGCCTTTGCAGCTGGGGTATTTAACATGCTCTCCTGACAGCTCAGCAGCCAAAGCAACAGCAAAATCTGAATCCTCTGCTTTTATCTGTGCTACCCATCTAATTAACCATCCATGGCAATAAGCAACAAGTTTGCTTTCAATACTTTGGCCTCTGGGGTGGTCAGGAGCTGGTAGAGATGTACAGGAAGCTCAGTCATTAAAAGATTTGCTTTCCCTTATTGTACATCGACTTCCATATTTTAATCCTTTGCTTCTTAAAAGCAGTCTCCAGCAAAAGCCCATGGAATGTATTGATTTTTTAATTTATTTTTTTTGTGAATGTTGAAGTGAATTTTTCCCATTAGGACTAGTTCTGGACCTCTGGGGCTTGTGCCCTTCTGGTGGCAGTGAGTACGACGTGGCAGCTCTGTGCCGGCTGATGGCGAGGGTGGATATTAGCATCACTGAAATGCCACGCCATGTACTCATCGCTTCTCCAACACTGAAGCACACCCAATTTGGCGTGATGGAAACTGTCACACAGGGCCCGATGCCACTCCTGGTCAAGTCAGGTCTTGTTTCAGGAACAGGTTTCAGCTCCTTCAGAGGCAGAAGTTTCTGTGTTTCAGCAGCACTGGATGCTGCCGCAGTCAGGGGAAAATGACAGTTCCCCCATTAACGCTCTTGTGCAATGACTCCGCAGCGAGCAAAGGGGACCGGTCTGTGCTTGGGGCTCTGCAGCAGCTCAAACACTCTCCTGTCAGCCTTTGTTTGCACAGCTGCCGTGCTCAGAGAAGTCACCTGAAGTCGTTGGTTGCCCATTTTCGTTTGCGACTCTAAATCTTGGCTAGCAATTTGCTGACATGTTAAAGTGCTGCTCAGGTGCAGCGTTGCCTCCCTCGATGTGTGGTGTTGATGCCTTTGTAACAGCACAGGGGCAGGATTGTAGACCTGAAAGTCTGAAGGGGAAACTTTGTAATTTTGTGTGGTTGCATCAAGCCTTGTGGCTTGTGTCTGCCAGAGGCATGGCTTCCAAACCAGTGCTGCTCTGAAAATGGCGAATCTATCCGTCATTTTCATAGCTTATTTACCAGGATGGATCACTTCTCATGGGTTTTTTATATTTAAATTTCCCTGATTCTCACTTTTGCATTTATTTTTGTGTTCTCTGTCCTCTGGATCGCAGCATCTCATGGGCCTTGTAGGGTGAAAAGTCCTGAGTGAATGGTTTAAAGTATTAGCCTCTCTTTATTTGTACTTTTATTTCTAGACAACTTCCTTCTGTTGAATGGCCTCAAAATAGTCATGAAAACGGAAAAAAGCAGCAGTGACCGGAGATGGCACCTGCTCTTCATGTCACAGATTTACAGGGACACATCATGGTGTGGGAGATGGAAGCAGCAGCTGGCATTTGCCAGGGAGGAGGGAAAGCATCAGGGAAAACAGCAAGTGTGATGGAGGAGAGGTTACAAGAGTAGTAAAGCAGATTTCCTCAGATGGATGTTTCCTTGTTCAGAACAACTTATATAATCTAATCTAATTTGCTTTATTCAAGCCCGTGTTTTGATGTTCACTTTCAGGGCTTATTTCTTTCTTTGGAAGCAATTAATGGGAACTGTTGTCACCCCAGTTCCTGTCCGGGTCCCCTCTGCTATAGCCATAATGTTTCACCATCACGTTCTGCAACACCGTCAATGTGTTGCTCTGTGCGGAGCTAAACCAGGGCAGGTTTATCTGTTGCAGCGCAGGAGCCATGTGTTGGGGAGTGGGGAGGACAGAGAGAGAGGACAGAGGGGAAAAAAAAGGCTGCGGAGAAGTGGGGTTAAGATCCTCTCACCAAGATGGAAAGGAGAAGGGATTGAAATAATAAGGCCTGTTGGTTAAGATAATACTCTGAGGTCAGAGGGATCTGTTTTTTCAGCCCCCTCTGCTCCCTCCACTCATGCGATTACAGAAAAACGTCTGGCTTTTCTGAGCGCCGCTTCCACTTCTGTAAAATGAAATTTAAAAAAAATAAATCCCGGCACGTTTTGAGGAGCTCAGATAGTCCAATGAGTATTTCTGCTAAGCGAGAGCACCAGTGGGGCTGTGTAGTGGCGTTTGGAAGTTTAGCAGAATGAATCCTCTGAACATTTAGGATTCACTCAGTACTCCTAGAGAGGGATAAAAACCGAGTTAATTAAGCCATTCCCAAACGTCTCCTGATCCGTGACCATCAAGTAGCTGCCACTGCACGGCGCTTTTCTCGGCTCCTGATGCACCCAAACATCTGTGCAAGCCAGAAGTGTCTGTCTGGCTGTTCAGCGCGTGTCCAGCACCACCAATCTGTTTGCAGAGGAGTGGGACAAACTTGTCCCAATCCCCACTGGCCTTTGTGTTATTGGCAAAATGCTGTGATGATACCACACCCGATTTCCCAAACCTTGGGGTGTGATTGTAATGAACAGTATTCAGCCTTGAAAGGCTAATTATTGTGTATCAGGGCTGTAAGCGGTTGCTCCCCCTGCTTCCAAGTGGAGAAAGGAGGAGTGGAGGGAATGGCAGAGGAGCCGGTGGCTGCTGCTGGCTGCAGTGACCTCTGCTGGGAAGCACACGGCTGCTCTGGTCCTGCTTCAGCAACACGCTTTGCAACTTGGTCTAAACCAGAGGTTTGTCTCCAAGTGATTTTTTTAATTTTAAATTCCATTTTCCTTTAAATAGCTTGTCATTCGAAAGTCCATGTGAGTACAGAAATGCTGTGCGGGACAAGCTGCTTCATTTGCAGGCATGTGATGTGCACTTCACCAGGAGTAGGAAGCACTGCATAAGACCAGCACTTCTCTTGCCAGTGCTGGGAAGGCAGAAAGTGGGAAAAAATTGCTTCCTTCCCATCTCAACAAGCCCCTCTAGTGCAGTGGCCACCAGCATTTGGGGTGACTGGTGTGCACAGGCATCACATCCCAAAGGGACATCTTCCAAATGCCCTCATCCTTATGGGGGTGGCTCCCTTTGTACTTTGGGGGTGATTCAATTTCTGCTGCCTTCTTTCAGATGACACTTTATATTTGTTGTCTCCCTGAATCGCACCTGCTCACACCCTGGATCTGATCTCAAATAGGGACAAATGTCTCAGTACAGAGGACCTTGCAGTGGGACCTTCTTTTCTCCCCTGTTCACTTTAGAACTGAGCAAGTTTATCTGCCTTTAGAGAGCGTAGCGGTGCAGGACTCATTTGATTTGCAAATCAGAAAGGGAGAGGGTCTTGTGGCAGCCCTCGGTGTGCAGCGTTGCGTGTCTGATGAGCTGTATTCTGGCCTCTGCCTCCCTGGCTCTTCATCTTTGTGGGTAAGCCACCCGTTAACCACGTGTGTGAGACAGGTGCTGCTGGCAGCTGTCTCAGAGGTTGCTCTGGAGAACCTCTGATGATCTCAAAAATAGAAATGCAAAGCGTTAATATGTGCACGGTAAAAACCGTATGGCAGACTAAGTTGGAGGCTTTAAACAAATAATACTATAGTAGAGTATTTGTATGAGAACTGCCCTCTTCATCGTGATGGTACGAGGTATACAAATGATCATCTGAGTGTGCGTGTGCATAGAGGAAAATGGATAAATACATAAAATAATTTTCATTAAAAGTGACTCTTTGGATTTGGATCCTAGTGCACCTTCACCTAACAACCAACAAGGCAAAACTGTCCTTGCCCTGAGTGTAATCCGTACAGGATCAGGCACTGGACCCGCAGAGCAAAATAAAGGTTTCCAAACATGCACTGTGTAAAGCCAAGTGGGCGGTGTACTGGTTTCCTGTTGTCATTATTAAGAACTTAATTGTGATGCTGTCTGCCTGGAAATTGGATATATTCATGGGATATTCCAGATATTTATGTGGAGTGAGGAGCCTACTCGTGTGTTTGTTGCTGTGACACCGTGTAGCGTTCTTCTATTTGAGTTCAGTTATTGTTGATGTTAAATTTCCTGAATGTGAAACTCCTTATATAAGTGGAGCTTTTGATGACTGATTATGGGCGTAAATTCAGGTCAGTCACAGTGTTTCCCGTGAATTCAGAGGAAATGGGATTAATCTGCATTTTTGAGGGAAAGATCCTGCCAGGCGCGGGGGACCTTCTGCTCTCAGCATCTTAACACAGATGTTAGGGCACTTGGGACCATTGAGGATGGGGCTCTGACACATGATTAAGCATCTTAATTAAGCTGCTTGAACCTTGAACCATGTAGAGAGTTTCTGGTTAATGTGTGGTCTCCGCTTAGCGTTTCCCAGCTTTCTCTTGCTCTTAAAGTGGTTGCCTGCAATTAGTGTAATTAATATTCTGCCCCTGGAGTTGTACTGGCAGTAAGTATCTTTAGGGTCTGAACAAATTAAATGCATCCTTTGGAAATTATTGGTAAGCATTTAAGGAGCAAACCCAGAGAAACATTGCTCTGGTAGATAATTAGATAAATGTTTGGAGAGATTATTTTTCTCTTTAAAGCCAGCATTTTGACAAGAGGCTTAGTGGGAGTGATTGGTGGGAATGGTGAGGGTGGAGAAAACCCACGAAGACGCTTGGAACCATAGCGCAGAGCACGCAGTGCTTAATAACGCCGCAGGGAAATTCGGGTGTCAGGTGTGATGTCCGAGCAGGGTGAATTTGGTGGGAAGGGGCTGTGGTTCAGCAGCTGCCTGCCTGTGCCAGCCTCTGTGAAGGAGAAAATCCCTGCCCTCTCCCTGCCAGCCTGCACCCTGCCTCCCTCACTGCCTTGCACCCTGATTTGCTGCTGTCCTGAGACTTCAACCACCGACCAGCCATCTGCATTCACCTGACATGGGAACTGTAAACCTCTAATGCCCCAGATACTTAACCCTTGAACATTTTGGCTTCAGAGAGGATTGAAGGAATTTTCTGTCAGTAATAATAACATTCTGGGCTGTGAGGCACTCCTGACTGTTTACTTTGTTCAAAATCCTATTTTATGATGTTGAATAAAGCACTGACAAGTAGAGCCTAACTAAAAATAGCTTGATGCTTTGCAGCCACTTAAAAAGATAAAAATCGCTATTTCATCTTATCTTGTCTTGTGTTTTTTCAGGATCAAGCATGAAAATATAGTTGCCTTGGAAGACATCTATGAGAGTCCGAACCATTTATATCTGGTCATGCAATTGTAAGTACTGAACTTAATGATTTTTTTTGTGTCAGAATTTCCAGTTCTTCTTGTTCTAGTTTTGTTCTTAACCCAAAAGATGAGATAAGTGAGCGGTATTGTCTTGTGTACTACAGTCTGCAAAATCCCCAGCAGGTGGTTAAAAATGAATCTCTGAGTGCGACGGGCTGGGTTGTTGTGAAACTGAGAACTGAAGTGTTTTGTGAATAGTCTCACCCAGATCAAACCAGAGTGAAGAGAACATGTTTGAGGGATCAGAACTGGCTCTGTACGTATGTGGCTCCATGACCCAACAGATACCTGCTCTATACTGAGCAAGAGATGACCCAAGATGCCACCATGTGCATGGGTGCTGGATTTACAGGAAAGCATCATCCTTGTATCAGCCGCAGTGCTGGCTCATACCATTGTTCCTTGACACATCTCTCACCAAAGCCCCTCTTCTGCCCCATTTTCCCTGATTTGAGCCTTCCCATCGGATAGATGATACGCTGCGGCTGACGTGAGCCTCTCGTCACATCCACTTGGTAGGGAGGAGGGGAGTGATGCTGATATTGCTGCTTTTTTTTTAACTCCTTCTGAAATAAATTGAAAAATAGGATTTGAAGTTAAAATTTCTTTTTACCAGCTCTAGTCTCTCTCTTTTTCAATTATGAGGTCAGCTCAAATAAATGCATGGCAGATAGACAATGCAGAGGGATAAATCACATATAGGAAGAGCCAGATGTGCCACAGGGAAGCCTGGAACATCTGATAGAGGCAGCTCTGGGGTTAAATACCCCACAGGAAGCCCTTGGGGATTATGCTGGTCCGTTGTCTTTTGGTGATGTCCAGGCATGGAGATGTCATTAGAAGCTGTTCTGCTGGCAGTGTGGGAAGAATAGGGTCCTGCACATTTTTATTATTTTTGTAGCCCAACATTTCAGCCCAGAGTGCTGGAAGAAGGACTTGCACAGGAATGTCAATGTCGTACAAATTCCAACAAACCAGCTGGGTTGTGGGAAGTACCGATTTTATGATCAGTCAATTTACAAATCCTAATTTTTGTTTAACGTCTTTAGAAAATAAAGAAATCAATGTTACTCCTACTTATTATTACCTTGTTTAATGTAGTGTAACCCTCACTTTTCTGAATTTCTTACATCCATGTCATTGCGTTATCTGTCTGTAATCATAGGTGACGCTGAATATGTATATAAGTATAAATTTCTACTTGCTCACAATTCAACACTTGCTAGGGAATTATCCTTTTTATTATAGCTGCGTTTGTAAACCCAGCCGACACATTTTCCAAGGGTCAAGCATTTATCCATTCCAGAGGGACACAGCTTCACTGATGCCCACCAGGGTGAGATGCCTGGATAAAGTCAGCAGCCAGAAACCCATCCAGTGTTTAGGGTGGTAGATCTGAGCACTTCCCAACCCCAGCAAAGAGCTGCACCTTGTGTTATAGAATCGTAGAATGGTTTGGGTTGGAAGGGACCTTTAAAGGCCATCTAGTCTAATCCCCCTGCAGGGAACAGGGACATCTGCAACTAGAGCAGGTTGCTCAGAGCCCAGTCAAGCCTGACCTTGAATGTCTCCAGGCATGGGACCTCCACCCCATCCCTGGACAACCTGTTCCAGTGTTCCACCACCCTAAGTAGACTAAGGCATCCTGTGCACAAATGCATTGAACTGAATCTGCCAGGGACTGGGACTGATGTTTCTTATCGTTCTTACTAAGAAAAAGCAGGAAAAATCCTCAAAATCTACAGGATCGTTTTATTCAAATACGGGCACCCACTTGAATGCAATAAATGACAGCACTGTAACAAGCTCCCACTCACGCAGAGAGCCCGTGTGACCAACCTCGTGTGTGTGCGTGCTCTTAATCTGCCTCAGCGGTGGGGTACGACACGTTAGCTTAAGCTTATTTCATTAAAGTCATTTGATGTTGTGCCAAGCTGTTGCTGCCAGACCTCCTTGCTGCTGCCGATCGGGAAACGTCATGTTGTCCTCTGCCCTGCAGGGTATTTCCAGGAAACAACCTTTCTGTGCTTTCTTGGAAAAGAGTTGTATTATCCCGAGGTGGAGAGGACAAGATGGCCAAATGGTGATAGGACAAGGGGTAGTGGTTTTAAACTAAAAGGGGGTAGATTCAGATTAGATATAAGGAAGAAACTTTTTACAATGGGTGTGGTGAAACACTGAAACAGATTGCCCAGAGAGAGGTGGTCGATGCCCCATCCCTGGAAACATCAGGTCAGGTTGTCCAGGGACCCGAGCAACCTGCTCTATTTGAAGATGTCCCTGCTCATTGCAGAGGAGTTGGACTAGGTGACCTTCCCTTCCTACCTAAAACATTTGATGATTTCACGATTCTATGTTCTACTCACCCTCATTGCTCTGGACATTGGCTTAAGGATGGTACAACCTCTGCACTGATGCTGAATTTTCATCAATGGTTGGAATTAGGGTCGACTGACGTCAACAGTTAGGCAGCAACTTTGCAAAGTCCAGAAGATTCAAAATCTGTTCTGCATGCCTCCTTTCCCAGTTTCAGTCTGGGAGAAGGCATGTACAGATAATCTCTTGTTTCCAAGGGAACACCAACTTGTTGATACAATAGCTGTGAACCATTGAACGGCACGAGGTATCTATTTGTTTACATCTCTGCTGCATTTATTATTAGATTCCTTGTGGGTTTTTTTAGCATCTCGTTTAAGTGTATTTCTTCTAAAGAGGACAACAGTTGCCTCCATTTAAAACTGGAGTTTGATCTTAATTAGAAGGGGTTCTGATCAAGCACCTTTCAGTAAGCAGCATTTAGATTAAAAAAAAATAGGGGGTTAAATTAGGGCCGCTCAAAGATCAGTATCATGGGCACAACCGATCTCAAATCCATAAGCCCTTCTCCCTGGCTCATTGCTTGCCGAGTGGACACTACTTAATATTCCCAAAGGGAGATTTTTTGTTGTTGCATGGATGGCATTTTCATTACCAGCCTTTAGAGCACTCCTTGTAATGTTGTGGAAAATCCACATTATAGTCCCAGAGCATCTCACAGCACCTCTGTGGGAGAAGGCTTTTGGAGGCAGACCGAGACTCCCTGTTTATGTTTGTGCCTCTGGTATATCTACTTTCAAGTAAAAGCTCTGCCTGTTAGCAGGCCAGCTTAGAAGATAAATATTGCACCTTGTTTGTTCTGTCAAAGATGGGCAAGCACAAGTGTCAGTGTCTGTGCTGGAGTTGGCAGGAAGGGAGGTGAAGAGGTGGCTGTCCATCTCTACTTCACAATTAATTCCTGCCAGTCCCTCTGGGAGCTCTTCCCGGGGTTATGTAGCTGCTGGTGAATCTGTCCTGTGCGTTCTGTGGCATGGTCATGGGGAAGTCAAATCGCTGGCTTTGGTTTCACCTCCTTGTTTTTGCGTACATTGTATACAAGCTCTCATAAAACTGTTTAAAGCGTCACACTTTGTGCAAGGTGGATCAGAAATCCAGCTTGAAGATCACCAAATTCAAAAACTCTGAATTTTATGTGCTGTCTCAAAGCATGAACCCATTCCTAGAAAAGACTGGGTCTTTTTTTCTTAATTTATTTTCCCAAAGTACAGGATATTTCACCCCAGTGACTCTTAAGTTGGGCAAAGGAATGGACAACTCCATGCTGTCTTTTGCTCCAAGCAGTACTCCTCAGCTTTGGTATCAGGTGAAGTTACCGGTGCACAGATGTGGGAATACAGATGTGGGATAATTGCCACCACTCCTATGATGATTCTGCTAAAATTTTACAGGCACTGTAGAAAAGTACTGTTGAGTGTTTAGATTTTGTCGTATTTCCATTAGGATGCTGTGCTTTCAAACTTGGGATTACTGTAGTACTGTCAAGACCTGCACAGACATCAAAGACAAACACTAAAATATCCTGAAAGTTTCATTCCTTCTGAATGCTAGGTGAGATTTCCCCAGAGGATATTGCAGAAGATGGAGGAGATACGGTGCTTTCAGAAATAGAATCATAGAA
>VWZK01013016.1:0-13157 GCA_013396935.1 Baryphthengus martii | reverse complement strand
CCTTCTCTAATTTTAAACCATTGCCCCTCATCCTGTCACTACACGCCTTTGTAAAGAGTCCCTCTCCAGCCTTCCTGTAGGCCCCCTTCAGGTACTGGAAGGTCACTATTAGGTCTCCCTGGAGCCTTCTCTTCTCCAGCTCTCTCAGCCTGTCTTCGTAGGAGAGGTGTTACAACCCTCTGATAATTTTTGTGGCTCTCCTCTGGACTCATTCTATCAGGTCTATGTCCTTCTTATACTGAGGGCTCCAAAGCTGGACACAGTACTCCAGGTGAAGTCTTACCAGAGCAGAGTAGCAGAATCACCTCTCTCGCTCTGCTGGCCACAGCCCAGGATGTGATTTGCCTTCCGGGCAGCAAGTGCACACTGTCCGCTCATGTCCAGCTTCTCGTCCACCAGCACTCTCAAGTCCTTTTCTGCAGGGTTGCTTTCTATCACCTCATCCTCCAACCTGTATTGATGATGTGGTTTGCTCCGGCCCAGGTGCAGCACACTGCACTNGATTGCTCCGACCCAGGTGCAGGACCCTGCACTTGATCTTGTTGAACCTCATGAGGGTGGCACTAGACCACCTCTCCAGCTTGTCCAGGTCCTTCTGGATGACATCCCATCCCTCTGGCATATCGACAGCTCCACTCAGCTTAGTGTGCAAACTTGCTGATAGCCACCTTGCCAACTCAGCACAGCACCACATCCTAACTAATGTACTTGTTTATCATAACGCAGCTATGCAGGTTTTGCACCAAAGTTGGATTATATCCATCCTGCTGTGAGCACTTTTTTTTTAACGTAGACCTGCTTCTAGGTGTCAGCTCTGTGGACTGCTCCCTTAGAAGGATGACCATACAATTGTTCGAGAGGCTCCTGACAATTTCTCAGCACAGGGCCATGGGATTTGCAAACATCTTCCACCATGATCTTACTGGAATTGCTGAGTTCCCCATATTAAGACCCTCAGGAGAAAGTCTCTGTCCTTCTCTTGAAGTTAAATAATGACATGGTTCATTTTATGTCATTCAGGGGCCCCTGCAGAATTCCTTACTGTGGCACTGAGAGCTGCTGCTGCAGAGACAGGACAGCAAGAGAAGTTCTGGGTAGGAAGGAGATGAAGCATGGTTGTGGCCCTCATCCAGCCTTGCCTCATGGTACAGGACGTGGAGACTCTTTCAACAGCCTAAAAATGGTGTAAGCTGCATGGCTGGTGAGGACAGTGTACTGCCCAAGGAAGAGTTCCTGTTTCCTGAAGCATAATTTCTCTATTCCACTCAAGGCATCCATCGTCTCTCTGCTGGGCTATGCCGTTGCAACTCAATGAGCCTTACGCACCCATTGAAAATGTGAAGGCATATATCTATTACAGACAAGTAAGTTAACTTAGGTACTTTTTTAAGGATCGCATGTGATTAAAGACAACATGCCTGTAAAATGCAGAGGCACACATTACAGCTATCAGCACTCTCAGGACTTCCCTGGATCTACACAATGAAATAGGATAGCAGAAAAAGTGCCACAGTTCATATGATACTGATACATGTAGGACTTCTTTAATTAGCAAATTCAAAGCTTAGTAGCATCTGTTGAAAACCTCAAAGGAAGAAAAAGTGTGTCTGTATTCATTCTTGTAAATATTCCCAGAATGCTGTTTTCGGGCATGGCAACACAGCTGAAGCTGACCATATACAAGCTGGTGGCTTTTAGGCCACATTGACAGGAAAAGAGTTTCCTTCCGAAGCATCTGGCTTTCATCGAGGTGGATACACTTGGTTCAGCCATTTATTTTATGAACTCTACCTGCATGTATGGATCTATGCCTCTGTCTGTGTGGGCAGGTAGGGCTGAGTGTTCAAAATGAACTTAATTACCTCCTGGTTCCAGTCATGGTGGTACGATCCAGAGCAACTTCAATAACGTCACTGAAATTACTTGTGGGTTTATACAGGTGTCACTGAGAGCACAACTGAGCCCAGAGCAAGTCTCTTCTGAGCATCAGCTCATAGAAAACATCCACAGAGACTGGCAACCTGATTCTAATACTGAACAAAAACCTTGCCTGTGCAATGGATGTCATCCACAAGCATTGTGCATTAAACTACATTACAAAATCTAAAATACAAATAAACTTGTTGTGATCTTCATACTGGATAGAAAAAGAGGATGTTAAAATGTCTACTCCATTGTGCTATTGCTTAGCACACAGAGCTTAAGGCCTGCACTATATGCTGTGATCAAACACAGGAGTGAACCAAAGTCTCCCTGTGTTAAAGGAGGCAGCTGATGACAGCAGTAATACTAGGGTTGATATATCAACACCAAAACCACTCAGATTTGTTTTCCACATAAATCTCTGCAGTTTCAAGTTAGAAATGCAAAAGATGAATCTATATTGATTAAAATGACTGGTGAGCTCCTTAGTTTATCAACTAGTAAATGACTCCAGCAGACAGAAAAGCATAAGCTATATGGCTTGCTTTATATAATACATCAGTTATATTTATACTGTTATATTATATGTTATGTTATGTTATGTTATGTTATGTTATGTTATGTTATGTTATGCTATGTTACATTATGTTATATTTTATGCATGTATGCATACAGATACCTATATAGATGTAGGTCTTTGAACAAACAAATAGCAAGATTCAGCAGGCCATGCGCTCCTGCATGAAATCAACAAGTTATGTCCGTGTAAAACATAACCGTTTGTGACANCTATGTTACATTATGTTATATTTTATGCATGTATGCATACAGATACCTATATAGATGTAGGTCTTTGAACAAACAAATAGCAAGATTCAGCAGGCCATGCGCTCCTGCATGAAATCAACAAGTTATGTCCGTGTAAAACATAACCGTTTGTGACAGGGAGATCAGATCACTGAAGCAGGTTTATATCTGAAAATTTGTTCTTTGCTTCTCTGGACTTTCTAATCAAAAGAGATCAAGTGGTCTTATGTTTACTGATGTATATGCAGCCCTTAAATTTTAAGTTACCCATTCCTTCCACAGGAATTTAGTTTTGCGGGTTTTGTCATCACAGCCGGTTAATGAACTCCCTTCCTTCCACACTAGTTTGCAGATCTCAAGCATATTCAGTTTCAAACCATGGGAAGTAGCAAAGGTAAGAATTGTGCTAGTGGAACTCATGCTTAGTCCAGGAACCTGCAACACAGTTCAGCTACTGACTGCTAGGTGGAATCTGAGCAAAACAGTTCTTGTTAAGTGGATAGAGAAAACAGAATGAAAATTGGCACAGTCATTTCACTAATTTCTCTCACAACTGTTGCTCCTCTGCCTATTCCAGGCACAGCCCTTCCAGCAGGTGCTTGTGGCTATCCTACTTTGCTCTAAGAGAAGGAAATATTTTTTAACATTGCATGTGCAGGGAACAAAATGAAGTGATACAGACCTGGGTTAGGAGGCTGGATATGAGCTTCAGCAGTGTCAGGTGACGGTTCCCATTCCCAGAGTTTACTTGGAGAGGTAAAGAGCTCCTTGAGTTCACTCAGGAGTAGCTCAGAGACAGATGGAGTGAGGTTGGGCTGCTTTGCCTTGAGTGAGTCCCCACACCTCCCAAACAAAGGATTTCTAGTAATTCAGCATGCAGGGGACTGGAAGTTGGTTTAGAAGAATACAAGGAAGAAGCTAAGAGAGCTGACTGGGGGCTTTCTGGGCTTTATGAAACTACTTCCCTCAAAGGGAACAGGTATCAACAAAGATTCCACATGGCAAAATCTGTTTAACTCAGCAGGAAAGGGAAACAGAGCATGACAAAATGTAAGAATGAGAGTACACATAGTACTGGAATTAAAATTGCTGGACTTTGGCAAGTCGGAAGCCTGAGAAAACCAGGGATGTGGTGCAAGCTCTTCCACATAGGCTCATGAGTACTTCTGAAATAAACACAGACAAAAGAGCCAACAGCATATGAACACCATGCTCTGCTCTGTAAGGCTATATGGGATAATCATGGGGCTCTCCAGAAAGGAAGAACTGGTAGGAACTTGTGAGGCATAATTGTGTGTGGCAAGACATGACAACAACATAACAAAGAAATGCTATGTCACACTCTTTCAGCGACGCCTTTACAAACCTGATATATTTTCCCCTCAGGGAAAGGACTAATCTGTTGTGAGGGATGGTGGCACAGATCTTTCTTTGTCTACTCCAAAACTCAAAAAATCTGGGATGCGACTACTGAAATACAGTTTTTGAAGAGATGTACAGCAAAACAGGAAATAAGGTAAACAGGAATTGACCTTTTTCAGTTAACCTTCCCACCTGTTTCTTCATCTAGGAACATCTCTGGGTGACGTGATTTCATTTTCCAGAAAGATGTCAGTCTACTGAACCTCTTGACAAGATCTTGCGTCTTCTAAGAAAATATTCACATGAAATTAGAGGGAAAATGGTTTTGAAGCTTCTGATCATCACACCACCTAGCCTAACATGCACTTCACACCTTTAAAACAAAAACTTCAGTCATATCTTGATCTTGCCAAAGGAACTTCAAATGTTCTGTAATTTTGGCTACCTATAATATTGATTTTATGAGCCAAACAGGATGGTGTCCCTGAAAACTGCAGTCTTTCTGAAGTGGTCCTATATTCATTAACTTTCAAAATTGAGCCATTTGCCATTAGTTAATAGCAAGATCATTTATAATCAATAGTCACTGTAGTTAAACACAGTGCAAAGAAGATAAATAGAGCTCATGTTTTGGATTCAACTTGATTGTACTAGGTTGGAAGTTCTCTCGTACGTATATGCACACAGAAAAGAAGTTCCTTAAATAACTGTATAGTGGTGTGCACTTTAAAGACAAAGTAGAAAAACAGCAACCCCAAATCTTACCAACACAAACTGACCTCGTGACTCTCAGCCACAAAAAAGCTGGAAGAACTGACATCTACATATTCATAACAGTTACATCACTCTGCTGGAAGATGTTCCCCACAGGACAATGTGAGTCACGTATGCCATCTCAAATACACATCAAACATGCACTGTGTGTTGCACTGGACAAAATGTGCTATAGAAATGTATAAATATCTCTCAACAAGNGAGAGGTGCTCCAGCCCTCTGATCATCCTGACCACTTCTGAAGGAGGTTAATACTGCTGGTTTTAGTGGGTAAAAAAGTAAAACCAGACACACGCAATGGCACTGGGAAAAAAAATTCCTTAGGCTCCTGGGAAATTACTGCTATAAGTTACTGCATAGGGAGAGCAGCATGAGGCAATCTCTCCACAGCATGTAGAATCAGAAAAGACCCTTCAGATCATTGAGTCCAACCATAAGCATGCAACCTTTCTAACACACTGCAAGTCAGGATGCCACCTATCTCTCCCTAGGCAGGGCCAGTAAATATCAGAGTCAATTGGGACAGTACGTAATGGGTGCCCATCCAAAAATATATCAAGGAGCTTTGCCCTGGACAGGACTCTGGAAGCCACAACAGCCACCACCCCAGAGTACCATTTGACATGCAGGAACAATTCGCTCAGTTAGTGTTTTGACCAACTTTAGTCTCTGTACAGAAGGCAATATTCTCATAATCTGCAAGCAAATTGAGCTATTTCTTAATTCGAGTAAGCTATGTCATTGCCCCATTGATAAACATCACACTTACAGTGTCATCATTTTTATTTTACTATGAGAAAAATTTTCAGAATTTTACTGTAGTGGTATGACACATGATTTGTGTAATTGGTAACATAAACTATGGTTTAAAAGATTAAGAGACTCCATATCAATTATGTACACACAGTACATAGCAGTTGAAATATTTCTGGAAAACAAATCTTAAATCAGACTTGCTTGTATAACCCCTGGAGATCTTGTCCTTCTCCAGAATAAATTAGTAGGTCTACTGACATCTATGTGGTTTGATTGCTGCCAAATCAGTGCTTGTGAGAAGTGACCTTGTGACTGCTACACTACACTAGATTTGCAATATAAGTATTTTTGAAAAAAACACAACAACAAAAAAACCCCACAATTATCTCCATGCTAAAATAGTGTAACTTAGGTCTGGGTTGATGAACTAATAAAGGAAATTTTGCAACATAAAATTCAATAGTACCACAATACACTTATAAACAGAACTAGTCTGGATTAAAAGTCATATCCCAAATGTTAAATAAATACTTCCTCACATATAAACAGGGACAAAAATTAAGTGTAAGGAGTCATGATTTCCACTTCAAGGAAAGATGATCTAACTAGCTAATGTGAAGAAAGAGTTGTCTTTTCTCAGATTGGAACAATGCTGATTATGACCTCATTTAAAAAAAAAAAAAGACAGACTACTGCTCATGCATTTCTGAGTCATAGAGATAAACCAAATTTAGTTAACTGAGGTATCCTTTAAAAAAGCCAAATCTGAGGTTTTGCTAATGCTCTTTCTTAAAAATAATGACAGCATGTCTGTAAAGGCCCAGTTGAAATGCTGCTGCCACTGGGTCAAATTTCTTTCCCTGCAGGAGAAGTGCTTCAGCACCAGAGCTGTCTCACTCCTTGCGTTCAAACAAGCAGGCCCTGTTGACAGCCATCTCTACTGCCTACTCCGCTGCCTTCCAGACTTCTTGCACGTGCTTACACATCTGTTTGATCAGCAAGACATGTTTCCATGACTGTTTAAAAGTGCTGTACTGAAGAAGTGAAGGAATTTGTTTAGAAGACTATGCTCTGCTCCATGTGTGTGGTCACTCCACATTCTGTGGGAACAATGGCAGAGCTGGAAACATTGGTGTTCACCAGCTCCTGCTGCCAAGTCTTGAGTGGTTGGAGGAAACTTTCATTTTTGGGGAAGCTGCTGTCCCTGTCACCTGGCTGCAGCTGAATACCAGAACAGAAATATGATACCAGATTGGTGCTGCTCAGTGGCTTCCAGTTCAGCCCACGCCTACACTGCTTCTTAGCCAAAGGGTGGGCAAAGCTGCTGCCCCCCTGAGCCACACCACTCATACATGACAGTCAGGAAGCTGGTGAAGATGCCAAACCAACCACTCCTACACAGAGGGAAGAGCAACCTTTGGCTGCTGCATTACTCCAGTGCCACCACCCTGCAAGGACTGTCCCCAGGCTCCAGGGCAGCTGTGTTACTGACAGCATAGTTGAGGAGTGAAGAAACCATTTAGCCCCCCTGCCTTTCACTTCCTCCTCCGGATATGGACTGGGGACTCCATGGCAATATACAAGGGTCAGGGCAGTTTCCCTGATAACAAAATGTGCCCTCAAAATCAAACTTGAAGCTTTTGATTTCTTCATTCTAGACTACAAACTAACAAAGGCAAGAATAATCGTTATCCCTGCATCCTAAATGTTAATTACAAAGGCATAGGTCTGATTGGTAGTAAAAAGTTCATTTCTAGTGAACCTCAAAGCCTAGTTTTATTTTAGTTTAAGACTTATTACTAGACCATAGAAAAATTTCTGGTATTTAGATTTGAAACACAAATGTAATCTAAGGACAGATGAGTTGCAAAATAAAGGAGTCAAGTGCATGATAAAAAAAGTTATTTTGCTTGAATACACAGTCAGCATACTTTTACTCAGTATTTTTGAGTTGATTTACTATTTTGCTAATACTTTATTATGTATAGGACATCTCTTAGGAGCGTCATACATGATGAGACTATCATATATATTAAATTCTATGCATATGCCTACACCTGTAGGGCAGCTCAGGTTAATTGAATGGTGATTGACTGTTCAGTTCGGCTGAACACTCCAGACAGGTCTATATTCATCACTTTCAGGGTGAAAATTCATCTTGCTCTCACTAGTTGTTTCCTAATCAGCTGACTGCTCAATTCACTTGATGGATCCCTCTGACCATAATATGCCTGGCTGCTTCTTTTACCTCCATTATCACACTAACTGACCTCTTTGCCAAAAATTTTCTAGGTTTCAGTGCTCTGCTCACAGCTAATTGCACCCTAAAGGATAATTTTGGCTAAGCATTCAATCCATATTTCCCCATATAGGCACTGAGAACACTGTCTTAGAAGGCATTTTAATATTTAATAGTGGAAATAATCTGTATGAAGGCACTGCATGTGGTCATACGATTATACACTGCCTAGCTAGACAACGAACTTATGGGTCTGCTCAAGAGTTTGGGCAGGGAGTGCAATCCAGTCCATATAAGTAATCAAAAGAGCTCAAATAAAACCTTGTCAACCCAGTCCTGTGCTGTCCTGTGCCAAACTAGCATTCATCCATGGAAAATTGTCAACCTCTTAAGTCACCTCTCCCAGTTACCAAAATCAGGTTCTGTTAAAATCTTACCATGGTCCCTGTGTCTGGTGGAGAGTTTATTGCAACAGCTCAGCTGATCATGCAGGGACACGTGCTCTTCAGAAGCGCCATCCAAAATTAGAGTTATTAGAGCCAATGAAATCTGGATTAGACTAGAATTTAAAAGTAGAGCATCAAATAGTTGCTCAGTTGTCATTAAACATTAAAATAGTACTGTGTGTACAAATTGCAGGGGGCAATTTAAATATGGTTCAGAAACTTATCTCTGTCAAGAAAAGTATGTGCTGTCAGAAGACAGGAATTAGTTTGGAAAAGTGCATTCTAGTCAACACTTTGTATCCATTATATGCTGTTAGAGTAAATTAAGTACCATATAAATTTTACCCAAGATTGCTAAAGGCTTGCTCACTACCAAGAAATTAGTTTAAGACTAATCACCTCTGAAAAATCAAGGAAATTCAGGAAATAAAAACAGCTAGCAGTTTGCTTACTGAAAAAAATCATGTCCTCTATAACTAAAGATTTATCTAGATTTTTGTTATTGATCTCATCTTAAAGGCATAAAGTTTTGCATATATGATCTTATTCCAGATGACTGTCCAGAACTGTGAAATGCATCAGACTATGCACTTAGGAAGCACAAAACCTCAAAATCTGAAAATCATTATTTTTGCAGAGCTTTCCCAAGAGATTGCCTTGTACTATTTGGCACCTAGTATAAGCCCAGTGACTCCACTTGCATGCAAGACAGAGCTAACTGCAATGCAATGCCTTCCCTGGGGCAGGCAGCCACGTCGCCAGCCCTGAGCAAGAAAAGCAAATACATCCCTGCAAATTTAGGGAAACACAAGAGTGCTGAAAAGGATATATGCTGTGCACACTTCTGCAAATGCAAAGGTTTGGGTCGTTGGGATTGCTAGATAAGATTGATATCAACTTCAACTTGACTGTGGGGTCCCTTCATCAGCTACAAACAGGGCTCTCTACTCCTTGACAAATGGGACTTCGAATCCTTCTCAAGGATCCTTTGTTTCTATAGCTCTTTCATGAAACACAATGGTAGCTCTGCAGAAGTGTGAGTTACATTTTTTTAAAAGACACTTCTCTTGATTCTTATGTTAGGACAGAGGCAGAGCTTGGTGAGGCTGCCAGTTTGAAGGGAGATGTGACAACAATATTGTACCAGGGTGTATCTGTGTGTGGCCTTTTGGGAAACATTTGCAAGGAAAAACAGTATCTGATACATTCATTCTGATTCAGCTATTAAACTTCACAGTAATGAGCTTTCATGACATTCCCTAATACACAACAATCAAGGTTCAGATACAAAACTAGTATTTGTTTCAGACTGATTCCTAAAAAAAAAAGAACACTATTGTGGTTCAGAAGGTTTTTTCTTTTCTTAGTTTTCATATAATCATTAAATAAATACAAGTAACAATAATAACAATAATATTCTGATATCATGTCTTCACATAATTTGAAGAGACAGCAGAAGGCATATGTGGTCTTACTACCAAGAAAGACCTATTTCGACACAGAAAGTTTTCAGAAGTATAAACTTTGGCATCTTCTGTGATATTAAGCATTGGGAGAAAAGAGTTGTTCTTGTCTGCTTAATTGTAATCTGGTAACAATGGTGGGGCTTCCACTAAAGGTGCTATTAGAAACTGAACGGACAAACCAGTGTTACAAAATCATGTGTTAAATGGAGATCAAAAGCAATATATTAATTTGAATTCTAACTATTATGACACAATTTAAAACTCAGTTAACAATCCTCAGTGACACCTCAGCTCAGCTAACACAAGGTCCCACGCTCAGGCAGGGACTTCGCTGTATGACCCAGCTGAAGGAGATGGATGAGAGCCCCAGCACCCACTGGTGATCAGGTCCATTTATGGCTGATAAAGCCTTAGGCTCCTGGAGCAGAATTTCAGTCAGAAACAGATATATTTAAAGCTTGCCACTGGTGCTGGTATCTTCAGAGAGAGGCTGTGGCATTGCAGTATTTCAGGCATGCCTTGTCCCATTTCCAAACTGCCATCACTTAGACCTGTGAAATACTTTAGAGTTAGATGCTTTGCTAAATTGAAGACTTAAGCACAAAGGAAAAGGACCAGCCAGACTTGAGTGAGGAAAAGTATTTGGGACTGAAAAAATATTTTAACATAGTAATTTTATTTTTTTTTAATCTTTCTAATTCTGACTGATTTTCTCATCAGGAAAGTGCTGTAGGACTATCTTCAGGATCCAGTGTACAAGTGGAAGTAGTGGCAGCTTTGAGAGTGCATTTATCGTGCAGTCTCCATATTTATCCAGCTCTCTGGATGTGCAAGTCTTGTTGAGCTCCGTGTTGCTATGGCTACTCCTGTAGCAATACCTGAACTTGTCGCATCCAAAAGACAGGTGTCAAGTGAGAACCACAGTCAGTGCAATTAATGCAAGGCAGACCCATTCTGAATCCGTGACTGCAAACACACTTTGAGAAGGTTATGGTCTGGAACTTGCTGTTGTATAAGCACCTCTTGGGAGAAAGAACTGGCAAGATTTGATTTACATTTCTTCCAGTTCAATTTCAGACAGTAAAAAGAGTCAGCTCTGAGTTGAATGCAGCATATCATGCTGGGGAAGACAACAATAATGTACCATAAGGATCACTTACAACACTGCTCAGGTGTACACCTGGTTGCATACACATGTTCTAGTACGCTCTTTTTTTTGACTTCTGTGTTTTAAAGTTGGCTTACTATCACCATGCACTGCCTGACCTCTTTTGGTTTTAGTTGTCCACAGGCATTCAAAAATTTAAACAATAGTTTTAGATCTTAAATTTATAAAGCTCGAAGTCAGATCATAACCACTATTTTCACATTGTGAAAACACTGTTTTCAATATTGAAGTTGGCAGGACAAATCTGGTAACAAATATGCAAGTAGAAACAGCAATGAAACTCCAAGATATTTTGGATTCCTTTTTTTTTTGGTATTCCAGAGCACAAAGGTAATACTCTAAACTCAGAGGGCGAAAAGTATCTTCTAACCACAACAGCAAAATGTACTATTTAAGTCTAAACTTTAAAACTTCTATTGCCACTTCGCCCTCCCTCAAGCAGACTCCTTCACTTCAGCACTACTTCTCACAAGCAAGGAGTAAAAATTGACTAGGCATCTGGTATGATGCTTGCTTCATGATCCAAACCATCTTTTATGTGTCCTTTTGTTGCAGGGGCAAAACTTTGTGTTGCTTCATAGTTTTGAGAATATTAATGGCCTTGGAGAGGCAACAATGACCTTAGGACCTGTGGCTTGCAGACTGACTAAGAGCCCGTATGATAGCTGATAATCATTTGGGTTTCCTGTTGCAACATCAGCACATATTGCCTTATGGTTAAGCACACATTTCAGGAAGGACAGAAAAGATACTTTTTACAACAAAAATCAATTTTTAAAATGCTATTAAAAGGTGAGATGCAGATGATGCCATTATGTAAAACAGTCACTGAAAGATATATACACAAATAGATAAATGGGAAAGATATAGATAATGCTATGACTCTGTGTTCCTGTTACTCAAACCAGTCGCGAAATTACTAAAGTGCTGAGAAATTTTTGTTGTTCATTTTTAATTTGTAAACCACTAAGTGAAAAAAAATATTATCCTGACCAAAACAATTGACTGGAAATCCCAAACTAACATTCACAAGCATTCACAAAAACGACTTTCACTCGAGATCGGTGGGAATTCCTCTGGTCTCCTGTAGATATAAACACACAACAAGAACTCACACTTCTCAGAACAGAATTAGATGCCTGACATTACTGAAGTGCGTTCCTACCTTCTTTCCCTTTCTAATTCCCAAAATAATTTCCTTGGATGTGTAATCATTTAAATGGACTGCCTTCTCCTAAAGTGTATTCTTCTACCTGATGTTGCTGTTTATATTTTATTACTTGTTCATCTGATGAAATAAATTCAGATTATAATGTTGTAGAAAGCTATTACAGTATTAATATTTTTGCACTGTGTTTGGTTACGCTACAGCAAGCCTGTTTTAAAACATGATAAACTTTTAGTGCATTAATTTTCTGAAGACAACCATTACTATTATTATTATTTGTGTTACATTTATTCCTAGAAGCTCTGCAAAACTAGGCAGTTTTGAAATCCACAACATGAGACCAGTGACAGACATTTTCCCCATCCTAACACATGAAGCAAACGAAGGCAGAGAGGTAACATAGGCACAGAAACTAATTTTGCTTACCCGAGGGTGGTACCTGCAGGAATAAAAACAGATGCGCCAACTTGAGTACAGTCTTCATTCACTAAATTGTGCACCATCTCTGCATCTGCTCTATATCTTGGATTATTTTTGATAACTTTTATTGAGAAAACATTTATCAGACCTTTCAGCTTAAATCAAATAGCATACATGATACAGATCTGTACCACTGGAACATCATGCTCTTTTAGTCATGCCAAAATTTTCAGTTCAGTCATTGGAGGAGAGACAAAGAGAAATAGTATGCATGAAATAAAGCTACAGGAGGAAAAGCCTTGTGGGTATTTGCAAGTCTATGTGTTTCAATGCTACCTGGTCCATTCCTCTTTCCAGGTGCAAATGAAGTTCTTAAAATAACCCAAAATGACGTAGGCAAATTTTCATGTTCCCATCCCCACCAACAGATTTGATCATGATTTGAATAAACATTAACAAAGTAATATTCACCTAAGCAACGATCCACTTTCAGGAGTGACTTAGGTTTACAGGACGCTGTCATGGTCCGCTCAGTGGCTGCAGATGGTTCGTTTGCTGTGATCTCGAAGCGTAAAAAAATCAAGGCAACCACGCCAAGCGGTTATGGTTCAATCAAACAGTGCAACTT
>VWZK01013015.1:0-65287 GCA_013396935.1 Baryphthengus martii | reverse complement strand
CAGCCTGAAACATTCTATGATTCTATGGTGGGGTCCTCAACAGGAAATTTATGGCATTTTAAAATACATGTTGTACCTATACATGAGGCTGTGGCACTTTGGAACTCCAGGGAGTGCTTTCAAATCTTCTCTGCAAGTTAACGTTCTGCAAAGCATGGTAAATGGCTTTGGTGATCCTGAGGGATGATCAGCAAAATGCTTTGTTTCAGGTGAAGAATGAATACTCTGTGCTGAAGCGCTGTTGCATGGCATTAGGCAGCGCCATGGGCAAACATCGTGTACCACTAGAAAAAAAACGTTTTTTTCCCTTAGAAAGCTCCAAATGGGTTTCCTGTACACGTTTCATCTACTGTGTAATTACACTTTGTATGGCACATGAAAAAGACATACCATCAGTAATAGTGGATGGAGACTTTTGCCCATATCTTCAAGTATTCTTTAAATCATATTAGTATAAAATATATCTCTAGTTCCCTACCATTCCTCTTCATTTGCACTTTAATTTAATATTAGTGAAAGATTAGCTGCAACAAAGGTAGGCTTATGGTACTAATTACTGTTCTGTCTTGGCAAAGTAACAACAACATCCTTGGCTAGCATGATTTGCTAGGTCTCTTCTACCTCAGTCATCTTTGATTCTCTGATTGTGAGTCAGTCCTAACTGGAGACTAAAACTGCATTTCTTTTTCAGTAGCCTTAGCAGCTCTGCTTAGACCACCAACTAAGGACTATGTTTATTAGCAGCTCTGCTTGTGTCTTTAGTGATCTTTGTAGATGGTAATCAGATTGGAGCTTCAGGCTTAATTTAGGCTACCCATTTAGGTCACATTTGCACTAAGATGGGTACCATCCTGGAACATCAGGGAAGACACACAGTCAGAGCTTCCTGAATTGTAGTTCTAGACTCAATATTGAGTTATCTTCTCCCTTGGTTTAACTGTATAACTTGAATTTACCTGTCTGTACGGGAGACATCTCACAAAGGCTCGAGAAACCAAATTAGCTGATATTTTTGCATCTTGAAAATAGAAAACCCTAAGTAGTTTTATTATAGATACGCTGTACGAGGTGGAAATACAGGTCCCTTTAAAGTATGTGCTGATTAGACCTCTCATTTCTGGGAAGGTGGATCTTTCAAGTTGCATTTCCCAATGCTGTCTTGGGAGCACTGTGTAAGAAATTGGCTGTATACTATGTCACCTCCTGACCTTAGAAAATGTGCTTGATAAAAGTGTCTCATTACAAATGTACTGTTTTGCCATGTAGAGAGTCTAGGGAGTAGAAGAAGAATTTACAGAAGAGCTGTAATTCCAAAAACCAGTATAAATAAAAAGTGGGTGCTTGATAAACAAATGAGTGACCTTACACATAGGAAGAATGGCTGGAAGTGCTGCCTTGTTAATAAATTGTTAGTCTAAGAATTAATCTAATAGGAAATATGTTCTTTTCCTTTAAGATCTGTTTTTCCTCCATTCTCCAGACAGAACTGAACTCTTACAGTACTTATTAATCACATCCAATTTTGTGGTTATGTCCCCATATTTCTTCATTCTTCTCTTTCTACATTTGCAGTTTAGTTCAGAAACTGCATCTGGAGAAGCAAACATTTCTGGGATCACAGGTTAGTTTAGACTTTGCTTCCCACTGGAGATTTGTGGGTAGGAGCTACAATTCCATTCCAAAATATAATTAAAAAGCAGGTACACAGAAAAGTAGCAGACAATCTTACCCATAGGAAGAATGTCTGGAAGCTGTGCTTTGTTAATGAACTGTTAGACTAGGAATCAAATACACAAGCAGTATCTGCAGGTTTTTTAGGGTTTCTTTTTTATCCATTCACAAGGCAGAATTCAGCCTCTTGTGTTAGTCCACGCTCAGCAGGCTTACTAGAAATCTCAGTTTCTCCTTAGTTGCCAGAACAGCCACCCCAATGGTTTTTCAGTGTCAGATGGTATGTGGTAGGTGACAGGAAAATAGGATCATCTAAAAAGGTTTCCTGGGATTTTCCTTTAGGAATGAATTCTATAGAACACTTCATCTCTGTAGTTTTATGGACTGTTAAATTGCAGTTGTGGTATATTGGCATTGGCAACATGTTTCTGATGACTTGCTGGGCGTTACTAATTATATGAAAAAAAGCGTACATTTTTGTTAGGTAAAATCAACTCAGTACCTTTGAGAAAGAGGCCACTTGAGGATCCACCTGCTCTAACTTTTGCCTTAGTGAATAAGACGTTAATGGTCCTCATGTTAAAAAAATATCTATTTTGTACATTCCCAGTGGCCTTTGCAAAATTAAAGCAGACATGTTTGTATAAAGTACAGAAAGTGGAGCAATAGAATTCAAATAAATGTATTCGATACAGTACCAGTGCAAAGTTGTCTTGATCTCCATTTTTAGACTTTTAAAATTGATGACAAGTCAGTGTTTCCAAAAGCTGAAGTCCATCTTGCCAATACTGTGCTAACTTTGCCCACTTAGAGGTAATTGACATAATTGTTTTTACAAATGAAAACATGTTTTTGCCTTTTTTGTTGGGAGGATAGAAATGCACAAAAGAACTTTAACCGTGCTCATGTTGCCTTGAAAAGATGCCAAAAGTCAGATATGTAATTAGGGATTCTGTTAAAAGTCTAATTCCTGCACCTGTGAACATTTTTTGGCACATAGCTTTTTAAGTCTTTGCTTTTCTTCTCATATTTCTCATTTTCTTGGCCAAGAATTAAGTTCCTTTTCAAAGAAAATTGTCAAAGATTTTCTGGGATATATTTTGTTCTTTGTCTGAGTCCAATACAAAAATGCAGTTCCCTCTGCTTTTGTTGTTGAGTGAAATACTCTAAAGGATATTAGACCTCGTTTTATTTAACATCTAATTACTCATGGCAAAGCTCTTTAAGAAACTTCAGAATGAAGGATAATGCAATAGGTTATGACAGCATTCTTATAACATAGGTTTGTTCTTCTAATACTAAAAGTAATGTATAGGGTGCTTTATGTTTTGCATCACATAGGTTCAAATATTGTTCAAGTTCTAACAAAGCTCGTGATAAACTATTTTAGTTAGATGAGGCAGAGAGAAGAGCAAAGAAGTCGTTATCACCAGATGATGTAGCAGGATTTTTCTGGGTGGATTTTAAAGTAGTTGAAAACAAATTAATACATCAGTTAATTTTATGAGTGGGTCTGCATTGATTTATCAAACCATTTTTACCTTTGATAGGTGCCTCCTGTGAAAATCACAGGATTCAGCTGTTGGTTCTTCCAGGCTACAACTGACTTAAACAGAATCTGAATGTACTGGAAATATGTATCTGCTCTGCAAACAGAATCAAGCAAGAAATGTATCTCAAAATAATGGACTAGAGAGGATCTGTCTAGGCAACTATCGGCCATAAGCCTAGGACTTATCCACAACTCTCTTACATCTCTTACATAACGCAGCAAAGTTGTTTATTCATTGTTTAAATTGCCCGGAGCATAAGAAGAAAATCATCAAGGTGGAAACAGGCATTCACCATATCTGCTCTTAGTCACAAATGAAAGGAGAATATCAATAATTTTCAGGCTAACACATTAATTTACTAAAACTATCTTGGAAATTGATGCAAGAGGTCAACTGAAGCAGTAAAAGGCCTGCCTGGCCTGCAGGCTTCTACTTCCCATGTCCTTTTCCTAATTTATGTTTAAGTAAATACTGTGATTCTCATCCAGAAAAGCAGTCAAGTGCATATATGTGTGTGTCTATCCAGGAAGCATAAGCAGGTGCTTTATGCACCATCTTAATTGCTTAATCAGGCTCCCTATATCGTGAGGCACAACCATACAAACAGGAACCAGATGGAAGATATTTTTATCAGACTATGGGATTAAAGAAGCATGTGCATTGGACATCGCTGTCCTTTAACAACCCACTATCAAGATATGACTGTGTTCATGCAGCATTCCTACAGTGTGACGATTCAGACAGCAACCACTGTCATAAACTCAGACTCAGTCTCACCTCTTTATTTTCAGGTATCAACAACCTGTGTGAGCTTGCTTGATGGGCGTACACATTGTTAATGATTTTGGGAGAGCTCAGATCAAAGTGGATTGAAAAAGTCAGGCAAGGTTGTAATCAGCAATTACAGAAAGGGCAGGAATAGTCAGTGCTTTTTAGAGTCATTAGTTTTGTGGGTGATGTTAAGCATTGAAGTACTATGAATCGGTATAGCGTCACTCTCTTAAGAAACCAGTGCAGTGTTCTTACTATTTTCAAGTGGTAGGAAAAAGTCTGGGTCTATCTGAGCTGTGTTTTCTATGCTATTTGCAAAACATGTCATAGCAACAGAGATTTTTTTCTGTTTTCCTTAGTTTTATGTTATAAAGCACTTAGAACTATGTATTAGGCTAGTACTCCTGTGGATTCTACATCAAATCCAAAATAATTGTGGTTTTGCAATTTTTTCCACTATAGGATTCTAGTATTGGTTGTCTGATTATGCTATGATTAATGCTTTTACTCCACACATTAAAAAAAAAGGAACAAAATCCTTGATTATAATTGAAGGTATATATATTTGACCAGGTACTTGCCTGGCCATAATTGACAGCCTGAATTGTACAGCATGGTCATTAAATGGGAGAGAGCTTACGTGAATAATTCAAGACATTGACAAACATTTTATCTGCAGGTTTAGTGGCAAAATTAACAGCACTGAAATAGTTAAGAATCCTAATATTTAGGTAGCCAGAAGTGGCTTTTTAGTTAACACCCCAATAAGATGAAGGGTGCAAGTTCACTGTTCTCCTAGTCTCATTGTTTCTTTCCAGTGGCTGCAGGCTCAGCAAGACAAATGTGCATTAGTTTATATTGTCAAGGCTATCTTTGCAAGCAGATGGGCTGGAAATCTAATTAAAAAATCCAAAAGCTTTGATTCTGGAAAAAAATAACAAAATCAGTGGGACGACCCTAAATCCTCTGAATTAAATGGATGTTCTATGTCAATGCAGTTCTATTGTCCCACTTTATAAATAAAATATGAAGGGCTCTACTTTCAAAAAGACATATAAATGTGCTCATTTATGAGTTTAATAAAGCATGTGTATTCAGGACAATTAGATAAGCATATGTATAGAGCAATAAATGCTCGCTATATAAAATCAGCACATGTATAACAGAGCATATAGCCCAGCATGGATAAATAAGCACATGCTCAGATTATTAAGTGATCTCTCTTAAACTTTTGTGAATTAACCATGAAGTGGCTGTGACTATTTGCAATTTGTAATTCTCCTGCAATTACACATCCTACCTGTGTCTCAAAAATGTAGTAAATAGAATACTTCCATTGGAAGAATGCATTAGCCTTAGTAAAGAAAAGTACAGTAACATCCATTTTACAGATGACAACAACCAGAGGCAGAGCTGAGCTATAGCATAGAAACACAGGAAGGAGACGAACAATTCAACTGGGATTGCCTGACTCTCAGTCTCATTCCCTGGACTGCAGTGCTGCAGCCAGATATAAAACATGAATAAATTGTCAAGTTATAATTGAAAGGAAAATGCTTACATTTACTTGTGTTATCTCAGTGACAGGGAGTTATACTCAGTAGGCTTTTCTTACACTGGATGATGTGTCCAATGTGAGGCTAGAAGTTTGCAGAGCATCTGTGAAGTGTTTTCTGTTGTGTCTTGGTTTGAGTTAGAACAGCAGAATTCTGTTCAGTGATTTTACTTTTCAGCTCAGTTCCTTTAACTAACTGCACTTTCTGAAATCAGCAGCATGTTTTTGCAGGCAGTGCTGCTTCTAGCAGTGATAAAGCTTGATGTTTAGAGTTAGTACCAAGGATTGGTGTGTGCAGACCAAGGCCAGTGCTAGATCTTGTGTACCACATTAGCGGGTGCAGAAAGTAAAAAGGCCCCACCTGCAGGGAGGAGCAGACAGCTCGGTGCCCTTAAACTGCCCAATGGGGTTTTCCATCCCATAAACACCATATTTGGCTGCTGGGGGCCCCTGCTCGGTTGCTCTCAGCTTGTTGGCTCTTGCTTTGGCCCTTGCTCAGATTCTTCCTCATTTCTTCGACGGCTGGAATCCAAGGAAGACTCTATCTGTTCTGCCTTTGATCCTGATCTGAGTGTTCCTGAATCCAGTACCAGAATCTAGCTTCTGACCATGGTTCCATCTGCTAATGGGCCCAGTCTAGGACTTTCCTGGTGCCAGCTCCACAGCATCAGTGGTGCGGTGACGCAATTGCCCTCAGGGCAGTTGGGTTCGATACTGGGTTTGTATATATTTGTATATATTCCATTTTATTATTATTACTCATTTTCATTAAATCTGTTCTAGTTTCCTTTTCTAATTGATAAGTCTCTCTCCCTTATTCCTCTTCCTGTTTTGGGAGGGAGGGTGGTTAACGGAGAGCGTCTGTTATAGGTCTGGTGGGCTGCCCCGACCTCAGCAGCTCTTGTCTGGAGGGGTGACTATGGTGGTTCGACTTGCTACAGAAGCCTGCTGCATTAGGCACATTTCTGCACAGGATTTTATGTTCCATTAGTTTAACTTACAGGTGGGAAATCCATTAGTCCATTGGAGTAGATGTAGCCTGTGACATATCTTTGATGTGTCTCTTTCAGAGCAAATGAGCCACTCAATACTAGGCCAAATATCCTCAGGTGCAGTGCTCCACGAATCTCCTCTGTGAGACTCTTATTACTGTAGGCTGCCTGATACTTACAATAAGTTGTAAGAGTTTTCTGACTAGCAGATTCCTATTGTTCCTATCCTGGCATACATTAATTTGTCAATATAATTTTCAGGTCTGACAGCATGAAAGGCACGACCTGGGGTATGCAGTTCCTGAGATGAATAGGATGATGCATGTTCACATGTGGCACTTGTAGATGGACTTGCCTCTGAAGTTTTATTATGTGTTTGATAGAAAAGCGGTATAGGTAATAGGGGAAAGGGAGCAGGCAGTAGAAACAAGGCAATTACTTCTCAGAGCATTTATCTGAACCTGCTTTAGTTGATTAAAACAGTTGCTCTGGGTTTTTCCAATTAGTGGTGACTGATGGGAAGAGGTACTGAAGGAGAACTGAATTTATTAGTGGTGGTGATGGAAATTCAGGATCATAAGGGAGGCAGCTTTAAAACTGTTGGCATGACACCAATGTGTGAGTTCCCATCAGGGTAGGAAAGTGCCTTAGCATGATCGGGGACACACACACCACACACAGGCATCTAATGAACTCGGTCTTCTGCAAAGGTGACAGTATCTGAGGCTGGAGAAATACCTCACATACTCTTGGGAAGACAAGCAGAGTGTTAGCTCAGAGAATCAGTCAAAATCTGCACAGTTATTACCAGACTTTGGTTCCATTATTCAACTGTTGGATTCATCTTTGCTCTCCAGAAGATTTTTGGATCCAGCTTTCTCACTCTGGGGGTCAGCAGTATCTTTTGGGTCTTCTATGCCCTTAGATCTGCCAAGTTACTGACTTTGTGTTCAGTCAGCATGTGTGATTTTGATCTATTACACCTTTATATCTCCATACCAATTAGAAGGGATACCTCACATAGGTAGTGTCATTGGCAAGAGCAGACAGAGTAAGAGAGCCTGGTCTTGCTAGAAGACAGATTTAGGAAAAAATTGGATATGAGCTAGGTGTTTTGAAGCTGAACTTTGAATAGCACATCAGTATCTAGTATCTCTTGAGGAATCAGTACAAAGGATTTTTGTCCTCTCGGTGGCATTATGGTAGCTATTTGAAAGAATGAATAAAGTCTGCTGTGTAAAGGAATACACAAAAATTGATTTTACAAATATAACATATGTTGATTCTGTAGCTTCAGAGCAGGCCCTTCTGGATGTAATACTACAGTCAGTCTTCGCCCAACCTGGCATGTCAGGAAGTATTTTTCTGATAAGTGAACTATTTTGGGTAAATCATTGTGCCTACAAAGACCAGCTTTGTTTGTATATAGGTGGAGCTCAAAAAAAAATGAGTACCATTGATTTATTAGTCATGGTCAGCTCTCTTTGTCCAACCTGGGGAAAAAAGAGGCATCAGCCTTTGGATTGTTCTAAAAATTTAGATTGAGTTCTAAAGAGAACTCAAATTCTCACATTGTGTCTTAGTAAAACAGACACATTGCAGGGACCACACTGTGTTTCTGAGATGTAGTGCTAAACCTTTCCTCCTAACAGATGCACTTGAAGCCATTGTGTGCCCTTAAATAAAACAAACCTGTAGACTCCAGCCAAAATCATGTAAGCCTCGAAGAATGGTTGTATCACTTCTGCTTAGGAGATAAAAAATAAAAAAAAAGAAAAGGTGCAAAGCAAATCCATGCTGAACTCTGCCCTGCAAATGGGAGGAAGCTAAGTTACTTACTTGTGGAATATTCTGCTATTTTGTAGTTCATATTTTAAAATGAGGAAAAATCCAAAAGCTTAGAATTTTCTCACCAAAAATACCTTTAAAATACGATGTCGATCAAAATATTTTGTTTTGATACAATTCAGATTTTGTTCTTTTTTTTTAT
Source organism: Baryphthengus martii (assembly GCA_013396935.1). Taxonomy (NCBI): domain Eukaryota; kingdom Metazoa; phylum Chordata; class Aves; order Coraciiformes; family Momotidae; genus Baryphthengus; species Baryphthengus martii. Next base: position 56,755 of record VWZK01013015.1, on the reverse strand, counting down.
GTTGTCTGATCAAAAAAAGGAACAAAATGAAAAAAAAAGGACATTTCATCCAGAAAGGCATAAGCAGAATATTTTGCTGTTATAAAAGCCTTTTTTTTCAGTTTTTAATTCAGTGCACATGTTCATGAGAACCTGCACTCGTCATGAAACATCTTACTTTGAATGAATATGTAATTTCTCATCTTCTCTTCTTAGTTCCTCATTTTAATTACAGCTCTTCTGTACATGGCTGTACGTTGCTCTTCTGTACTGCCAGGAGCAGCGTATGAAAAGTGATGAGTGCTTACTGCAAGAAATGTCAATACTACTTAGAAAAAATGCTTTTAGCATCTTTGAAGAGTGTTTTTTCCTATCCTCATCAATGAGCCCGTTGAGCCCTGGAACAAGTGTGCTAGTCCCAGAGTGGTTATACCTGCTTACATCAGGACGGAATTCGGCATGGTGTCTGCCTCTGGACATGTATTGGATTTCAGCGGGTGCTGCTGTCTAGTGTCTAAACCTACAGTAATCGTTCTTTGCATGAGCCAAACATGTTTTAAGGTTTATTTATGCTCTAAGGGGTCTTTCCACTACGGGTAATTCTGCCTCCCACAACTCATTTCAACAAAATGTGAGTATTTGCAATCTGGAGACTTTCCATTCTAGAGTGACTGTGTTTTACTATGATGACTGGAATTCCTGGAGCTGTTCCCCGTGCTCCATTCACTGACTTGTTAAGTCACTGATGCTTTGAACTGATAAATCAATATCCTGGGAAGAGCCACAAACAGGCATTGCCCAGATGAAGTATCCTTTTCCTTATGTGAAATCTGGCAGTGTTGACTGTAGACTAAACTTTATAGTAACTATATGTGAAATGGACTTCATGGTCTCTTTGCTTTGGCTACAAAAAAATGCTTGAAGTGCAGGCAAAAAGATATATTTACTTTTTAAATCTTACTAGTTTGGCTGTGCTAAGCACAACAATATGTTTATTTCTCACTGGAATACAATAGATGTGAATCTCCCAACGTATTCCGAATAGCCTCAGCTCATCCAAACCTTTTCGAGAATGGTGTGTTTATATTCCAACACAGCTCTAATATTTATTTTTTCCAGCAAATGCCAATAACATATAATTTTCATTTACTAAAGTGTTTTTGTTTTTTCTGCTAACTCATCTCAAATAGTAGACTTTAAATGCTCCAGAGATAGTTGAATGGTACTTACTGTTCAAATATTTCTTTGTTGTAACAAATCTTTAAATGTAGCCCTGCTTCAACAAAAACAAAGCCCTGATTAATTTCATATTCATCTCAGCAGCTGTTTCAAGGAAGACCTGCCAGATATTGATCCAAATATAGTAGAAGTGTAACAACAAAAGGGAAAGAGGGTAAATGGGTTTATATGAAGGCATCATTTACTAGCAGAAACTTAATGGGAAAGTGAAAAATTATAATATTCGTCCTCCAGATTTGGCTTTAACAGCTGCAATCATGCATTCTTGGACACAGCTGTGTTTTATATCTTTGCCATTTGAATGAAGACAGGAAGCTTCTCAAATAGTGTTTATTTGCTCAATTAAATAGGAGGACGAATGCCTGCAGAGCTCTGGGTCCCAGTTGTGGTCCAGGCTGTTATGTTGTAGATCAGGATTTTTACCTGGGTAGAAGACAGCACAATAGAACCCTACGGAATCCTGAAAGAGATACCATATGTGACCTGCACCCCTCACAACAACTCTCAGGAGCTCGCAGGATCATGGTTTCATATTGGGAAAAGGTTTTCTTCCACCTAGATGGTGTCTGAGTTTTTCCTAGCTAACATCACTTCTTACAACAGAATTGTTGTGACTTCAGGGCCATTTTTCTTAGACGTAAAAATCAAATACAAAAATAAGTTACTTGCTTGAGAATAGCAGGAGCACCCGTTCTGGCAACAGTTAGGTTCTGCCAAAATACTTGTTTTTTTTTCTATCTGTTCCCTTCTGTTGACATGGGGCCAGAGGCAGGGGTTGAATATGGACATTGTGCAGCCCAGACATCTGCATTCTTGTGCCATTCGCAATCACACCTCATGTCCCATAAGAGCAGTGGCTGGAAACCAGAGACAGATTTGTCTCTGACTAGACCTCACTGGCTCCAAGTCTTTTTACAACATGTCACTGAAATTTCTTTAGATTGCTGCTTTATGTTCAGCTCCAGCCAGTGTGAATCTGGCTTAGATTTCTTTCTTTCTTTTTTACAAAAGAGAAGTGTGAATCAATGATTCCTTTTCAGCACTGAGAGAGAAGAAACAAACTTAGGTCACAGTAAGAAAGAAAAGATTAATTGAAAATGGGGGCTGAATTACTTTTTCTCCTCTAATTACAAAGAAAAGCATTGTGAAACCAAGTCAGAAAACCTAAGAAGGAAAATTAAGGATGAAGCCTGTCTACCTATAGTCTTTTAGGTAGCTGAAATTGTCTGGTGGGAGCTTCCTTTAAATTGTTATTCGAGAGTAATGGTGCTCTTGGGATGTGCATCATTAACTTCCTCCACTGGTCAGCGATGTATCGCAACATAAGGGAGGTGTGAGTATTAGCAGTCACAGGTGTCCTAGGATCTTTGGGAAGACAAACTGCCTCATCATACCGAACAGCCACAGTCTTTAGAGGATGTGGGTGACAATTCAGACTGATGGTGTGAAAGTTCAGGAACTTTGCTGATAACTGTCATAATGAGCAAGGTACATTTTGCTCGGAAGTATTAAATGGAGTAAAATATTTTAATAAATAATGCTGATTCAGGAGTGTTTGACAAACAGGTCTACTAGAAAGGACTTTGTCTGGTCCTCTAAATGTATTGGAAAGTGTGTTATGAATATAGATGACCGACTGTTTCTGTTAACAAGGTGATCTTCAGGCTCAACAGTTATGTAGAACCTAGGTATAAAAACCAGTAAATGATGCTGATTATAAATCTCCCCACCTAGCTCCATTTTCAAGCTAAGTAAAAGCACAGACAAGATGAATAAAAAATTGCGAGGTACTGAAGTGATCTTTGGCACATTTTGATACGGAAACGGCAGTGGAGTTAGTTTGGTCTCAGTATGAAACGAGGCCTTTGGGATAGCAATCTGTGCTTGCAGGCTTTCACATACAGTTTGTCTCCTCTTCCTCTCCCTTTTCCACCCTCCGCTCATAAATCAGTTGGCTGACTAGAGCCACATTTGTCAAAGGTATGACGATCTCAAAAATAATCAAGTTCTGCAGATTTTGTGCTTACATCAATTGATGCTTGTAGAGCTACTTGTTATGCTGAGAGTGTCTCCTGACAAGGTTACGCTGTCCCTCCTTAAAGGAGATCTTGGTCTCATTGTTAACAAATCATATTTTGGATGAGATGCTATACATGTCAGATCTGTGCTTTTAGTGGTCCGAAAGGCATGCTAAATGTGCTTCTTTGTCATTAACTCATGACTGCAAAATGGGAATGGAGATACTATATTATTGCAGGTAATCGAGTGCTGAAGCTTCTAAATGCCAGAAGTTTTGGCCAAACCATAAGGATGAAAAATACATATAATCAATGACAGATATTTGAAAGATTAATCAGAAAGCATGAAGTCCTTAAACTCATTTGTTACCCAGCAAGCTAGCTCTTGCCAAAGAAAATACAATTTAGAATGTGCCTGAATTAAAGAGGAAATCTGAGAAAATAACCTCACAAAAGTACCTTAGAAACCAAAATAGAGGCATTTATTTTGACAAAATTATCACATCTGCTTCTGAGTTTCAATTTTACATTTTTTTTTTTTTAAATCCAGATCCTAAGTACTGTTTTCAAAAATACTCTATTTTTATTAAGCTTAGACACTGGTCTTTGTCTTTGCTTAAGAACAGTGTAGCAACTGAAATGACATATCGACTATTAAATATTTTGTGCTCACCCTTGCAAATCCAGTCCAGATGAGCACAGCCAAAAGGCTGATGGATTGTCCAAATACCTTGATCTGAGTGTTTTCTCCAGTTTCTGGTCAAATGTCAATACCGGAAAAAATTAAGTACCACAATCAACATTAATTGCCATCCTAAAATGATTACTTGTGCATAATAGATACGGGAATTGATGCAGTGTCTCAGAAGCCAGGGATAAGGCATATCTTGCTTGGACAGTGTGGAGGAAGCTTGATTGCTACTGATGCTCTTGTCGACCAGTTGCTTAACTGGGAAGAGTTTGAGCTGTTGCTTTTAAACAATAAATTTAATAAGCATGACTATACTATTCAAACGGAATCTAGGGTCATTTCCTCAATATATGTAGAGGTAACTGAAGAAAAATGACTGACTGTCAAAGATAACAAATCTTCATAGGTTACTCTGACTCACCAGAGTTTATGGATGCCTCATTATATCTACACAAGGCCATCTTTTTTTATGACCCTATCAGTTGCTGTAAATATTCAGATATTAAAACTTAAATTTCGAGGCTTTTTTATTTTTTAACTAAATAGACTATGAAATGTCCCCACATTTATGTAAGCCTTTTGTACTTTCACATACGTGTTCTGTTGTGGTTTTGCAGACTGTTATTACTCATTATTGTTAATTCTTTGGATTTGCATCTATAATTTCCGGAAGAATAATTTTTTTTTAATTCATTCTGGACAGCTAAAGACTGTGGTATGAGTATAGGTACCTGGTGACCTCCATCAAGGCAGGCTCCTTAGATTAACACTGCATGGCAGATAGATAGTCCCTGCCATGAAGAGCTTACAATCTAAATAATTTTCTTATCTCCCTCTTGTTTCTCTGAGGTATTAGTACCTGATTGGTATCCAGCCACTTGCTTGTATAGTATAAGTGCTCTCAAAGGCGCCCCCTCCACAGCCAAAACACAAACTCCCTTCTATTCATCCCTTCCAGATTTGATTCTTTGTCTCAGCTCTCGTTCCAAAGGGCAAGAGGCAGTAGTACCACCAACAAAGCTTCTTTCACAGCGTTTTTTTGGCATTAGTTATGGAAGGATCAGATGTCTGACCTTTCAGCAGCAGGTAAAAGGAGAATAAAAAGATCTATATATATTCCTGACGGTGTTTGGGAGTACCTGATCTCCCTAGTTTTTGTTTGCACTGTGCAATGTGCTCTAGATGTGCCAATAACGTTAAGGCAGAGGACTAAGATTTTTGGCTTTGACTGCTTCTTCCTGGCACTGAGTTGTGGTCCATCTGTGTACAAATCTTTCTAGATACTGGTAAGGTCACCAAGGGCTTTTATTTTTAAGTTACAGATGTTAATCCAGTGTGCCTCCTTTGAAAGATATCCCTGTCCTTGTTCTAGCCCAGAAACCTAGTTGTAAGCTTTATAGACTTGCTTTCAATGAGATATGTAGGAGCTAGATCTTGTTAGTAGAAAGAATGCTTTAAGAATTTAGAGAGGTAGAATACAATGAAAATCATCCTGTGTGATTGAGCACTGAGAGTACTCCTGTGGAGGCTAAACAGTCTTACCATATCTGCATTATAACCATACTCCTGAATCTCATCAAAAGTTGGATATTGCAGATGGAGAATGACTTTTGAGCCATAGTTCTTTTTCTGAGGAGCAATACTGTGTCCCTTGAAAAGTTATGCTGAAAGCTGCCCGGATTTGACTTGAATTGACATTTTGAATTATCCTTTTATTCTTTCTCCAGGGAAGATGTGTTTGCAAGCTAATGCTCTGGTGCTTTTGGGCCCAATGCATTGCCAATGACCAGTCCAGATAACTGTATTGAACTTTTGAGAATGGAGAAGCACAGGCTGGCAGAAAAGTATGACTGCAGATTGAAAAAGATCCTGCAACATTTGGAAGATCGATCAGGAGGGAGAAGGGCCCCAATTTTAACAGTGCACGTGCTGAGTCACAAGAACCTTCCTTTTAGGGAATGACTGCCAGACACTTTTCTGGAAATTGCACTTTTCAAAAAGCCCTTAAAGAGGCCTCTAAAAATGGAGGCGGTCGTATTTACAAGTGGTGAGCAGTGTTAAGGCACTGGACCCTCCTGGTTGGCTATGGCTGTAGATTGAATTCAGTATGTTGAAAGCAGAATCCGTTGCATGTACACATAAATAGCTTCTATGCATTCTGTATATATTGTATTTGATTCTATTTTCAGTTGTGTGGAAGGATGTTTTCAGTGAAAATTTGAATTATATGTATTTGGGAAATTAGAGATTGAACTGTAATACAGAGAGTTGAATTTCATGTAAATTAGATTATGGTAAAATTAATACAGTCTTTCATATAGCCCTTATGCTGTGCTATCTTATGCCTTCTAGTTTGAAGTGTATCATTCCTTCCTTTGCTTTGAAGCACTGAACACTAGGGAGCAAAATAAGTCTCAGTGTGACCATCTACAATGTTAATTACCTTGATATGCTTTCATTCCTACAGCGAAGATGTTTGTAAACGAGGATTCACTGTTATTATCGATATGCGGGGATCCAAATGGGATTTGATCAAGCCTCTCCTAAAGACCCTTCAAGAAGCCTTTCCTGCCGAGATTCATGTTGCCCTGATTATAAAACCTGATAACTTCTGGCAGAAGCAGAAAACGAACTTCGGCAGTTCCAAGTTCATCTTTGAGGTGAGAGCCACAAGGTGAAGCATTATCTCTGATAAGAAATTTTCTTCAGGTTAAAAAAAAAATAAAAAAGCCCAAGCCAAAAAATCCCAAGAGAAAAAAACACATCTGAGGAGTGTTTACAGGAGTGGACAGATGCCCTGGCATCAAGTTGCCCTCTGAGCACACTGGTGGAATGGAATGCACACTTCATCTCAGGGGTTCACATACATAGCTCACTTTGGTGAGGTTGTTGGGGTTTTTTTTGCATTTATTTTTGCTGGTGTTGCATTCAGTCTTTCCTTTGTTTCTCTTAGGAAATAAACCAACTACCAGAGCAGTCAATATACTAAAGACACAGTTCTCTAGATGCTAATGTGTGGGGTTGTTAGCTGACCTCAACCCAACTTCAGGTAGTGGTGTTTTTTAATAAAAGAAATTTATACTGAATTTATCTATATATTGTCACCTCTTTAACTTAAGTGAGATTTACAGTTCAGAGGTAACATTGACAACTCATGTTAAGGTGCCTCAGGTGGGTTCTTTGGGATATAACCAATATACAACAGCTGCCTGATTAAAGGGAATTTTACTAACTTTGTCATTGGTGAAGACAAACCAGCTGTGTTCTCGTAGTGCACTTCAATTTTCTGTGAATTTCCACTTCTTACTCAAATAGAAGTAAAGCTCAGGTGCATGAAGTGCTACACACCAATCACGCCCAGCCATGAGTTAGTCATGTGTTAGTTTTTTTGTGTTTGTTTTTGTTTTTTTTTTAAAGTTGCTAAGAAACAATTCTATTGTTGGCTGTCTTATTTGCCGATATAGTAATTTCAGAGGGACACTCAGATTTTACGTCTCTGGAACTCAGAAGATAATTTGACTATAGTTCTTGATGTTAACTACAATGGAAGACTATACTTAAGTATATATTTAAGATTTAAGACTATATTTAAGTATATATTTAAGATTTGTTAAAGTCAGTGTAATATAAATACGTCATTATTTTCAACCACTTCTTAAAAGCATTCCTGAATAGCAAGGGAAAACTAGACTGGTGTTAAGCATTAAAAAAGTTTTACATTATTAATTTAATTAATTAATTCAAGTATTTGTACATTTTTTTTCCCTCTGTCTCCAAAAAACGACCAACTCATAAATTTTGCTTTGTTTAAATGAGTCTTTACCTTCCTTGGTTACCAATGAAGACTCAGCCATCAAAATAACTTCCACTTGCTGTCGCCTATGCACCTTAGAATGCAAAGCTGCCTTCAGTATAGGTTTATGTCACCTGCAGAGATTCTTCACACTTACTGAAATCACTGCTGCTGGCAGAAGTGGCTGCCGATACAGTGCAGTGAAATTGGCAGTTTTGCCTGTGGGGAATGAGAGGGATCAGGGCGGTGGGAAGAAGGGAGATATGCAGGTGCAGAAGAACATGGAGCAGGAGGGAGTCTGTGCAGTGACTTATAATTGTATCACTTTTGTGGATGGGGAGCTTCTGTTTAAAACATCTATGGAGCACTATAAACACTAAGGGGCCATCCCATAGTAGCCCAAGAAAAGACAGAGTATGTGTGCATATCCAACACTGAATTTCAGTCCTCTAGTGCTTTAGTAAACCAAAGCAATGTCTTCCTAAAGCTTAAAAACCTAAAATCAAAGTAGCAGAGTTAAAAATATATATTTTTTTAGAACATTTGTTTGGTTTTCAAATGAATTGATACTTTCTGGAGGCTTGACTTACATTTTTTTATCGTGTGGAATTGGTGTGATGATAATGAAAACTGTGGTCAAGTTATTCTTCATAGTTACAGCTCCGAGTCTGTATTATGTTAAAAGCTCTGAACTCATTTGCTGCACGTGTCGGCACACATTAAGGGTATTTTCATTTCATATGTGTGTGCCTTTGAGCCTTACTTTGTCTGCTGGGCTGTTCACATTGATATCTGTAATGGTTCACAAATTTTTAAAACAGAGGAGGAAAGTCAGTGCTTTTGCTGTCTGTTGGACCACCTGCAGACACTCGGAACTGATGAATCCTTCAATTCTATGATTTTAAAAAGATTTCTTAAGTTCTGGTCCACTGTACAGTAGAACCCCCTGAAATATATCCATCAGAATCCAGGAACTTCTGTTTCAAAGGATTCTTGTGGATGCTGCTGCCTATCAGTAGGCTTGTGCTCTGGGGCAGCTCGTGCTTTCTCGTAAGAAGAACTGTGACTGTCAAATAAGCATGGTGGGCCTTTGTGACTTACATTTATGTGATTTATGTGAGGCAGCACACAGGTACCCTTCCTGCACTGAACCGTCACAGCGACTTCTCACAGCGGTGAGCGCACACAAGGTCCTTGGCAGGAGCAGAATGCAGTGGAAGTCTCTCTCGAATTATCCCATTTACAAACTCAGTCGTAACCAGCGTGTTTTAGGGCCAGATTCTACTTTTGAGTTTAACGGAAGCATTACGCACGTGCCAGGGCAGTACATGACCCTTAGTAGAGGCAAATGATCAGGGGTTTGTGTTGTGAGACTCTGGCAGAATGATTCTGTGTCACAGTCCGGAGAGTGAAGCATGTCCACAGAACATCACACAAAGAAAAGAGGGGGAAAAAGGTTTGTTTGATGTAAGTGGACTCCAAAGCTTCTTGTTACTTTGAGGAATAGACCAGGCAGCTTAGTTAGCATTAATTCAGAGGTGCCTTCAAGATTATTTTCTTTCTCCTGCCAAAGGATTTCAATAGTGGGCAGCGCTTTTTGGAATGATTTCCAAAAGAAAGATGGGAGATGCCTGAGAGACAGTTACTTTATCACCTACCTCTAACTATGGTTCTTTTCATGAGAGTTTCAAGAACTCCTTAAAGAAACAAATCCAAATAAAGAAATTTTCTGCAAGATTTGCGAAATGAAATCACGTCAGATTCTTTTTATGAGAAGAGCAGTGCTTGCATTAGTTTGACACCATGCAGGGGGAATGCCCAGGTATTAGCCATGAGGATAAGTCTTTTCTTGACAAGCAGTTAAACTCTGAATTGAATTATCTTCAAGACGTGTCCAGATCAAAAGGTTTAGAAATCTGAAATCTCTCTGAAGTTGCTTACCTTTCTGTTGTTCGTTGATTCTTACCTCTGTCCTCCTCCTTCCCCAAAGCAAGGAATACTGCAAGAAAGTTTTAAAATAATCTTTCTGCTGAACATAAATTCCATACAATTCCAATTTAATACGCTGCAGAATGCCTGATATTTTCAGATGGATACAAATTGAAAAAAAAGCCTATTATTAACTTTTGAAGCAGTGGACAGCCTGCCATTTTGGACATAATTCAGGCTAATGAACAGGACTTGAGCTATTTTTCTTTATAGATGACTTTTACAGGATTACTGTGATTATTGGGTGCCTCCACTTCTGAAGAGCACAAACTTTGACATTCTTTAGAAGACTGATCTTTAGGGGATAGTTGTGCAGTCACTGATGAACATCACAAGCCTTTAACGGCTACTAACTTGGGTGTTAACATGACGGCATTGAAAATCTCTCGTAACATATGAAATGCTATGTCTGTATTTCAGAAAAAAAATAAAATTGTCTAAAGTAAAGGGGAACAGCCATCAGTTGTTGAGTCCTTAAACTGTAATCTGCTTTCCAGGTATCCAGTGCATTTCTCTATCAGTGATTACTGAGTCTCAATGAATTAAAACCATCTGTCATTGATTGGATAAGATTCATGAGCAGTACTTTTTATTAGCAATAAATCCTAATTGTTAATACTCCAATAACATCTCACTTTTCCATTGATTTTGGCTTAATTATATTAGAAATTACTAATATGAAAGAGATCTTTGTTTGGCAAAAGCCAACTGGAATAACCTGGAAGAAAAACCGAGCATATTCTGTGCTTTGGCAGGTCACAATACCTGCTTCAGTTCATATGCCTAAAACTTTTGCCATGTATAGCCACCAGCTATACTCCACAAGGAGCAGAATCCCTGTAACACCATATACCTGTTTAGTGAACAGTCACATCCAGATACCCAACGACTGCAGTAAAAAGTCTTTAGTGTCCAACTGGGTCAAAGGAATCCATGGCAGAAGCATTCCTATTATATATGTTTAACAGTCAAGCCACCTGAAAACTATAGACTTGATTCCAGTAAATAAATAAACAAACAAACAAAACAGTACCATTAATAGAAAAGTTTTCAATCCAATTAGTTCATCGAAATGAAACATAGTGTTCAGCATTTTTTACAATGTTCCTTCAATTATACATTGATGAGGAAAATCATGCCTTCATGCTCTTCATGGATTGCACTGTCATTTCTGATTAGACAGTCACTGATTCAGATGCTGTCATTTTCCTTTCCTTTCCAGACAAGTATGGTGTCTGTTGAAGGCCTGGCAAAACTCGTAGACCCTTCTCAACTGACAGATGAGTTTGAAGGATCCTTGGATTACAACCATGACGAATGGATAGAGCTGCGCGTCTCCTTGGAAGAGTTTTTCAACAGTGCAATCCATTTATTGTCAAGGCTGGAGGATCTCCAGGAAATGTTGGCTAGGAAGGAGTTTCCAGTTGATGTTGAGGGCTCAAGAAGGCTGATTGATGAGCACACACAGCTTAAGAAAAAAGTGATTAAAGCTCCTGTGGAAGAACTTGATCGTGAAGGTCAGAGGTTATTACAATGCATAAGATGCAGTGATGGCTTTTCTGGTAGGAACTGCATTCCTGGAAGTGCAGATTTTCAAAGTCTTGTGCCAAAGATCACCAGCCTTTTAGACAAGCTGCATTCTACCCGGCAACACTTGCATCAGATGTGGCATGTCCGCAAGTTGAAATTGGACCAGTGCTTTCAGCTCCGGCTTTTTGAGCAAGATGCTGAGAAGGTAGGGAATGAACTGTTCCTTTCATATTTTAACCAAGACTTTACTGCAAGGAGACTGTGACCATTTTTCTGTAATTAGCAACACGAGATATCCATCACAGGTGTAAATCTCATGTTGCCAGCAGATGTACTTTATGTGACTCGTAAACCAAATTTACTTAACTAATTGTTGGATGTAGCAGGCATACGGATATCCAAGAATAACTTGTCTGTGTCTCTTTTGATGAAAGTTAATCTGCATTTTTTTGTCATGATGGATACATTTGGTAGACATTAGCATGAGAATCCAGTTTTTTTTTTCAAGTTTCTCCCTAAGCGTATGAATATGTTTATTTACATGTCACAGCACCTAAAGAAGAATAATTTTAGGATTTGATTCACTATGATTATTGTTTGCACTTCTCATGAGTCCATGGGAGATTTGTAGTTTAAATCCTCCTAATTGTTATCTCTAACAACATTTTCACTTTCCCTTTCCTAGGAAATCACAAGAGGATTTGCAACTGGTAGAATCTTTAGTAATAGCTTTGTACCAAGGACATGGTCACTTAGTTCCTACAGCATGAGATCTAAGACTATGTTTAGGTTAAATATATAAACAGACTGTGAGAAAATATTCTGAAATGACAGCAGCGTACAAAACTCAGTGTGGCTGTTCTGCATTAAAAAGTACATAGGGATACCATTGGAATTCACACCTGATACCGATTCAGTGGCCAAGAATCCTGTTCACCAGCACAGGACCTTATTTGAGGAGTATTTAAAATTAGATTATTCCATAGAGATTGCCTTGCAACTTCATATTTCTTAGATGTTTGTAATGTAGCATATCAGCCTGAAAAGCACATAGGGTGTCTTGAAGTGAACTACAGTGTACAAAAGCAGAAGCACAGGTAAGTTACACGGCTTTTGGAAGCTGTAGTTTCACAGATGTGCAGCACCACTGTGGAGTCACATCCCCCTTCTCTGCCTCTTCAGAAAATATTAATTCAGGAACCTGTAGAAGACAGGAAGTCCTCTGCAAAGAAAGCATAGCAGCTGGTCATGTTTGTTGAAAAGAGTGGCTAAGAAACAACCAGAGTTCCCTAACTAGCTCTCATACACACCACCACCTAAAAATGTCAGTAATACCCAGTAAAGCAAGCTTCTTAGTACATCTAGTATTTGCCTTCCATTTGCCTCTGGAAGCATATGCAGGTACTGATTTCGGTGAATTTATTTTAGAAAACTGTTTTGTACTAGTGTCTTGGCAGACTCACTTTCTTAATGTGTAAGTGCTTGATCTTGTTAGGTAGTTTGGTGAGAAGTCTTTGCTCCACATTTAAAATTCTAGGCCACAGAAGTAGGGTATTCCCAGTGGAAGGTTCTGCGCTCTCGGACTCCTGTTTATCTATTCTGTATATCCATCAAAAGCACCAATCCTTGAATCCTCTCCACTTAATGTATGATCCAGTTGTTTCACTAATATGTCTGCCTGGACCCAGGAGGAATAGCAAAAATGCAGAACCCATCTGCAGGGGGATCTCACTGAAGATTTTTTTTTAATCAGTTGCAAATTACTATTATTTTAAAACATCAGGGAGAAGCACATTGCTGAAACAGGTATAAACTTTGATAGTGTAGAGCAAGACACAAGATACTGGTTTTCCGCGCATGTATTGAGTATCTCTAAGGGATGTTAGGACTGTATAATCAATCCTTCTATTGAGAAAACCTAGAATTCAGAGGAGTCTCTCTAAAATAAGAGTCGCTACAGCATCACTCAGGAATGTGTAAGAGTAGAGTTCTTCTTCCAAATGCTGTAATTTCTTCTTCTCCATTTTCCTTGTGTGTCACACACTATAAGGAGAACGCTTACTGCTCTCCTTCTTAGTGGGGCCTCTATTTCAATCACTGCTTAGGTGTGAATTTTCAGTTTCTTTGGGTTTATTCAGATGACCACTGCTCACTAACATAAATTTTTATTTTGTATTTTTATTTATGAACACTGTTTGCTAATATTAGCAAATTGGCATGTCTCTTATTCATCTACCTCACACGAACTAAACACAGTCTTGCTTTGGCTTCTCTGAGTAGCTCTGCTTGCCTTTCCTGAACAACTACGTTTTCCCAAAGAATAGAAAATATTTTGGTATTTTATACTCTGAAATTGGTATTTTTAATCTTTTCAGTTTGTGAGTCTCTAAAATTCTTCCAGGAAAGGTTGCAGACCCTTTTGCTTTACATTTCACACACACAGACTGATGTAAAATATTGACGTGCTTATTCTCTTTAGCTGCCTCTTGCAGATCTCTTTGAAGTAGTCTGACCATCTCAGATTGGAAAGTACTTGTCTCATAAAATGTTCAGAGCTAAATCAGTCTGAGCACTGTCTCCACGGTATAAATAGCCACCACAGCGTCTGTGTATCGAATTTTGAAGTTTCCTGATACCTCCATTTGCTCAGTTGCACTCTGCCCTCTACAATTAGGTACGGTAGCAGAGCCAGGATAGTCTTCATCTCCTGGGGAGAGGCCCAGCTCTTTCTATATAACCTGGATATGTCATTTAGTGCTAGTCGAATGACAGCTCTATGCCCTGTGAAAGATCAAACTCCAACATAAAATTCTGAATATAAATAAGATTTTAGGGCCTTTTGAAATATCTCTGTATACTCATAGGGTGATATTTTAGGAAACATGCTCTAATAAGGAGAAAATGGACAAGGACTTTCCATTTTCTGGACACCTCTGAGTTAAAAAAATGTCAGATGTCCTCATTGTCTGAAAAGTTCTTAAAGATGGGATAGCAAAAAAAAAAACCAAAGATGGAAAATCAGACACTGTTTTTAAGGGAGGTTAATTTTTTAACACCTTGGTATTAAAATACCCCAGATGTTCAAAGTAAATCGATTCACTTTTTTCTCTCCTATAGATCCCCTCTATTGGAGTATTTATAAATGACAGTCACTGCCTGGACACACAAATTATTCAAATTAGAGGTATTACAATTTACAAAAGGCCTTTATAGTTGTATGTGGAGCGCCTCATATTGTTGGCAAAATAAAGGGAGGGGATGGAAGTCACGCCCTGGGCTTCTCCCACTCAAATCAGTGGGAGAGAGCAGAGCTGTCTGTGGAGAAACTTTGTCTCCATGTCAGGCCTTTGGGGTTTTATTTTCCTGTGCTGGGGCCGAACGAGAGTAAAAGGTAGTCTATCATTATAGACACAAGCAGTTCAGTGAGATTGAAGCCCCAGATGGAGATCGGAAGCTCCTTGAAGCTCGTCAGCAGGTGGGTCAGCTATGTGGGGAGCTTTGGCAGGGTGGTGTGAGAAAGTTCACATGTTGTGCGGTGCTGACTGTAATGATCTGCTGATAAATTACACATTTCAGCTGCTGGTGTAGCCCTGACCCTCACTGTTCAACAAATGCATTCCTCACCAACTGTTATGTACGTGTGGAGGTACACACATATATTATTCTGAAACTAGAACTGAGGCTTCACTGTGGTTTTTGTGGGTAGCAGGGAAAATATATTTAGCCATGAGTAACGTGAAACAATGTAGTCCAGTCTAAATTAAATGTTGTTTAAAACAAAAATCCCACAACCAGCATGGATCCAACTATTAGAACTATCTGAGAAATGTTAATTGTTTGGTTGAATTCTGGACAGGGAGAAGAATTCAGGCAAGAGTCCACATGTTTTGCGCTTAAATAAATACCAAAAAAAAGACAAAAAATTATCCTTACACTCTGCACTTTCCAGCTTTTCTGGAAATCATTTGTAACTGGCACCCAACTTGACTTTTGTAGGAATTTCCCCATCATTCTGTCTGGATTGGTTCCCTATCAATTCTACTACCTTGGCATGTATGTGAATGAAAAACAGCTATCATGATGTAATCGGCATTGTCCACATCGAGTATAAATAATCGAGTCATCAGCTGGGCTGAACCAAGGATCTCTACTGTGAACTTGTAACACCAGAGCACAGAAAGGAGCAGGTCACTGCAGTATCACTGGGTTCAGCCTCTAATGGGAGGCAGAAAAGACTTTGCATGTTCAAGAGAACATGTCCTCACCTCCCTTTCTTCCTTCTTGACTTTCTACAGAGTCCACTATACAAAGGCAATCTCCAATAGATGTTAATGGTAGCTAGAAAATACCATGAGTTAATTGCACTGGAAGTTTGTGGTGGGATTAACATTTTATTTGGATAGGGCCAGCTTTGCAGAAAGTCTAGTGGCAAACCGCAGGCCACATCTCGTCTTCAAGGAGCAGTGAAGCAGCGGGCTTATAGTCAAAACCAACTGTCTCATCCATACTAAAGCTTCCCTTTGAAAAACAGCTCTGCATGTGATTTTCCCTATGGAGCAGGCTATGGGAAGCCGTGCTGGCTGCTGGAGGCTGCTGTGGTATTGCCGCTCTGCCAGTGGCTGGAGCAAGAGTGAGCAGAGAGCATGGCCTGCAGCTTCCATTTCCCAAGTGATGTGATCAGCCTGGAATGACAGAAAGGTTTTGGTGAGTGCAAGAGTGGTTGGAATGTGATAACAATGTGAAGTTCGTATGATAGAAAACAAATTTGGAAAGGGGCGGGGGGAGTAAGCAAAATGGTTGAGTGAGAATAGAGTGAAGACTGCAGCAATCTTCCTGCATCCCACTCCCTGTGCAAGTGTGGGCAGTGAGACTGTGGCACCAAGGAGCACATGCAGCATCCCTTCCTTCTCACACAGCACTGCTTCAAGCCTCTTCCTCAGTCTGGTCTCCTTAAATAGGCGATTGATGTGTTATTCTACTGTAGGGGTGCTATTAAACTCAGCCCCCTGTTAGTGAAATAAATAATGGGGCATTTGGCTTCTGGAGGCGGAAAATCACAGATACACCAGCTGTACTAAACTCTTGTCAAGTGTGTCATTCTCATTCCTGATAAAAGTATTAGGAAGACTATTGATTTTCAGCAGAAGCACAATATACTCATTAACACTTATTCTGAAATGCCAGATGAAATTTAGGAGTTCCTGGTTTAAAATCTAACTTCATGCCATACAGAGTTGGTCTAGACAAATACAGAGAAGCTCTAGCTCCACAGCAAAATCAGAGGGAGAGAAAGTTATCCAAGTATATAATCTGAGTATTTGAACCACACTGACACTCTTATTGCAGTATTAAACCTGCCAAAGATTCATGTCCCTCAGAAGAAAGGAACTTGCTCTGCAAGCTGCTCTCTCTGAAAATATGCAGGATGACTCTGATGGAATAGCAGAATGCAAAATGTTGAAATTCACACCGTGGTTGAGAGAGGGGAGATGGTTTTAAGAAAGAAATATTGATATTTTTGAGAGAAGGGAAATTATCAGTGCATTTGTGATTGTATGATATATATCCACTTTAACCGTTTCATACATTACCCTCCCTTATACTGCACTTAAAAATTCTGGCGCTGTATGTTCTGTAATAAAATGCATTACAAATCCGATGATATGATCTTGATAATAGGAGGCAGTTTATTTTATTACAGTCCATTAAGTAGAGCAATTGTTGCTGCTCCTTTAGTCAAGTGATGCTGGGTGGGGAAGCATTTCCTAGAAATGGATCTTAGCTGACTTTCAGGAAAAGCAGCATAAGAAAGATTAAAAAGATCAGCAACACCTTCACTTCTTTCTTCCTTTCCCATCACCTCTACATTTTCTTCTTCTAACAGTGTGAAAAGATCCTGGAAGAGATACATAAGCAGATGATAGAGTTTTCCCATTCACAACATGTCATATTAACCCTTAAGGATTTGTGTAATGCCAAAAGGCGTAGACTCCTCTGACTGAGATAAAATCCACTCAGGAAAGGACCATTTCTCTTCTCTTATTTCACTGCTGGAAGCGCTCCTTTTCTTTGATCTGTTCTGTGTGCCGTATATATACAATTGTTTCCAAGAATTCCTGTGAAGTGTTGGCTTAGAAATTACTGTAAGGGGGATGAGACTGGGAAGCCAATGAGGAGAGTACTGAGAAGCTGACGGAGGGAGCTGTCGTATGTGAAATGAATACAAAGCAAGTGAGTTCTGGAGCGATGGTTGATTAGGACTGGGGAGGAGACAGGAAGCATATTATGAAGGGAAAGAACCAGAATCAGGATTAATAAGGAGAGCACATTCTTAGTGTCTTGCACCAAGTAGAAGTATATATGCCCCCTGTGCTGTTGGACTGCAAAAGGATTTGTTATTGAATGAATGGTATTTAACAGTTCACAGTAATAATCATACAGGAAAAATCAGCATGGATTAGACATGGGTTTTTGCATAGGATTTAGATTTCTTTTAAGTTACATGAACGCTGCGTTGGTGTACAGAACTCAGCGTGCCCTGGATTTTCCATCTAAGTACTTACACCGTGGATATCACAACAGCACAGTAAGTGAGCGTCACAGTAAGGAGCTTTCCTGGAGATTTTGAACGTGGGGTGTGTTGTTAGACCTGAGGTAAGCTCCATAAGACTTCCACAATAAAGAGTCAATAAGCTTAGTGTCTTCTGCAGAGACATTTGACTGAGAGTGTAAGTGAGGCTCATTTAAGCATGTTACTTTCATCCTTAGCCCATTCCAAATGTCTGTGTGAAGGACAGTCCTTGGCGTACAGGTACTGGCTGGGAAGGACACTGAACTGGAGTCTGTGTTTGTGAACAGGAATGTATTTGCAGAGAAATTTGTAAGAAGAGTGATCAAGAATTTACTGCCAAGCATAAATGAAATTGCTTTCCCATAGTCCCAGAAAAAGAGTTCTCAAAGATCAGGAGGGCTCAATTTGTTGTTGTTACCTACCCCTCTCAGTCCAAAGCAGCTGCTTCTCTCTTCACAGAGTGAAACAACTCCATTTCAGGTTAGTTTTAGCTGCATCCCCAGACCTGATTGCATTTTGGTGCTCAAGGTCTCCCTGCCTTGTCTGCTAAAAAGACAGAGGCCAGGTCCCGTAAATCAGAAAGAGTTTCAGCTTCTATTGAAATCAGTGAGAGACTCGTGGTTTCTTTAACAGAATTCCCACTGACAGGTGTTCGGTGAGCCAGTGCTGTTAGAGCCCTACATCCAGCAGCTGTGTAGCCACCATCCTGAGCCGCTGCCTCTGGCCCAGCCTTAATGATGGCAGGGTTAGCAGCTTTGCCACCCACTTACAGCAACAGAATCTTATTTCCAGCAGTCTGTGCTGGTGCCCCCCACCCTCCACCCCGGTATTCCAGTTAGGTCAGTATACATTTGCAACATTACAGGTAGCCTGATTTGCAAGGCTTGCAATAGTCCTATTAGAAGAAAAACAAGCTTTGAAAATGTGCCTGATACAATTGGTTCTTACTTTTAAGCTACAGAAGAAATACACAGATCACTACATTTATGGAGCTGGAATAGACATTGCTCAAAAGCAACATTTAGGCAAACTATTTTGTTGCTTTAGCCTATTTTTCCCTGTGTTTTCTCATGTATATGGACTCTTGCACAGAGCACATAGTGTCTGTTCTCTCCTGAAAACTTGTTTCCATATCTGGAGTCTACTCTCTCATACTGCTGGTGAAAAAAAAAATTATTTCTTTTGTAATCTGATGTTTCCCTTAGCATATGGTACCTTTGTATTTAAGCCCTCTCTGAAAGTGAAAGAGAGGACAAGCCTCATGTTCAACTTGAAGTGCTTGCTCTGACACAGAATTTCTAATACCAGGCAGAACACAGAAAATGGGTGCAGATGGGTTCCTGAATTTTTAAATAGGCAGACACCATCTTACGATATCAGAACATAAAATGATAGAAAGATAATTATATAGATGATATGGAAAGGAGGCTTAAACTGAGACTGAGCTGGGTGCGTAAGCAATAGCTAAGTGCATATTTCTCTGGCACAGTAAGATGATGGATCTGGCTGGGATATTGGGTGTTTCCAGCAAAGAAATGCAGATTTGCAGTTGAAAAACACCCTTTGAGATATAAGGGTATGAAAACATTCCTACTGAGTACAGGTATGTATGCACGCATGGCTTGGGTTGCTTTGATATAGTGCTGGGAATATTCTGCTTCATTTAATTTGTTTTGTGCAAGACCTTTCAAATAGCATCAATCAACGATAAAGGATCCACACAGGAAATTCGTATCAAAGAGAGAAGCTGTACATCTATTCTTTAAGTTCTGTATATTTCCCCAAATGAACCTACACCACCTCTAAGTGCTCTATTTAATTACTTAACACACATCTTAGAAAAAAGTAGGCTCTAATAAAACAGATGAGAATTGAAAGCATGTAGCAGAAACTCTATTGTAACAGCAGTTTTTCATTAATTTTCAGTGTTTATTCAAATGTGTTCTCTGTCATGATTTTTGTTTGTTATTTTTTTTTGTGGCATTTTAAAGTAATTGAACCCTTGCTACTGAGCAGTGCTCGTGCTTTGTCTTGAAGCACATCAGTGCTGTCTGTCATGGAAAAGCCACTATGAGATGTTCTTATGCAGCTGAATAAACAGTATGATGTTCTGGGTTTTTTTCTGAGACTTTGGTGGTAGCAAAACAGGGGTTAGGCTGATGGATTCCTCAAATTACTCGATTAACCTGGTCTCAGGCTTTTTTTGCCTTTTTTTTTTTCTTTTAAATGAACAAAAGAACAAAGTTTGCCTAGAAGCAGAAAAAAATGTTATAAAAGGGGGTGGTTGTGCACAGAGCGTTTGTTGAAAGTTCCTTGTGATGCCGTGAGAATAGATGTCACATGCTAAAGAGATTTCAGAGTGGCATCACCACCTTCCACTTTGGAAGGCTCTGAGAGTGACAGCTAAACTGTAAAATCTGCAATCCCCCTCACCTAGTCATGGACACAAAAGAGTTATTGGGGAACTGTGGGGTAAATCCTCTTCAGCATCTGTGAGGACAAATTACTTGCAAAAACCTTCATCTTCAACAGGAAGATGAATCCTGCATAGCTTTTATCTCTTAGTTCAGGAACCTGCACGCTGAGAGTTGCAGCCTTTGCAGGCTGTAGCTCTGAATTAAAGATGCAGTTAGCTGACATCTGCTCTGTTTAATACGAAGTAGGCTTCAAACAGGTTGCTGATGCCATCCACAATTTGTTGCCCCCAATTCTCAAGTGAAGAGTTACCAGAGCGGGAAGTAATCACTAGGGTCTCTGTGGGAACTGTTCATTACTTTGACCACTGCTGGTCACACTTAATAAGAACCTGTTCTTGGTATTTGTAGGAAAGAACAGATTTTTGAAAGACCAGGCGATCATTAGAGAAGTTTTTAACTTCCTTCAAAGCACAAACAGAGCTCTTTTCTGCTAATTGGATTGTAAAATCAAAATGTCTTCATTATTAGTGATGTTCCAGAAGGAGCTTGCAGCTTTTTCATAGTATTAAGCTTGTATCCTGCTACTTTCTTGTACATCAGTCAAGGACACAGGAGGTATTCCCCAGTTTACCAACAGCATTGTGAACATTCGCTTTTCTGCTTTTCCATCCACCAGTAGAAAGCTTGGGGACAAATCTAATAACAGGAGAAATTCACAAAAGCACCAACTGCTTTGTGCTGCTTCTACAACTGAAAGCAGCTACAAACCCAGTTTTGCCATCTGGTTTGCGGAAGTGTGGGATTGCTTTGCCTGCTGAGCAGAGGAGTACAGGGAACTGGATAAAAATGTATCAGAAATCCTCTTCCTGGTGGATGTTATTCTAGTGGTAAACGTCACCTACCCTTGTTGCAATCATCGTGTCTTTCCCTGTGGAGGAATGGGCAGGACTGCTTTTGAGCCTACCACTGACATTTCTGTTTCTGATGCAATAAGTCTGTTGCTGTTTTGACAGCTCTGAAGGTACAAACTTCCTCCCATAACAGTTCCATGATCTGAGTTCGAATTGCACAAGCAAAGCACATAAGAGTCTCCTGAAAGCATTTGTGGTGCTGATTTTTCAGATGTGGACAGCTGTCCATCAGTAAGGGCAATCATCTGCCAGAGACTGATTGCTGTTGCGCTGGATTGGCTTTGGAGCAGCAAAATGAAAGTATAAATGCTGCAAAGTTGAAAGCTAAAAGTTGGGAATTAAAAACCACAGGGGTAACTGCCTTGCCTTCTGTCACACAGGAAACCTGTTCTGAAATGGGAGTCTTGATCTGATGTGTAAAATAGATATCTGAGTGCTTTCCATCTTTCTTTATCAATTCATTCTGCCCTTTGCTGCCAAACTATTTTGGTTTGCTTCTTTTTTTCTGTAGGCAGCTAAATATATTGCCTCCATAGCACTTGAAATTGAACCTGATCTTTTTGATGGGGAGGTAAAAACTATAACAATGCCTCTCTCCAGTGCTGCAGCTAGGGATGAGGAAAACGTGCACGTTTCCTTCATGCTAAGTGTGCCCTATAGCATACTTACAGCATTCTGCGGCCACTTTCTATCCCGTTGGCACTGGGTCATCCAATACGCTTGTGACCTTTCAGTGCAAGAGGGCAGAACATTAACCGAGTGATGGCGTAGTTCCTGCTTTATGTTTCCAGACTCTGGCAGCAGTTACCTCACAGCCCATCCGCCCCTGACTGTAAGGAAATGGCTCTGAAGCCTGCCGGTGCTGAAACTGGAACATAGTGTGCTGTGCTATTTGTAGTTTCCTGCTGCCGACACTGGATATGCAGTTACTATTCCTCTTGCTTCCTCCATGAGCATTAGAATGGGTCCAAAAATAATTGAAGGCAGTATGTTCCAATGGAATATTTTTGCATTTGCAAAAATTTCCTCTTTATTTTGCTTGCCAATTTTGATAGGGAGCATTTTGAGGCTGTTGCAGCTTCTCCAACTTGGCACCGCTGGGAGGCACAGGAATGCTCCCCTGATCAGTATGGCAAGAGAAAGTGTTTTGGCATCTGAATACAGACTTAAAGTTAATTTTTAGGGATGAACATAACGTATTATAACCGTGAAGTTCTGCTTTAACTAATGAAAGCAAGAAGACCCAAATGCTCTAAAGGCCAAGGAAGCCCATATATCCAGGAAAAGAGAAGGAAGAGGCCCACAGATCTAGAAAAAGAAAAGAAACCTAGGGGTTTTTTACTTATTGCTTTGATCCTCAAGAAAGTTAGATGAAAAGAGCCTAGCTGTCAGGATATAATGTAATTAATCTCAGTGTGAGGTTCACAAGCTTATTGTGTAATATCTTTCAGATGTAGCTACGTGATTATTCCTGAATGAATATCTTTGCCCAGCTGAAATACTTAAAATGGCCTACACTTGGCAGAGCCTGGGGTCTTAAAAGTGTATCTTAATTTAGCGTTCATATCTATTTATAGGAAACACATTAGGGTGGGTGTGCAGTTGGGGGGTTGTCTCCTCAGGAGCTGGTGATGGTTTAAGAGGTGAAACTAGGAGCATGGTCTGTGGATCATTTCCAGGATTATCAGTGTCATTTTAAACCAGATCACTGGGTTTTCTTCTTATATACAATGCATATTATGAAAACTGATTCAGAAATGTTTTCTTGAACTGTCATGTATTGCAAGGCTCCTCAATATTACTTGGAATCAAAATCCTGGATGCCATATGTCCTACACAGGTGCTGAAAATGTGTTGCAAGAAAAGAGTCTCGAGTTGAAGAATTTTTCTCAATTTATTGCTAATCATGAAAAACTTTTGATCTTGATTTGGGTGTAGAGAAGAAAAAGTAGGACACACTCCCATAAACACCTTTTCTTCCCGAGACGCAAGTTCCCTGATTTTTGTCATAGTTTATGCCCAGTCCATCAAAATTCTTGTGGTGGGGTGACAGACAGTGAAGGATGTCGAGGATAGTATTTGCATGAGTTTCTTTCTGCTGCTGTTACAGTTATTCTCTGATTCTTAATTTTTTTCTGCTGGTGTTCCTTAATGTCCCTGCTCCACTGTGGGCCACTCCCTGTCCCTCAGGGGTGTCCCTGCCCCCTTTGCCATGGAGCACCCCACAGAGCACCTCCAGCCCTCAGCAGCCACCATTTTCATTCCCTAATACCTTGTATCCGGGCACTTCCCTGGTTGACGGATATTTTGGCACGATGATCAGCCTCTGGCATGTGGTGATTTTCCCCCCTCAGTGCCAGAGCTGGAGGGAACCGTCTGGGACTGGCTCAGGGCGGCTTGTGGCCTCCTGACAGGCCACCATACCCTGCTCTGCACTCGCAGCCACTGCCCAGGGGACTGCACAAGCACCCTTACACCTGGCCAAAGCAACTCGGCCCAGGGAATCAGGACTCATTGTGAGACGGAAGTTGGATTTAAAGTTTTTTTTACCAACAGGTCTTTTGACTGTTGACTGAGATAGGCCTTAGGCAGCTCCCTGGAAACCAGGGGCACTGCTGAGAGGGTGAAGAGGCTCAGGTCACCTGTGGGGTGTGTGTGCCCAGGCAGGGATGCTGTCCGCCTTCCCAACGTGGCAGGTGTGCTGATATTGAGGGAATACATTGAACTGGTTGATTCTTGGGGTAGGGAACTAGCCTGGGTGCAGGGATAGGGAGCACTGAACACCCCAATATCCAGAGGAAAGCTGATGTCCTTGGCTTTCTGTTTGCGCAGAGATACCAGCTCCGACCCCAAAGCATCATGACATGGTGGGAGTTTAAACCTGTGACAACATAGCTATATCACTGAACCTCAGACACAGGTATTTTGATAGGAGAAATGACACGTTTCTGATACAAAGCAGTAAACATATGTCTCTCTGTTTTGTTTTTAATGGTAGGCATTTGGTGTCACAGGAATGTTGCATATTAAGCCAGGAACAGAACTAGGTTCTAAAATTAGGTCACCAAACCCATACAGCATTTTCACCTGAACAAAATTGTATCTCACAGATTCTGAAAACTGTGAGGTAGATCCCTCATCTGGGAACCCACTCTGATTTTTTCATAATTGACACTGTTTTTTCTATTCATGAGGCTGTTGGATTTTTAACTCTTTTAGCATTACATTTCCTATCCAGCCACTGACTTTATTTGCACTTAAAGAGCAAGCAGTTCTCTGTAGATGATCATGCCCAGAAAAGACCATTTCCATTTTACAGAACCGAAAATCCTTTCCAGGAATGTCCGAGTGTTTGATGTCACTAGGTGTGGTGGAAATGTACAATATTTCAAAAAAGCAAAGCAAACATGCAGATACATGAAATATGCCTATATATCATTAGTCATATTTGCATGTTTAGTATCAGTAATCTTCTCCCACCTTCAACAATAAAATTATTGTTTCTCTCTTCAACATTATAGGAATCACATCTTACTTTCTGCATGGCTGTGGCTTAATACTTGTCAGGGAAAAACCACCTATCTCTTACTCTGGCATTTAGTGGGAACATTTCAGATGAGTATGGTAGAAATGGTGCTCTGATATTAATACAGAGCTATTTGTCACATCACATATCTATATAATCTTCTAGTGGGTTGACAGTTGGGCCTATTGTCTGGTATAAATTACTGTGCTGTAGTTTAAACTTAGTGTACTCTATGAATTATATACACAGATATTTATAATGGAAAAACTGTGTTCATGCAGCATTGAGGTTACACAAGTACAACTGTAGGTCTGAATCTTCAGCTGATGTAAATTGGGCTCACTGGAACAACACCAATTTACCCTGCCTGTGGACTGCACCTGACACATATGAAAGGGAAAGAACTGGCAGAAGTATCAGCTTGTCCGTCACCGTCTATAAACAACAGACAAACACAAAACCAAACACAAGTTTGTATTTAGGCCGTGGCTTAGCAAAGCATGTAGATGGATGCCAAATTCTATTTTAAACCTACAAGTACTTTCAGTTAATTAATGCTGTATTTATAGAGCAGCAATAAGAATTGCAGCAGATTGGGGCTTTTTCTGTTGAAGTTTTCGTCGTATTTGTTGATTCATGAAAAAAAAATGAGAAGTGCTATCAAAGTTTTCTTGAAGTCCAAAATTTGTTTTGGGGGCCAGTACATTCCTGTCTAAGAACACCCATTTTCCTCGTGACCCTTCATGTAACCAGCCCAGTATCAGGGCCCTGTGGGCACTCATGGATATTAATGGCCCTGACCCGCTTGGGGCCCCCCCAATCCTCACCCATTGGCCAGGATCCTCATTGCAGCTCAGCTGTGGGTTATCAGCCTCCAGCTTTGCATGGGCCCAGCTGAGACCAGAACTTACCTAGCGACTGATTTTAAGGTATAAGTTGGGACCTGCCTAGTTCCTGTGGAGCTGTGCTGTGATCATGGGACTGTGTCTGAGCCTGATCACCCTCACTAGACCTAATCCTGGCCTGCTGACTGACTTCCTAGCTTAAGCTTGGACTTGTCACGACAATTTGCCTGATGATCTCTTGTTTAAACTTGGTCGCTATCAGCCCTCAGGGGTTGTAGGATGGACTCTGACTAATGAGGCCCCTGCCCTGCCTGCTGAGTCTCTGTTTCTGGCTCCTTATCCCATAGGGAGCAGCCATCCTGGACAGCCAGCATCAGCCCTCTATTTTGCTGAATTTAGCCTGAAGGACTGAGTGGATTTTTCTGGGAATGTCAGGTGAATGTCCTGATTCTTTAGACTGTTGACTCTTCTCATGTGCTCCTTTGTGGAGATGTTGCACTTCTGTTGGCCTTTTGCAGATGTACAGGTGATCTAGATTTGGCTGGTTCCAGTTAAACTGTGGTTATGATTCTTGTCTGGAGGCACAAGGAGACTTTGCTGATTAATTGCCTTTTATAAAGGCAGTTCATGTGCAAATCTTTCCAGGATCAGGCCCTCACATATCAATGCAGACTGTGTACATACCATAAATCTGTTGCATGGTATTCTTTTTTTGCTCAAATACTGTCTAAATTCAATTGCAACAACTGTAAGGAATATGGCTTGTTTTGCCTTTAATTGAATTGTGACTACTTGAACTCAATGAGATAGGAGTAGACTTTGTAGCTGGAAACTTAGTAAACCTCAAGAGAGGGACTCTCAGTGTTACTGTTCTATGTGTGTTCTCATTTTGTTTATATTGTGGAAACTTATGCAAATGAACTTACTTAGCTGCAGATGCTCTTAGAGTGGAACTTTCCACTTTTCTGCTGTAGATTAGTCAGTTTAACACCGGCTGAATAGCTTTGCAAATCCAAAATGCACGTGGACTGTTATATGGACTTCTCTTTAATAATCAGTGTATGCCTATCTATCTACAGTGTTTTCCAACCTTTCGGATCATGGATATTAAGTTCCTTAGCTGTTGATAAAGGTATTTGATAAAATAGATTTATTGACCATAGATTTAAATTTCCTGTAGCACTTGCCTTGAAAAATTTTATGGGGTCTGCAAATTGGAAGATTGAAAAGCACTGATCTAATAGCAATTTCATCTGGCATATAATTAGTCATCTACCCTTTAATCAACTACATGCAAAACATTCTTTTGGATTAACTTTTTTCCTCTTTGTTAGCAGCATGTGGAGGCATAGCGGAAGAATACACTTCTGCCTGATGCCTTACGTGTGAGGCTGAGTGGAGTTTATTACAAACACCCCACCCAGTCCCTCACATTTTTTCTAAGTGCTCTTGAACTTGCTCTTCTTATTTGAAACATAACCCGAGTTGTGCTTGTCAGAGCAAATCCAGTAAATACTACTGGTCTTTGTCAATATTTATGCAGGAGGCTACCAAGAGAAAAGATAGTGAGGTACTGCCAAAGGTTCTGATGTTGATTCAGTAGCTGTTGCTCTCCCGGTTTTTTTGTACCTTCTTTTCTAAAGCTGATACCAGAAGCACTGCACAGGTGATCCCAGGTGATGCCAACTGGAGTATTTCTAGCAAAAAATCAACATTCCACAAAGTCCTGTTAGGACCTTAGTTTGAATAGAAAGCTAACCATGAACTAGAACAAGCGCAGAGAGAGGCTGTGCGTCTTATGAAGAAATAAAAGAGCTGGGCTCTAGTGAAAAAAACAGCAGGAGAGACAATGAACCCGCCCTGTCCACTCTGGAAATGGTTAAACACCTAGGAGGAGAACTTAAACTTAAAGGACAGTATTGACCTTAGAGCAAATGTGTATAAACTGGCCTTGAGTCTGATGTCAGGGCGTATATGAAGAGTTAGAAATAGGAGGAGAAAGTTTCTGGAACTGCTTCTCATAGAAGGAGGTGAGCTGTGGCATTTAACTATTTTTCAGGTGGAGCTTCATCCCTTTATGAAAGGAAATTTTAGACTGTGGTTAGCTGCCAAAAGCAGTGATTGGACTTGACCTGAATGTCCCTTTGGGACAGTTTTCTTGATATGTATCCTATATTGTTCTTCAAGACAGTGTGGTTATAACAGTTATCATTCTGCCCTTGCTTATCCTTATGAGTTTGGTATTTATGGCTCAGAACTTAGAGAAGGTGGTTTGTTACAAGCAGGTTCATAATTAATTCCAATCCTAATATAGTGTTAGATACATTGGGAATTTATTACTTTTAGCATATATAAACAATTTCATTCATAAATATTTTCAGTTCTCTAGTTGCCAAACCGATGAGGGCTGTATTCCTCCCATCAATACCACTTGGCGTAGGGTGTGCTGTGTGATGGGAACCTCATCCTGTGGTGCTCTGCACCACTGTTTTGGAATCCAGTGTTAATGCTCCTCAGCAAGCTCTCACAAAAGCCAGAGAGCAGAGGTTATTGTTTGGAATGGTGCTATAAATCACATTTTATCTGAGGTAGGGCTGGGCTGTGCACAGTCTGCATACATGCCGTTCTCTGTTCTCGAACGGCTGTTCTCGCCCTGTACTCACTAGCCTGCCAGATGTTACAAACCCAGGGAAGGTGTGGAGTCACATTCTCCCTCTATAGGACTTATTCATGACCAGCTTGAGATTTGCTGTTTGGTCTAACACTTATCCTGAATTTTCTAGTAACTCATGAACTATGGTGACAAAGCATGGGGTTAAGAACTCATTGTTGCCAGCACGACTGATGTTGGAGATGTGATTTGGTACCGTAACTCTCAAGTGAAGTGGCCTCAAGACCACAAGACCTGCGTAATAATTACTGGCACATGTATGATCATTAATGACAGTTAAGGTAGATGCTTTAGCAAAGCATTGGGTGGAGACCCATTGGATCATTCTTATTTCTTCTGACTCTCTCATAAGAGATTAATTTTTCTTAATTAAGTGTAGCACTTAACATTCTTCAGCATATGCATTCACTTTCCTCTATGTATTGTTAGAAACAGGGACTAAAGAGATAGATAATCACATTTCAAGTTTATCTTCTGTTTTAAGTATGCTTAACCCCTCCCCACAGCTACTCAGTCACTGGAAAACTCTTAACTACCTAATTGGTCTCCCAATTATCTATAGCAATGTGGAGAAGTGCCAGTCTGGGAGACATTCAGGACAGTTGGTTCACGTGTTTTAAGTGCTACAATGTCCAATCTTAGTTATTCTGCTTTCCTGTTTAGTGTGAATTCATGACAGCACAAATGTTTAGCAGACTTCAGAGAAGAATTAACTCACTGGCAGTCAGCATGACTCCAACTAAGAAGTAAGTCAAAGGAATAATTAAAGATCCATTAATTTTATGATAATCAGTAGGCTAGGTTTGTTAGGGCAATCTTTTTCATGGATGGGACGAGATTGATTGATACCATGCTGTTATGGCAATGTTATAATGACACAGAAAATCTCAGCTGAGACACTGTATTTGGCTTAAACTGATCTCAGAGGACACATTCTCCAGACTCTGCTATTTACCGTATTAAAACCTCATTCCTTTAACAGGGATACTGGCTTATCGAAGGATGTTGATCATTTTTGTAGGAGGCCAAGTTAGCCCCTTGAAACTGGGGCAGTCGTTGCAGGGTTGAGAAAAGTTGCAATTGTTGGGTCATTGCCATACTCACATCCTTAATGGTGTGTTTTAATTAGACAAACTAGGCAGCACTCTCGCTTCAGGAACACAGGAAGCATCAGTGTTTCTCATGTGGAAAACAAGTTTACCTTGAAAGCTTTCAGGAAATATTGCTAGTAATGTGGGCCAGGCCAGACAATGTTGACAGACCTTTCTATTGAAACCTCCTGGCCACACATTGCAAACTCTCCCAAGTCACCAAGCATCTGGTGTTTTCAGAGCCTCAACTTCAGTCATATTACTGTGAAAAAATTGTTCAAGTCCATTTTAGACTTTGTGGTCAAAGAGTAAAGATTGAAAACACAACCCATTTTTATGTGTTTATTTATATATTTATGTATTTATTTAAATCTCATGATTGTTAAGCATATCTCATGATCTGTGGGACTGTGTGATACTTATTTCCACACCTCCTTGGTTAGGAGGGTGAAAGTACAGAGTTTTCCATGATGCCAGGCCTGTACAATAAAGAAAACCCAGCACTCTTTTCTAGGGACTTGGGAAAATGTCTACAAGCAGAAATGCTTGAGAAGTCTCTGAAGGAACCAGCCCTGAAAACCAAAGCAATGTAGACAAATCCAAGCAGTGCTGTGCCCAGGCTGTGCTGTTTTGAGGGTGCAGTTAGTATCTCCACACAGCACTGGACTGTGCCATGCAGAGGTACCAATCTTTCTGGAGCTCAAATATAGTGATGCACTGCATAAGGTAGACATGTCTGCAGCCTTGCAAAGCCCTGGTTGCTGTTTAAAGCAAGAATGATTGTAAATACTGCTTATTATTCATTAAGACTCAAGAGCAATGAAACTTTTTGCACAGTGAAGTCCATTATTAACGTTACTTTAGATCGTAGTGAGGCTGCATCTTCCTACTCTGCACTCTTTCCTTGGCATCTTCCTTTATTTTCTCCCTGCTCCCAGCCAACTGACACTCAAAACTCTTCATTCTCTGGGCTTTCAAGTGAGACTTGAGAGTCAGGGACAGACTCTAGACCATATTGATGGGGATAATTTGCTACAGGCATAGGCCAGCTGAAACTAAAGTAATTTTTATGAAAAGTATAATAGAAAGATTCAAAGTCTAAACTAAAACTGATTCTCTTTCAAAATCTGCTCTTGTCTGTGAACAGAAGTTTAAAAACCATGCTGTTTTGAAAGGTGGCACAGATCGCATCATCGAGGTCTATGGCTCAGTGGTGCTCAAAATTCTTGAAGGTCATCCTTTCAACTGCTATTGTGTATTTCAGTTGATTAAACAGGACAAAAGATTAATCATTTCTTAAATTTCCTTTTTTTTTTTTTCTTGGTAGTTTATGATTGTATTTTAAAAGGCAAAAGCCTGGTTTAACAACCTGGATTCTCATCCAATAATATGTGTGTAGATTAGATGGGTGAAATGCTCCCTATCCACGGAATAATAGATTACTAGTTTAAATTGTTTGTCTTAAAAAGATCTTGATTCGGCTTTGCTGAGCATAAAATATTAGGTTTACTGTTTATTTTTAGTGGATTGCCGCCAGTTTTACTGTCCTTGAATATCTTTAGGTTGTTTGAAGCATTAAAAAGTCTTCATATCAAACCTGTATCTACTTCGAAGAAATCTGTGTTTGTTTCTCAGCAGAGATATAAAATCTTGTTGTTGAGATATGAACTTCGCTGTTATGGATATTTTTTTTTTCTTTATTGACTTGATGGGTTTTTTTTTTCTTTAAGCCCGCAAGCATGGCAAATTATTTTGTGCTAATGTTGCATATTAAATCCTTATAAAGTGAGAAAAAATAATCAAATGAGAGAGCTTTAAGTGTCTCTTCAGGTTA
Source organism: Baryphthengus martii (assembly GCA_013396935.1). NCBI lineage: Eukaryota > Metazoa > Chordata > Aves > Coraciiformes > Momotidae > Baryphthengus > Baryphthengus martii. The sequence goes on along the minus strand of VWZK01013015.1, from coordinate 25,650 downwards.
TAGTAGGTTGTTTCATTCTGTTTAATTAGCAGTAATGTTTGAAACTTCTGACCTGATCCTTGAAAAAATCTTTTTACCTATACTTTCTGAAAAAATGGTGAAAGGCCTGATTTTGATTGGTTCCATGGGTACAAATGAGAAAGTAACTATGTCAATGATATTACTTTGAACTTACATCATTGTAACTTGAACCAAATTTTATGTTTAAGACTATTCATCAACACAAAACACAAGCTAGTACAGAGTGTAGTTGCAAGTGTAATTTCATAAATAAAAGATTAAGAAGTAAGACATATGGGACAGATTTTTGGGAACAGGTCAGTGTAGTGTGTCTGGTGGCTTTGGAGCACTTGCAATGTTTATTTGCCCTTTGAAGAAAGGGGTATTCAATATTATTTTTGTAAATCCCCTGCGTAAAGCAGTGCACTCCCACGCTGAACTGAGTTCATGGCACAAAATTCTGAGTTTCTTGCAGGAATCTGAGATGACCCATCCAGGGCCTTTTCTCTACTCTTAACGCATACTGTCATTGGCAAGTTGGATTTTGTGATTATGAAAATGTCCTTATGAGTGGACAGTTGCCCAGCTTGCTAGGATAGAGATGGGGGAACATGGTTTGAAGGGATTCTGTAAAATGTTTGCAGAAAAGAAGAAATCTGAGATTGTAAAGCCTGCAGAGCTGTGGGCAGGAGTAAAGAGTGAAAGGGTCTCACTTGAAATCTATTTAGTCTCTAACACAACACAGAACAAGCCAAAACATAAACACGCTATCTCCTAGCTGACTTGTGACAGCTTATAGAAAATGAACATGCTGCAGATTGAAATGTCACATTAATGTGCTACATATAAAGAATGAGTTTAATCAGCTTTATTCAATCTATTTCTATCCATGTCTGAAGTACAGAACCATCCATTTTGCTTGGAAATACATTTGAAAGTGGGAGAAGTTGAAATGTGTACTCTTTATAGATATTAATAAAGTTGATTTTTTTTTCTTTTTCTCTCTTCATCCCAAAAATAATAAGTGGAAGATAGACTAGGTTCTGGCTTTGGAATTGGAAAGATCTAGGAAATATAAGTCAACTGGCTATTTCAATGTAACATTTGGAAACTTTATGTATAGATGAAAAAGAAAGGGGGATGAGAAAATCGCATCGATAATATTTATGGAATTTTTGGTCCATTTCTGGATCAAGAGTACTTTATGAGCTGCTAGATCTTTGGTCAGTGAAGCAACTCCTGATTCTAGGTTCCTCTGCTGATGTCTTTCTGCATATGAAATTCCTAGTACTTATAGGAAAAAACTATGGGATCAGTTTTCCAAGGAACATGCTTTATGAATTATGTTTCCTGACCTATCATTCTGTTAATAATGAAATATGGTGATAACTAAAATTATTCCACTGCTCAACAACGGCTTGTTTGGATGATGAACATAGATGAGGGGTCCGTGTTCCATATACATCTGTCTCAAAACTGTGGATTTTTATATTTTGCACTGTCTCTTAATGTTTTCATCACTACCACTTTTTTTTTTTTTCTCTGTCTTTAACTATTTCTAGATGTTCGACTGGATCAGCCACAACAAAGAACTGTTCCTGCAGAGTCACACAGAGATCGGCGTGAGCTACCAACATGCCCTTGACCTACAGACGCAGCACAATCACTTTGCCATGAATTCCATGGTGAGTTGAGGGTATGCAGTGAACAGCAGGTCTGTGCATGTGAGGCCCCCTCCAGTTCAGAGAGCGCTGGACCTGTGAGAGGTGAAGTGAGGAAGGTCAGGCTGGGCTGTGGCAGCAGCCCTCTTTCTGGGAAGCAGAGCTTTGCTCTATCCACCTGGACGCTGATATATGATTATTTCCTTAGGAGCAGTACAGTCCTATGGATTTTGTTTTCATTTTGAAGAGAAAATACATTATTTTTTAAGTTTTTGACATTTATTTGATTGGGAATTAATGAGAGCTCTAGGTGACACCTTAATAATTTATGCTTCTCCCCCCACACCCTGCTAAGGTACTTTTGAAAACCTTGAAAAAGAGACAGTAATCAAGCTGTCAGTTGTGGCCACAGTGGGATTTTGGCTTTTTCAGTAGTTAATCAGTCAGTCTTTTTGAATGCAACTCAATTTACGTTAGGTTTTGGTTGCTGGGGGGGTTAGTTTTTTTTTTTAAAAAGACATCATTATACATTTATAAGTGCTTTGCTCACTTTCTTATTCTTTCCAGGCATAAGATTTTTTTTTCTGGAAACTGCTCTGCTTTCAGCACAGAAATGAAGACAGAATGTATTGATGATTTGATTGTTGTACTGGGTTAGAAAAAATATATGCATACTCTCTCCTGCCATTGCACGATGATGAGCCCTCTCTGTCTGCATAAAAGCTTGCCCTGACTAAATCAGCTCCTACAGGCATAGCTCTTCATGTTATGCACAGTCAGACTACAGTTGTGCTGGGGCTGAGACCTCAAAGGTGTTGATTGAAGTTTAAGTTAGTGGTGTAAGTCACTAAAGAGCCACACCATGCTATGCTGCCAAAGGGCAAGGTGGTTGAGAGCAGCTGTCTGCAATGTGAAAGAGAGATCCTGACTACCCGAGGCTGTTGAAGACCACACACTGCTTTCATAAGATTACAGGTGTTATTCCTGATATTCTGGCCAAATTCCAGATCAGGTAATTAACTTCTCTGACCTGAATCCCCCCTACCATTTCCGCCTATTTCTCATTAAAGCACTGTGCCTCGCTACAGCGTTGCCTAACAGTGGAAGATGAGAAATGTTTCTAATCTCTCTTCATGTATTTATTGTGATTATAATTGAAGGAGCACTGAAAAACAGGCTCTAGGCTTACCACTAAGCTTACCACCACAATGCCATCTAGGAAAATACAGGATAGCACGGCCTCCATATAACACTGCTGCTCACAGAATCTAAACAAATAAATGTGTCCTGGAGGTTAGTGCATTAAAAGTAACTTGCCTTATGAGAGACAAAAAGTTGGTCATAATTCTTCAGAAAACACCATGAAAAAAGTGAAGCTGGAGGACCTCCCTTTATCCTTGTTGTGGTACTGTCTGGTATTATTCTCTTAAAATAACTAAACTTGGAAAGAGATAATCGTTGTTAATAGAAAATTGACAAGTGGCAGGGAGGGTCCACCTAATGGAAGAAAAATTATTTTCCTTCATTCTTCTTCCACCTATCCCCAAGTGAATCTGGATGATGAATGCAAGGAAGTGAGGCATTTGCAAAGATCTTTACATGAGCCGGCAATGTGTGCTGACAGCCCAAAAAATTAACCGTATCCTGGGCTGCATCAAAAAAAAGTGTTGCCAGCAGGTCAAGAGAAGTGATTCTGCCCCCTACTCTGCTCTTGTGAGACCCCACCTGGAGTACTGCATCCAGCTCTGGAGCCCCCAACACAAGAAGGACATGGATCTGTTGGAGAGAGTCCAGAGGTGGCCACAAAGATGATCGGAGGGCTGGAGCACCTCTCCTGTGAGGACAGGTTGAGGGAGTTGGGTCTGTTCAGTCTGGAGAAGAGAAGGCTCTGGGGAGACCTTATAGTGGCCTTCCAGTACATGAGAGGGGCCTGCAGGAAAGCTGGGGAGGGACTTTATTTATAAGGACATGTGGTGATAGGACAAGGGGCAATGGTTTTAAACCAGAGCAGGACAGATTCAAATTAGACATTAGGAAGAAGTTGTTTACTGTGAGGGTGGGGAAACACTGAAACGGTTTGTCCAGAGAAATGGTGGAGCCTCATCCCTGGAAGTATTTAAGACCAGGCTGGATGAGGCTCTGAGCAACCTGGTCTAGTGGGAGGTGTCCCTGCCCATGGCAGGAGGGTTGGAACTAAATGATCTTTAACATCCCTTCCAACTCAAGCGATTCTATGATTCTGTGATCTTGGGGAAACTCCCGGGGGCAGGGCCCTCTCAGTGGCTGCGCTGTGGTTCTGAGTTGTGCCATCTCATCATCTTAGTGCTGCCAAACTCCTGTCTCATGGAGCTGCCCAGGAGAGAGCTCCCCAGCTGAGGTGACTGGGTGCGACAGATGATGCACCTCCCAGTCTGTGCTGTCTCCAGTATAACCCACACAAGTGTAGTCAAACGGGAGCCTGTACACTCAGCATAAATCAATCTACAAAGAAGATTGTTTCCTCCATCTCTTTAGCATAGAGGACCTATGTGTAAGGGCAGTAACACTGGGCAGCTTTAACTTTCAACCTGTAAGTATGGTGAGAGATGGCACTCAGTTCTACTCTGATTAACTGGATTGAAATACACAGCTCTAGGCAGGAGCCCCACGATGTAACAAATATGCCAAACAATTTACATGTTCTCAGATAATCCTCCTTATAGGAATATAACTCAAAGAGAGCAGTACACCTGAATGCCATTTTTCATGAGCTCCTTCTCTTTTGACTTTAGTTGGATTTTAGACCTAGAATCCTCTCTGATGATGGGATGACGTCTTCCCTTTGGTTTTGGATCAACACTGATTCATATGGCAAATGGACACAGTTCATTGCACTTAGATTTCTATTTTTAAAGATTCTTGTGATATGCTCTCTCAGTAGAGATTCAACAGATTTCAGCTGTCAAACAGGCTCCTGAAGGAGTTGTGGTTTCGTTATCGACAGTATGGCAAAGTGAGGATGAAAAAAATGATAGAAATATTTCAGGATACAGATGCAACTCAAGACTACACCTTTCTTTTTGTCATTTTTCTTTCTTTTTTTTTTTTTTCCTATTTTTAAATCTAAATGAGGTCTCCGTGGAATGTATCAGAAATATCATAGTGCTTGAAATGCTTCCAGTTTAATTATGTTTCTCAAGACTTTCCCTATTACTGAAAGGACTGTATTTGGGTTATGTGTTTGCACAGTGTCCTTTCTAGAGGGGATTTCAATGCCAGGGTTGCACAGACTGGCAAATAAGGTGAGTTTTGCAGCAGTGAAGTTGGCTTGTGGAATTACAGAGAGCTGCTGTCTTGCAGAGGGCTTGGAATAGCATTTTTTGGAATAGCATTCTGGGGGGATGTATCGGGGTGAAAGAACATTCAGAAAACAATGGGAAAAGGGTAATAACCTCAAGCTGCAGGTGACTTGAACTAACCTGGAGCCACTGTGCTTATGTCAGCATTGTGCTGCTGTCAGCAGTGTTACTGGTTGTTTAGGTGGGGCAGATTCTTTGCTAGAAAAATGTGGAGTGACTCCTGGTGTCCCCAGAAATCATTATTTTGAATATAAGGGTGTTAGCATGCAGGAGACATCAGCTTGCTGCATGCGGGTTTTTGGTTGCATATTAGTCATTCCACTTGTGGTAAAGCATGCGGGAAGAGGAGACTGAAGCTAAAATGACCCTTTCCTGACCACAGCCCGTCGCCTGTGGTAGATGGTACTTTTGTCTCCTGGGGCACACAGGGCCTCTGTGCAAGCCTATGTGAAGACACTCTATAGTGAGGATGAAGCCTCTGTGTTTGTTCAAGGCAAGAGCTAGTGATGGTCAGCAATGGACTCAGAACAGATTGACTTACCTGATTGAAGCAAAACCAGAGAAAGTTGGGTGATGACTCTGAACATGGTGGTAGGACAGTACATTCCTCAAGCCTACACAGCAATCTGAGCCATACTTTGGTTGTTGGGGCTAGAAATATGGATCGGGCCTGTTTCATGTGTAACAACGCCTTAGTGGAGGAGAGCCTTGCTAATAACAGAAACTAGTGGGAAAGAACCACCACAGCTCACTGTAGCTTCCTAAGGCAAGATAAAAAAGGTCTGTATATTTTGCAGGTTTTCTTATATATATAGTCTGATTATGTGGGTTTTGGAGTTCTTTATGCAATGTGGTTTTCTCTCAGAAAATCAGTCGGTATGTTAGAAATGCGTAGTCATGAGATTGCTACTGTACAACTACCTTCGTTCAACTGTCTTATTTTTATGGCAACATTTAGTTCAATTCATGGTACCATTTCATTTCTGTTGGAAACTGTTGGAAAATGACTAGTGCATATTATCTGATGTTATTTATCTTACAGTAAGAGTAGGAGGTTTAGGTCACTATTCTAGGTGCTATACACTTTGAAAGGAAGAAAGGATCTTTGCCTTACAGTCTGTTGCCAAAGGCTCTGCTCCTACAATATTTATATACATAAATTACTTTTACACATCAAGAATCTTCTGGCATTGAGTTACCCACGGATAAATATTTGTGAAGTTAAGGGTTAGGATTAACTAACGTAATGCAGAAGGTGTTAGAGAGAGAACTATAGTTTTGGTGAATTTATTATTAGCTATGTACGCATTTGTGTTCATAATCCGGTATTCCTCAACCTCTTCATCTAATACCATTGGCCGTTCCTTTACGGAGAGGTTATTACCCTCAGATGTGTTTTCAGTCCCAGGTAGAGTATTGTGACCCACACAAGTCTGAAAACTTAAGCTAATGGTGAATTTTAAATAATTGAAACATTCATATAATTCATATCCAATGAGCTTTCAAGCTCTCCTGCTAATTACGAAACTCAGATATTTAACTACCATGCTCTGAGCTCAAGACATGGAGATTGATTTGAGAAGAATGACTTTTCAAACCCAGTTAAACGATGCTGCATTTTTTTTATATAAATCTTTTGATTTCTGAGTCTCAAGAGTTTTTTTCACACTGTAAACTTGTTTTTTTTGGTGGGAATTTGCATTATAATTGTGATTCTGCTAGAAATTTGCTTCATAATTTACCAATTTATCTAGATCTATTTTTGTACAATATATTAGTCTCAGCAAGTGTTGAATTGAGAATAGTTCTGGAATCTGAGTAACTAAATAATGAAAACTTGAAGCACCCATATCGGTTGTGATGCTTGGGGTTGTTTATGGCTTTTGGAGTTTGTTTTGTCAATATGTTAAAATCAGTATTGAGAGACAATGTGGAGAAGGACAATGTAGCTGAGGGTGGCTGTATGTTTTGCAGGAAAAAAACCTACACATCTCTATGGAAGTTGGGTCAGATAGATCTTGGATCTCTAAGGTGGTTTGTTTTGTTTTGTTTTGTTTTCTGTACACTATGCCTAGTGTTCTTTAAATCTGGCATAAATAATAACAGATGAAATATTCTCTTCAGTTTCTCTAGAAAATACACTCTCCAAATGTTTATTTTGTCACATACGCTTCCTATACATCTCTATAGGCATGCTTTGATCAAAGCTCCTTCTTAGAAAAACAATTTGTTACTCTGTTTTGTTTTTTAAAATAGTAATTCTTCCTTTTAAATGAACAATGTGAGATGTAAAGAAGTTGTGCATTTGAGGTGATAAAATGTAGTGTGGTATTTTTCTTTCAAATAAGGACCATAGATTTAATTTATTATTTTAATTATTTTTATTTTTTTTTGGTGATTCTAAACACTGCTTGTTTTCACTTCAGTTTCAAAATAAATTGTGGTAGTCTTTATCACAGCTGTATAATGTTTATACTGAGGCAATAATACTTTTCACTAAGAGGAATATTTAGATCCAATGTTTTGTGAGTAATCTCAATCTAGTAAATTCACTAGTGAAAAAAAATGTTTCAGCATGACACAAAGTATACTGGTTGTAGCTCTGCAGTTGGATACATGGTATAGGTGGCATTTCTTCCAACTGAAGTTACAGGTATTTCCTTTGCCAGGGCTTTTTTATGCCTAAATCTGTCAACTTCCTTAAAGAATGTGCCATCACTTTCACTGGGACATGCCTAAAAATGGCAGTGCTCAGTGCTGGCACTGCTGCCTATCCTGCTCTCAGGGAGTTACCTGTCCCACACTAGGGGGAGGTGCATGTTGTCCTAAGAAAGTCACAATATATTTCATATATGTTACAATTATCATGTAAAAGCTAATCATGTCTGTTGAAAATTCACAACATTTATCTTACTTGAACAGTATTTTTCAGGATATAGGCTGAGCTAAAATGCCATCCACTTTTATTCTGCAACAGGCTGCTTATAATTGGCTTTGTTATAGAATCTTAAAAGCCTTAAATATATTTCATGAGTTTATTTTGTCACTGAAATATTCTGCTTTGGATTCATGTGCTAGGTTCATTTCACAGATGGTTCCTAAACTCAGTAACACTGTTCAAGCTGGTTATTTTTTTTTATTTTATTTTGAAGAAGAGCTCTTCAACAATTGAATTTCATCCTCAATCTACAAAACTCTTCTCTTGCAGCCCGCCTTCACTACTTGCCATCACATTATCTCAACTAGTTCTCTAGGAAATGAGATGAACACAGACAAGTTCCTTGCAGATTAAATGCTTCTTCTCACTGCTCATTTTTCTTTTGTCAGTGTAAGGTATTCTTTTTATGCTTGTATGAGAAGAAAGTATTGTTCCAGCTAGAGCTGGAGGGTTTAATTAAGAGGGAAGGTCTCCCAGCAACCCTGCTAGACAATCAGGGCTGAATTAGTGTATTTCCCTGTGGGAGATCATTCCACAAGTGAAACTCCTCTACTATCAGTGCTTATTGCTGAGACTGAGGGCTGTTATCTTGCCAAACGTTAGGGACTTTAGCTATGATTGCTTACACCGGAAGAATCAGCTACATCATAGACATTGATGACAAGAATCAAGGCCTCGTTTACGTGACAGAAATGGACTAAGAATTGGGGTATGCACACTTGCAAGACATTGCACAAGGCTTTCCTAAACTCTGAAGGAAACTTTCATGTCAAGATGCTGATGTACATGTGGGGAATCTTTTCCTTTTGTTTGCTAGTCAGGCAATTTTTAGAAGGCAAAAGTCCTATTTTTTTGACTAAGGTTTCTAGGCTGAAGTAAAATCAATGAAGAATTAACTGTCATGGAGAGTGCTTTAGGAAAGTCTGAGTACACATGTAAAATAAAGGTTTTTTCAGTGATAAAGGAGAGATATATATATATGTATACACNTTAGGTTCCTGTTCTGGCAGGAGGATTGGACTAGATGATCTTTCAAGGTCCCTTCCAATCCCTAACATTCTGTGATTCTGTGATTCTGTGATATTAGACAAAACTTGGATGTATCCTAGTGTCACAACAGAAGTGCTTTTACTCTTACTTCTAGACATTAATACATTGTTTTCTCATTGTTTGACCTACTGTAGTCCTGTAAAGCCATAAATCAGTGATCCCCTGCAGTCCTCTTTGGGAACACCTTTCAGTTTTGAAAAAAAATGAGGCCTTAGGTTATATTTAAAGTGAGACTTTATGAGCCTGCTAGTAGTGGATTTTCCAGCCGAAAGGAAAAATAAAGTCACAGACATTAGTTGCTCTATTTAATTTATTTCCTTTTAGGATAAAAAGTTCTATATAATACTGACATAGAAAAACCTAAATTAATTCAGTTTTTAGAGGTGAACAAACCAAAAGGAATGGAAGTTTCAACTTTGTGAAATGTCGACAGTTTAATTTTGGCAGCGTAGATTTTTTTTCCATTTTACTCAGAACATAACGCATTGGCAGATAAAGATGAGAAAAAGTGACTTACAATTTTATTCTACTTCAAGGTGAAAAGGAAATGCCTTGCATTTTGAGGATTGTGGTCAATTAAATGTTTTCCTCTTGAAACTAAATTCTGGACTGCATTAAACCGTATTACATTTTACCTCAATCCACAACAGAGATTACATCTTTCCCTTTTTTTACCCAGAGATCACATCTTTTTCACTAATACTAACAATAATAGGTCCTGAAGTGTGTTATTGGTAGGACATGCTATCCTGAGTTTAGCTGAGGCTTTGCTCTGTCCTTGGACAAGTTTTATGTGTCCAAGTCCCATTTCAATGCCTCCGTTTCACTGAGGTGAGACAGCTAAAGTGGCAGTAAAGAGCGTATGTGTCTGGAAGTAGGAAGTATCCCCATTGCACTGCCTCTCGGAGCCCATCACATGTGATGTTACAGTTTCCATTTACTGTTCAGAAAGCAACAGGGAAAGCTCAGGAGTCTTTGTTTCCTGCGCCAGTTCCACTTGGTGCACTAAATATGGAGGTGTCGGCAGGTGACTCCCAAGCTGCTCCTTGATTTCTTCTGGAAAAGCTATGGAGTTTGTGGGTTGGCTACAGGACAGGTTGGTACTCTTCCATGAAAAATTCTCACCTAGGAAAGTGAAATTTCATCCCTGAAAATCCTCATCTGTGTATAAAAATATAACAGACATAACAATATATAAATCTCCCTAACTTAAAGAACAGATTCTAGGAACCTCTGCTCTATTTCAACTAATCTTGCCTTTACCCTTCTATTAGTGAATACATCTATGTACCGTAGCTACAGGGAAACAAGGAATTCACAGATGTGTTCCTCTCTGCCCATTGCATTGCAATGGGTGAGATAATTCTGCAGGGAAAAAAAAAATAAAAGAAAGATGAAAGTAACTATATTTTTACAGGAAATCAAAACTTCTTCAGCAACTTTTCTTCTTCTTCAAACACTGCAAAGTCCCACATCTTCGTTTGGCACAACTCATCCAAGCCTTAGCAACTGTAGTGATGCTACCGTTCTTTCCACCAGAAGAGCGGACGTGAAATGTTGCAAAATTATCTTGGCTGAGACTCGTTCATGAAGACTTTCTGGGTGAAAGGCTTAAATATTTCATCTAAATTCCAGTTTCTAACCTGGAGGACACAAAGAAGTGTTTGACTGTGGCTGACGGTCAAAATTCCAAACCATATTATCTTTTTACGTATACTTTAAACTTCAGAACAATTTTGATTGATTTCTCTAATGGTACTGAAAAAAACTATTTTTATTTATTTAAAATTAATCTGACTATTTGGAGCCAAATGCAATTTTAAAGAAAAGGTTATGTGATAAGGGGAAAAAACCCCCAGAACTGGAGGCTGGGTATTGCATTAGATATGTCTTATTTACGTGAGAGTTGTCATAGTCATGGTTCGATGAGCAGAGTGGCAGTAAGGGCTGCCATGGCCCCATCCTTCTTTCCCTTAGCACCTACAGGTATGATGAGTGTACTTCGTAGTTATCCCCCACACTTTGCAGATGTATTTTGACCTGCTTTGCAACTTAGTTTGGACCTGTGCCTGCCTTGGCAGTGCTCTGTTGTGTTTCATGTTTGGATTGGCAGATACCTCTCCACATTGTGCTCCCGCTCACTATGATGAGATCCTGCTCCAACGAACACTTCCGCCTCTGATTTATTATTTGCCAAAGAGTAATGCTGTTAAAACCATCAAGGATGTGTCTGTCGTTATGCATAAGGGTCTTACAGATTCTACTCCCTGAAATTCCTAAAGCCCTTTTGAAATACTTCAGTAAGGCAAGAAAGCAGTGAGTCAACATTAGCAAAACATCTCACATTCTGGGATGTTCCTTTCCTCTGGTGAGGAGGAGAAAGAAAGGAGAGATGTTTACATCAAATGACATTCCAGAAATCTGCAAGACAGCTGTCAGTTGTCTTTTGATGGTGCATCTTTGTAAGACGTTGTCCTGATGACAATTTATTTTCAGGTTTACCTTCCTATAGAGAACAGGGGTACTGTAATGCAATTACATTGCTATTCACGGTTCACTTTTAGAAAGAATTATCCTTCCACTGCTTCAGGCTGAATAAAAACCATCATGGAAAATTCTTATGAAAGAACAGAAAATATTACCCTTTTAGCAGACTTTTTGAATCCTTCTAAATTCAGATTGTAGTTAAATGATATCTTTGCTGGAGAACAGCTTAAAATAACCTGCAGAAAAGATAACATTTTAGCTGAAGAATATAGTTCACTAGACATTTCTATGGAAACTCTTGTATTTCTGAAGAATATCCTTATGAGCTCTTTTAAATTCTATCAGAGTTTTCCATTTGTTGACACTACAAGTCTATGAAGGATTGTCAGAGAGTTCTCAAAGGACAGAAAGCAAACATTTCACTTTTGAATATGTGGATTTAGCATCCAGAAATATGAAGTAATGCAACAGAAATATCAAGAATAAAATAGAAGCAATAAGTAGACGCTAACGGGTGAGTAAATAGCTGAAGTATGGCAAATCGGTTTTACGTAAATAAATTCCACGGGAGAGGGCGAGATAACGGTGTTAGATAATGGCATAGATGTGCAAAAAGATTCCTGAGGGATGTATTTTTAGAGTGGAAGGTAGTATGCCTGCTATTCATACATATTTAAGCGGGTGGCTGATTGCTCTCACTGAATTGCTTGGTTTTACTCCAACTGATGGTGTTTGGAATGTGTAATAAAGGCAAAGGGTGGTCACAGTTCTTCCTTCTCTTTATTTATGTGTGCTTTTTAATTTTCAGAATGCCTATGTCAACATCAATCGGATCATGTCTGTTGCGTCAAGGCTTTCCGAGGCGGGCCATTATGCTTCCCAGCAAATTAAACAAATATCTAGCCAGCTGGATCAAGAATGGAAGAGTTTTGCTGCAGCCCTGGATGAGCGCAGCACCATCTTGGCCATGTCTGCTGTCTTTCACCAGAAAGCTGAGCAGGTGAGCTGCAGGTGACTGGCAAAATGATCCACTGCTACTTTGATAAAGACGGTGCTGCAATTACTACCCGGTGGCTTTTGGCTGAGGGTCTTGTTCCTAGTGGATCAGTATCTCAAAAACAAAAACCGGCACTTTTCCCGAGTGGGTAAGAAAATATATTTTTGCATTAGTGATAAGAAAGAATCTGATCATAAGCAAAGTGCACTGATGCAGTGATACGCTGCCTTATTTCTACTGCATGTTTCATTGGTGCTGGGGATAAATTCAGGATTATTATGGTCAGAAAAACAATATGTATCTGCATGTATATGTGATATGTGCTATGTGTACAGGAATGTTCACACATATGACATAGACTCATACCAACAGACAATTTCTAGGAGCCAAAGCACATTATTTTTAATGAAACTTAAGGAATTCATTCCACTAGCAACTCCTGAAGTGCTCTCCACAGCCCCAGACTTTGTTAGACCTCACTAAGTAGAGACTCCAGAGACAGCTAGGAACATCCAAGGTATTTTTCCATGTCTCTGAAATCTGGTTTGTGTCTTTAACAACTATCAGAATTGTTTCCTAATTTCATATCTAAAAAACGATTTAAAATATGTCAGTGAATAAAATCTTCTGCTTTTTTTTACAACTAAAGCAGGTTCACTTAACGGTGATGGCTCAACTTTGATCATATGTTGATCCCATTCATTTTCCAGTGACACATACTGCTTTGAGGCTTTTTTTCAGTATTGTTGTGTGCTTTTTTTTTCCAAGTAGTTAATATCAAAGTAGTAAGTACATGTGCTTGTGCTTGATGTTTATAAAATGACCCATATTTCAAGTGTCTGAAGAAGAAATTAGAACTGATAAGCTAGAAACTGTGAGCCAGAATATTATGTATGGAAAGGTTTAGCTCAAAAGAGTTAAGATTTTCTTTACTGTCTGTTTTTGACTGTGGAATTATAATGGAATTTTCTTTATTTTGGGTATCCTATTGACAACAGGCCATAGCATAGAGCAATTACTCACCCTACTGGGCACTTACACGTGTAAGCACACTCAGTAGCTCTGATGGGACCGACGCACTAAGAAGATGCCCAGTACAAGTACTTTCATCTCTGTACAATGGGTATTATAGTGTTTAGGTGTCGTCTTCGTGTTAATAATTATCAGTCAGCATATGTTCATGTAGAAAAATAATTTAAAAAAAGATTATATCCGGTATGTAGTCACAATAATGTTTAAGGTTTGTTAATGAATTAGCTCTTTCACTTGATATGATGTTTCGATTTTGGGTTTTTCTGCTTCTTTTTTTTATGAGTGATCCCCTATTTTTCTAAGTGTCAGTCTTGTTTGCAATTTATGAGGAGTTGCTAAGGTATTGTATAGCATGAAAAGCAATAAAACAAAAAGCTATATTGAACTGTTTGTCAAGCTAGAGGTGATTTCTTTTTTTTCTTTTAGTCTTTTACCTTTTAAACACTGTCAAAGTGCGTCTTTTGCCTTAGCCTTAATTTGGAAAAAGCTGCACTATTGTCACTTTCAGCTTTGGGTCTTTTTTCTTTACAATTGTATGAGTGGGCCTGTAAATCCCAGTCCTAACTTGGCACCTCTTCGTAAGAAACTGAAGTTTGTGCTGCCTGACAGATGCCAGTCTCTCATTACTAAGCAGACAAGAGAATTTGCTAATTGTGAGCAGCAGTTGCTCCTCACTTGCAATAAGAGACAATTCAGTGGGAGATAAATGCTGACGTGAAGCCTGTAAACTCAGACTGCTGCCACAAAACAAAAAAAAAGAAATGTGGGAGTCAGTGTGTCCATTAGACAGGACTAAAATTTCAGCCTTGCTTTAGTAACTCTGGTAGGATAAACCAATGACTCGAACACTAATAATTTAGTCATGTAACCTCTGTATAGTATAAAATGTGGAGTGTTTGAGATTTGATTTATATAACTCATTCTGTTGTCTATCAAGCATTCATTTCAAATGTGACTCTTCGTTATTTGGCATCAGCCAGGGTTTTTTAAACTCAGATCAAAGTTTTATTATTTTACAATACATAAGGCTTAAGTCTCTGAGGCAAAAATGTAGATAAACCCACTATTTCCTCTTTCTTGGATCAAATCTTTTTTCACTCTCTTTGTTCTCTCACTAAAGGTAATCTTGTTGTGGGTTCAACCATTTCTCCCACAGTGCACCCCTGCTTCCCTCATAGCAATCCGATAGGCAGATCGTCTTTCCTTCTCCAGAGCGATAAGTTGCTACAATCTCTTTGTTCGTTCCTTCCTATTGATTGAAGTCCTCTGTGATACCAACAGGAAGCAAGTCTATTAGGACGATAATCTTTCAGCCTTTGGCACACCCCAGCCTATAAGGAAGTTGTTGGCTTGGGACAGAGATTTATGAAAAGTTCTGTGATCTCTAATATGCAAGCTGAGCAGGAAGCAACTTGTTTTTCAAGGTCTTTTCCTAAAGACCCCACGCATAAAACTGCACAGAATACAATTTGTCTGGCTTGGAAGGATGAAAGGCTGAGTCAACTCTGCTGGGAATTGAACCTCACATCTGTCTTCATGCGCCTCAGAATCACATTGCTTTCCTGGCTCTTATTGCAGATATGTGTGGCATGTTGAATGGAACTCAGCTGAATGAGTTTCTGTATCAAAGCTGGTTTGTTTGTTTTTTTTTTTCTTTTGTTTTTCTTCTTTTTTTTTTTAAGTGTATGTGTAGGTTTTTGTGCATGTGCCTGTCTTCCTTAATTTTTTAAACACTATTTCACACTAAACACACTAAACACAACCAGGCTTCCTTCAACACGTGTGTTTGATCAAACAACCACTATGACCAGGTCAAGATGCAACTCAGGATATTCAGTAGAGGAGTTCCCCAAATGTCCCCCACCTGCTACAAGTTTCCTGGGCTTTTTGGTGTGTTGGCTTTTTTCTTCCTTTTTTTTCAGAGGGGTAGGGGTTGGTTTGGGTTTTTTACTCCTACCTTTCTCATACTAGTATGGAGATTTTCTAGTGCAAAAGAGAGCCTGCTTCTGTGTCTTTAGGCATGTCTGAGGCTATTCAAAGTTGCATGAGAACATAGGAGAACAAGCCTTATCTCACTGTGAGCTCAAAAGAACTGTGCTGATTTACACCAGATGAGATTCTGACCCACTAACTGCCAGATGGGGAAGTAGACATACCAGGTGTCTCCTCCCTTTCTTGGATGTAATCTCTGAAAGCATGGTAAAGTATTCATAAGATGCTTACTCTACAGATCCTGTCAGAATAAACAAATTAATGTCTTCAGTCAGCCAAGAGATCTCAACCAATTAATGCTGGGTCAGAGTCTACCCTCAGAACTGCACAAGCAGAATTACTATTTATGGTAGTAGGTCTTAGGTGCACATGCTCAACATTTATGCTGATTCTCTGAAGACTGACCACTGCCTGTTTGTTTCATACTACCTCACTTTCTGACCAGAGAGATTACTGCTGAACTACTAAAGCACAGCCTGAACTACTCTATTTGAGGAAAAGAAATGAAAAAGAGTGGAAAAGAAAAAAGTTAGGAAGATTTTGAGGAAAGGGAAGAAAGGAAAAGCTGGTTATATCTAGAAGATACAAGGATAACACCAAGATAACATGCATTAGATAGGGAAATTCCAGAAACAACAGGGAATATACAATTAGCTTCATACAAAAAATTCAGGACATCAAGAGATATTGTAGTCACTGCGGAAAACAACTTCATGGCTGCCTTCCCATTTTTCCCCACAGCCATTTTGGAACACGAAAGTACATTAGACTTCAGTTTTAATTTCTCTGGGGCCTAGGGGAACCATCCTGGTTATCCTGCAGCTTCCACGCAGAGGCCTAGCAAACCATAAGCAAGAACTGTGCAAAACACGCGGAGAAATATGGACTATAAAATGTCTGAGCTTTGTTTTGGAGCAACCACATGATACAGCAGAGCAGTCCCAGAGGACAGGCTAATAAGAAGTTGCCTAAGAATACATGATTATCTGACCTATTAGAGAATTTGTAACTTAGGTGAGTAGGTTGTGAGTCAGAAGCAAGTGTAGGCCATTACTTAAAGTTACTTTTGGATTAAATCAGAGGCACAAAGGTACCCTAGGGGCTTTTTTATTTTTCAGGATAAATGTTTCTTAATCTTTCCTGAAGTCTTGAAAAACATGGACAATTATTGGAGCCTGTCATTTAAGCAGCTTTCATGTTCCCAGTAGGAGCTATCCTAGTCTATAGACTAACTAGAAATTTAAGCAATTAATTAAATGGTACTGAGTGTCCAGTGGACAGTAACAGCTCCTGTTCCAATCTAACAGTTAGCAATTTATAATTTTAAATGCATCTTTTCTCAACTCGGTCAAATGGTGATTTTGTGATTTTGTGGATTAGGTTAAAGACCGATAAAGCTGATATTGCTGTGGGAATCTGCTATAGACCTCCCAACCAAAGCAGTGAGGTGGATGAAGCTTTCTATAAGCAATTAGGAGAGAACTCGTGGTCACTTCCTGTTGTTCTTGGTGGGGACTTTAATCTCCCAGGTATCTACTGGGTATACAACACAGCAGAGAGGGAACAATCCATGAGGTTCTTGGAATGTGTTGAGGATAAATTCCTCACACAGCTGGTAAGTGAGCCGACCAGGGAAGGTGCCCTGCTGGACCTCCTGTTTGTGAATAGAGAAGGTCTTGTGGGCGATGTGGCAGTTGGAGGCCAGCTAGGGAACAGTGACCACGAAATTATTAAGTTTTCTATTCTTAGAAATGTTAGGAGGGGGGACAGCAAAACTGCCACTTGGGACTTCTGAAGGGCAGGCTTCGGTTTGTTTTGGGAGGTTACTCAATAGACTCTCTTGGGAGTTAGTTTTGAAGGGTATAGGAGTCCAGGAAGGCTGGACACTCTTTAAGGAGAAAATCTTAAAGGCACAGGAGCAGGCCATCCCCATGTGCCCTAAGATGAGCTGGTGGCATAGAAGACCAGCTTGGCTGAATAGGGCTGTTTGGTTGAAAATCAGGGGGAAAAGGAGAGTTTATGGCCTCTGGAAGTAAGGGCAAGCCACCCATAATGAATGCAAGGGTATTGTCAGGTTATGCAGGAATATAATTAGAAGGTCCAAAGCCCAGCTAGAAATTAATCTGGCTTTGAAAGTTAAGGACAGCAAAAAAAGACTCTATAAATATATTAATAACAAAAGAAAGGCCAGAGAGACCTTCCATTCCCTGATAGATCCGTGAGGAAATATAGTGACAAAAGATGAGGATAAGGCTGAGGTGCTTAATGCCTCCTTTGCC
Source organism: Baryphthengus martii (assembly GCA_013396935.1). Lineage (NCBI taxonomy): Eukaryota > Metazoa > Chordata > Aves > Coraciiformes > Momotidae > Baryphthengus > Baryphthengus martii. The sequence goes on along the minus strand of VWZK01013015.1, from coordinate 7,876 downwards.
TCAGTCTTTAGTAAGAGAAACACCTGTACTGAGGGAAGCCAGCTCCCCAAGACAAGAGACAGGGGCTAGGAGCAAAATGTCCCCCCTATAATCCAGGAGGAGATGATCAGGGACCTGCTGCTCCACATCGATGTCCAAAAATCTATGGGGCCAGATAGGATACGTCCTAGAGCCCTGAGAGAACTGGCAGGGGTGCTCACCAAGCCACTGTCCATCATTTATCAGCAGTCCTGGTTGACTGGGGAGGTCCCAGCTGATTGGAAGTCAACAAATATAACACCCATCTATCAGAGGGACAGAAGGATGATCTGGGAAATTACAGGCCTGTCAGTTTGACTTCCATTCCAGGGAAGCTGATGGAGCAGGTCATCCTGAGTTCCATTATGCAGCACATGCAGTTCAACCAGGTGATTAGTCCCACTCAGCATAGGTTTATGAAGGGCAGGTCTTGTTTAACAAACTTGATCTCCTTTTATGACTGAGTAACCCACTTGTTGGATGAAGGAAAAGCTGTGGATGTTGTCCACCTTGACTTTAGTAAGGCATTTGACACTGTTGCTCACAGCGTTCTCCTAGAGAAACTGACTGATTTTGGCTTGGATGAGCATACGCTTTGCTGGGTAAGAGACTGGTTAGATGGCCAAGTCCAAAGAGTTGTGGTCAATGGAGTTAAATCCGGTTGGCAGCTGGTCATGAGTGGTGTCCCCCAAGGGTTGATACTGGGACCACTCTTATTTAACATTTTCATCAATGATTTGGATGAGGGGATAGAGTGCACCCTTAGTAAATTTGCAGATGACACCAAGCTGGATGGAAGTGTTGATCTACTTGAGGGTAGGGAGGCTCAGCAGAGGGATCTAGATAGGCTGGATCACTGGGCCGAGGACAATCACATGAGCTTCAATAAGGCCAAATGCAGGGTCTTGTACTTTGGCCACAACAACCCCTGGCAATGCTACAGGCTTGGGGAGGAGTTTCTGGAGAGCTGCCAGGCAGAGAGGGACCTGGGAGTGTTAATAGATAGCCAGGTGAACATGAGCCAGCAGTGTGCCCAAGTGGCCAAGAAGGCCAGCAGCATCCTGGCCTGTATCAAAAATAGTGTTGCCAGCAGGAGTAGGGAGGTGCTCATTCCCCTGTACTCAGCTTTGGTGAGGCTGCACCTCGAGTACTGTGTCAAGTTTTGGGCCCCTCACTACAGGAGGGACACTGAGGTGCTAGAGAGGGTGCAGAGGCGGCTACCAAGCTAGTGAAGAATTTGGAGCATACGCTGTACGAGGAACAGCTGAGGGATCTGGTGCTATTTAACCTGGAGAAGAGGAGGTTGAGGGGAGACCATATTGCTCTTTACAACTACCTGAAGGGAGGTTGTAGTGAGGTGGGTGTTGCTCTGTTCTCCCTAGTGACGAGTGGTAGGACAAGGGGAAATCGACTTAAATTGCACTAGGGGAGGCTCAGGTTGGATATTAGGAAAAATTTCTTTACTGAAAAGGTTGTCAGGTATTGGAACAACCTGCCCAGGGAAGTGGTTGAGTCACCATCCCTGGAAGTGTTTAAGAGATGGGTGGATGTTGAGTTGGAGGACGTGGTTTAGTGGTGTTATTAGGGCTAGGAAAAAGTTGGACTCAATGATCTTGAAGGTCTCTTCCAGCCAAAAATGTTCTATGATTCTATGATGCTATGAATGTTTCTAGCATGGATTACATTTATTGAGGAATTTTGTGTCTGCCACAGTGCATGACAAATAATAAAAATAAGCGTAGCTGCTTTTTTCAAAATATCAAAATCAGTACTTCTATGATATGAACTAACACTCTGCAAAAATCCTGAAAAAACATTTGTTCTCCCTACCTGAATCTACACACAGAGAACAGACCACTATATGCACAGTTTCAGAGTATTAGAGTAAAACAATGACGGCTGTGTTTCTTGAAACTGTTTAAAACAGCCAATGTGAACTGCTCCTGCAAGTGGCCGAAATTACTGATGTCATCGTTGATGTGACATTGTCTATATACAATAGATATACAAAACAAAGATAGATGTGAGACAACCAGGTTGAAATGTGGTTTTGTGCATAGGATTTTCTTGAGACTTCTCCCACCTACTGTGCAAATCACAGCTTGGGAATGTGGCAATATGACTATACTAAAGTGTGTACTAAAATTGGTAGAATTCAGCAGTTTTGCTAAGAGCCATAACAGTGTGATTCCAGCAGCGGGAGCACTGGTCTATAAGGTGTGAATGGCTTTTGACCAAGAAGTTCATGCAATAGCACCCAAAGGGCTTGATCTCCACTTCATTGGAAATGATGTGAATTCCACTACCTTGGCACAAAATACGATGACTTAGCTTTATGCAAGGGTGCTTGGGGATTTCATTTGATCAGATCAGATCAGGAGTCAAACCAACACAAGAGAATCTGCCATCCTTGCTTCCAGTCTTCTAGAAAGCACTGTTTTCACTGGTAGATTTGTACTTTGTAGACATGAATGTTTACGAATTCATCTTTGTCACTGAATCTTTGTGCACTGAAAAGAAATGTTTACAATGCAAACACTTTATAGCCTTGATTACACAGCAGCATAGTGAATAGCTTTACACTGCTAATAAAAAAAGGATGCTGATGTCAGAGCCAGAGTTGAGTTGAAATTCTTTGCCTTGAATCTCACAGCCCCTCACGCTGTTAGTGAGTGCTTTACTAACTAGCCACAGGTGAACACTTCAGGAGTGGATAAAGCTGTGATCCTGGGGGTGGTTTTGTGGTATTATGCATTCAGCCTACAGAGGACTGCATCTGTTGTATAATTAGCTGTTCTTTTTTATAAATAGCCCCGAAGTATTGCAGACTGGTTTAACAGAAATATGGAAGAAAAGAAAATATTAATGAGAAGTAATGAAGTGGCATTAGGCAGTTAGTATGGACAGAATATGAACATGTGAGTTGTGTCAATGATTAAGTCCTGCTAAAAAGAAAAGCAGGGTGGGAACCTGAGAGACTAAATTCCTCTTTTCTTTTACAGAACAGGCAGCACCCAGGAAAGCTTCCCCAATTTGTTCTGCCAAAGTTCGTCAGCACTGCTCTGGAGGCCTTTAAGAGTGGAAAAAAAAAATTTCCACACTTCTGCTCTCCAAAGCCATTCAGTTTCTGTCTGTTTGTTAAGGCTTCCTACCAAGGTGCTAAACCATATCAATTGCAATGGCAGCGATGTGTTCTCTCCATTTTCATGGGCGTCTGCCCATCAGGAACTGGACTGAGACCAGCAGCTCATTTTGCATTGGTGCTTAGCAGTTGTCAGATGGTAATGGTATCTGATCACGGCTAACCTGGGCCAGAATCACCTGTGACCCAGGGGTTTAAAGCCTTGGTAGCCTATCAGCAATCCCGTTGTGCTGGCCCTGAGGTAGGAACTGCTTGAATACAGACTGCCTGCCTTTCACTGAAATCAATGTCAGTGTTGATTTTAATGAGAGTTTTTTATTGCCCAAATTAGTAGTGTTGAGGACAGGTAAACAGCTGAGGGAAGATTGACAGCTGAGATAATGTCAAATATATTTGGAGTTGTAACTGTGTCCTTTTGTGCTTCACGCTTTTCTCTAAACGTGTTGCAGCCTCCCTTTTTGGAATGCAATGTTGTAGCTTCCCTGTGTGGTATGCAAAGACTCTTACAATGGATGTTTTCTGAGCCTGATTAAAGGGCATTTGGTTTAAATCTAGGAGAAACAGGAAATATTCTGTTGGATCTAGGTGTTCTTCAAGTACTGAAGAGGTGACAGGAACGTGTTGTTCCAGGGTGCCCAAAAGGACTCTTTTATAATTGCCACTTTCTCCTCAGTCCACGCTAAGGTCACCTGCGTCACTCTACAAGCAAAGTTGTCTGATGTCAATGAGATGTTGTTCTGTGTCACTGTTGCTCATTGTTTCTGGAATTATTTCAGTTCCTTTCAGGTGTGGATGCCTGGTGCAAAATGTGCAGTGAAGGAGGCCTCCCCTCAGAAATGCAAGACCTGGAACTGGCCATTCATCATCATCAGACCCTGTATGAACAAGTCACACAGGCCTACACAGAGGTATGTGCTTTCCAGAGAAAAATGTGAGAGTATCTGGTAAGTGATGCCAGATATTTGATTGCATTTGGGAACCTAGCTTTTTGAAATGAGATAGGTTTGCTTTCCATTACTGCAACTTTTTCAAAGAAGGAGTCAGAGCTAGTCCTAGGCTGTCGGATTCTGGTGACTCCCTATAATCTACTTACAAGGACACAATAGGACAAACTGAGGGACAAACCCATACAGAAATGAAGCCTGGAACTAGTGTTGACATCCCAAGAAAGAGCTGCTTCACTGTCTTTGCTGAACAGGAAACCCCTTTACGCCACCAGTAACTTTACTCCTGTTGTTTTCTTCTGTGAATGAGTCCTGGCTGTCACACAGGGATGCCAATGGGAACAGGGGATGCCAAAGGCTTTTTCCTTCAATGTACAAAGTCACAGAGATGTCAAGCCCTCATTACAATGAAAACTGAGAGACTGTGCTTTAGAAGTGTATGTATATACTGTTCTGTCATATCTCAGACCTCAATAGGGTATGTGGTTTTTTCTTTAAAAGAGGATTCCAAGGATGCTTAGACTAAAACATATTCTCTGATATTTTGTAAAAAAATAGCCCATCAAATTCTTCCCTTGCTTTTGCCCCCCATCCTGTCTCAGCATGAAATAAAAGCTACCAACAAACAGCTGACATTCAAGTGCATCTGATTGTACAGGCCAGGATCTGTTCAGTCCATTTTATTTTGCAAAAGGGCTGAAGGACCTTCCAGGATCTGGGAGGGCCCCTTTTAGGAATGAAGCTTATCTAGGTGTACACCCCAAGCATGGTCTGACCTACAAATTACCCTGAGAGTGGGAAGCCATGTACATTATCCATTCTATTCTGCAATTCATGTCTTCAGGACTCAAGCGTGTTGGAAAGAAATCTACAGATCACCTGAATGCTTGGGTTTAGTTGTATTTTTCATTTCCCTGTACTGTGTTGTGCTTGGCTGTCTTTCTGAGCATCAAGAGATTTTGCTCCTTGCAGGGTTTTTCAAGCTGGACAGGAGAACTGTGGTAATGCTTGTTATACTAAGTAAGCTATCAAGTGAAGACTCCAGAACAGAATAACTCTCCTCCAGGCCTTGCTTTGGTCATTGTCTTCTTGGAAGAATCTATGGTATAAAGTGCAAGACAAAAGGATTTGCTAATCTAGGCTTTGTGGCGAGCACTCATGCGTACAAAGTCAAGTTGTGAAGATACCTTGATGATGAATGTAAGAAATGTTAGATAGAAACCTTACTTTCTGAACACTTGCAAGAATTTGGGAGTTGGTTAATTAGAATGAGCAAGTTTGGGTTGCGGTCACAAAGGGCATATTATGCAATACACAGCCTTCTCTGCAGGGTATGACTGCCTCTACAAAAAAAATAGAAGAATTATTGTTGTAGGTGATTCCATTCTGAGAGGGACAGAGGGTCTGATATGCCGACCTGACCAATCCCAAAGGGAAGTCTGCTGTCTCCCTAGGGCCTGGGTTAAGGATGTTATTAGGAAACTCCCAGGTCTGGTAAAGCCTTCTCATTATTGTCCACTTCTGGTAATGCAGATTGGCAACGATGAGGTCGAAGAGAGACAACCAGAGGCAATCAAAAGGGACTTCAGGGCACTGGGGTGGGTGCTACAAGGATCAGGTGTGCAGGTTGTGTTTGCATCAATCCCTTCAATTACAAGGAAAAATACTGAGAGGTTCAGAAAAATGCACCAGATAAGGGTGGTGTCAACAGTCCAATTTTGGTTTTTTTTACCATGGGGAGGTCTACACAGTGCCCGGCCTGCTGAGATTAGATGGAGTTCAGATGATTGTAAGGAGAAAAAGGATCCTGGCTGAGTTACTGGGGCTCATTGAGCGAGCTTTAAACTAGATATGAAGGGGGAAGGGGATAAAACCAGGTCAAATGAAGATGGGCGTGACATGCCAGTGTTTGTGGGGCAGAGTACTGGTAAGGTCTTTCAGTCTACCGTCTCAGTGGAGGTGGAGAATGGTCATCTGTGTGGCAACAAAAACACAGGGCTCACTGGCAGGCTAGTAACCATGGAAGTGGCTCAGAATGATCAGGCAGGAATTAGGGCTTCTCCCACCAAAACAGTGGCAGGATCGTTAGCCCAGCTGAGGTGCATCTACACCAATGCACACAGCATGGGCAATAAACAGGAGGAGCTGGAGGCCACAGTGCAGCAAGAAAAATATGACATAGTTGCCACCACGGAAACCTGGTGGGATGACTCTTACAACTGGAGTGCTGCAATCAATGGCTACCAACATTTCAGAAGGGATAGGCAAGGAAGCAAAGGAGGTGGGGTGGCCCTCTGTATTAGGAATACGTATGCATGCTTACAAATTAAGGAAAGTGATAGTAAGGTTGAGTCCCTATGGGTAAGGATCAGGGGGAAGGCCAACAAAGCTGATATTGTGGTGGGAGTCTTAGACTACCCAACCCTGATGAAGAAGTGGACAAAATATTCTATAAGCTGTTGGGAGAGGTTTCGTGATTGCTACCCGTTGTCCTAATAGGGGACTTCAACTTCCCAGATGTCTTCTGGAAATACTACACAGCAGAGACAGAACAGTCCCGAAGGTTCCTGGAGTGTGTAGAAGATAACTTCCTGATGCAACTGGTGAAGGAACCAACTAGAGAAGGTGCCCTCCTGGACCTGCTGCTTGTGAACAGAGCAGGTCTTGTGGGGGAAGTAATGGTTGGAGGCTGACTTGGGCATAGTGATCATGAAATGATAGAGTTTTCAATTCCTGGGGAAGTGAAGAGGGGGGTTAATAGAACTGCCACCTTGGACTTCCGGAGAGCAGACTTTGGTCTGTTCAGGAGACTGACTGACGAAGTCCCCTGGGAGACAGTTCTGAGGGGTAAAGGAGTCCAAGAAGGCTGGACATACTTCAAGGAGGAAGTCTTCAAGGCACAGGAGCAGGCTGTCCCCATGGGCCGAAAGACAAGCTGGCGGGGAGGAAGACTGGCCTGGCTGAATAGAGAGCTTTGGCTGGAACTCAGGAACAAAAGAAGAGTTTATGGCCTTTGGAGAGGTGGCAGGCCTCTCATGAGGACTACAAAGATGTAGTGAGGTTATGCAGGGAGAAAGTTAGGAGAGCCAAAGCCCAACTAGAACTCAACCTGGCTACTGCTGTAAAGACAATGAAAAAAGTTTCTATAAATATATTAACAACAAAAGAATGACCAGGGAGAATCTCCACCCTTTACTGGATGCCAGGGGAAACATGGTGACAAGGGATGAAGAAAAGGCTGAGGTGCTTAATGCTTTCTTTGCGTTGGTCTTTAGCAGTAGAACTAGTTTCCTAGACACCCAGCCCCCTGAGCTGGAAACCAGGGAGAAGTGGGGCAGAATGAGGCCCTCACAATCCAAGAAGCTGCACCACTTAAAACACACACAAGGCTATGGGGCTGGATGGGTTACACCCAAGAGTGTTGAAGGAGTTGGCGGATGTACTCACCAAGCTTCTTTCTATCATTTACCAGCAGCCCTGGCTAACTGGGGAGGTCCCAGTGGACTGGAGGGTAGCAAATGTGACTCCCATCTCCAGGAATGGCCGAAGGGAGGATCTGGGGAATTACAGGCCTGTCAGTCTGACCTTGCTGCCAGGGAAGGTCATGGTGTAGATCATCTTGATTGCCATTATACGACACATACAGGACAACCAGGTGATCAGGGCCAGTCAGCATGGGTTTATGAAAGGCAGGTCCTGCTTCATGAACCTGATCTGTTTCTATGACATGTTGACCTGCCTGATGGGTGAGGGAAAGGCTGTGGATGTTGTC
>VWZK01013011.1:79097-112576 GCA_013396935.1 Baryphthengus martii | reverse complement strand
AAATAAACCGTGTTATTTGTGAATCCGATCGCCNCAAGTGTAAATAAACCGTGTTATTTGTGAATCCGATCGCCTCTAGTGAGTGCAACCAGACCTACAGTATAGACTGTTTGTGCATCTGGGGTCGGATCTATAATCATGGGAAAACTGTGCTATCCATGCATCCAACTGCTCCCTCTCAGGGAACCGGACCTACAGCGTACAGGCTGTCCGTGAATCTGGTGTGGGACCTATAGACACAGTGACCACGCTGTTCGTGAATCTTGACTACTAACCGGACCTAAGTGTAGTCTGGAGTCGGACCTATAGCGACACATCGTAATTGTTGTACCTCTTAAGAGATCAGTCCAGCCGCCCCTAGCCCCTCTAATCTCTGAGGACCAGCTAGAATGCAAGGGGGCTTTTCTCTTACTAAATTCACACACACACACACCCCCCACACACACATACTTCACGCAACAAGGCTTTGTAGCAAATATTTTTAGGATACAGCTTTTTGGACCTGTTTTGAACCTCTACTTTCTGAGAAGAAGAGAGCTGCTCTTGAAAGAAACAGCTTTCCCTGTATACTAAGGGACACCTAGACAGGTAGCTCAGACGAAGCACCCAGCAGTCTGTGGAACACCAACCCTGAGGTGGACTTCCTTCCACCGAAGGAGGACAGACCAGTTGGCACTACTGCTGTAGCACTGCACATCTTCTTGACCAACCAAGATGTTAGAAAGTCATCTTCAAAAATATTAGTACTACGCTCTCAAGCTTTACTCTCTATTTGACATTTAGGATCTTACTGAGAGGATAGTTGAAAGCTTCTTGTTTTCTTGTTGTTTGTTGGGCTAGTTGTTAGGGTTTGGGTTTGGTATTTTTCCCAAGCTGCTTCTGGGATTTCAAGCAGCAAATTATTGTGCCTGGGTATTTATAGTTACGGAGGTAGAAGATCATTTCATCTTGGAACACAACTTCAGATGGAGGCAATCGAGAAGTCGTTGAACTTAGCAGCTGTACAGCTGCGTCACCAAACCCCTCGTGCTGCCCAATTATTTTCCTTGGCGACTCCTTCCTCTAAGAACTTGTTTTTTCCTGACTATGTCTCAGTTGGCTGTTTGTGAAGCCCTGGCCAGCATTTGTTGAAGAAAGAAAGAGCGAGTGGTTGCTTCTGTTATTCTCCAGAGATCTTCATTAGGAAAAGGCTGTTTAATATTGACATATTCTCACAGTCTCTGGGGGAACCTTATGACAGAAACGGAGAGGAAGAGGAAGAGAGGATGGGGGGAGACCTGCTCTGTCTGACCTTTCTCCCTGGAGGATAAAAATCAAAAGAGAAAAAATAAATATATTTTTCCTTTTTTGGTTTGTGACTGTGCAGCCTGAAACTCCACTCCTATATCCACGCTCCCCAAACATTAGTTCACTGCTAGTGAATATACTGTTGAGAATTTTTTAGTAGTAAATTGAAATATAATATCTCCTCGCATATTTGCCAGAAGATAGAGCGCTGGACCAGCCAGCAAGGTCTTCTAAGTGACTCTGCCTTGACTCCAGGTGGTTCTTTCTGCCTCAGTTTGCAGCCCATGGCATGACCTGCAAATTTCTTCTACAGCAAAGGCCCACCAAGCTGTGTCTGCTGACACAAGCGCTGGATAAAAGACCATAAAAAACCTACTATTTGCAGAACACCAAAGTTGCAAACACAATCTTCTACTGTGGGAAGAGGGATAGGAACAAACACCAACCTGGATGCTTTCCCCAGGCACACCCAGTTAAGTGAAGATTACAGAAACCCCAGTAAATAAGGGGAATAAAATTAAATAAACACACTCTACCCCTTTTCCCTTCCCCTTTTAAGGCTTCCTCCTGCTTCAAAGCAATCCTCAGACATTGGTCCTGTTTGTGGGTACAGAAAACATACCCTGCCTATCCACACACCCCCCTCTGGGGTAAGCTCTCAACCTTGCATGTCTTTGAACATCCGTTTCTGGCTGGTGGTGCCTCAACAGAGGTGGCATCACCTTCTATATCCTGCAGCGTTTTGTGGTTAAATAAACTTTTCCTCAACCCACTGCCCTACTATTATGCTATGGGCTTGAAATGCTCAGCGCAGCGCTCCAGACTTCAGAGCCTGGGAAGACAAAAAAAATAAAGAATTCCTCTTTCTTCCGGGTTTCTGCTAAACCAACAAAGCCTCAAGCAAGGAGCGAGCAGTCAAAACAAAGCGAAGAGCGTGAGCCTGCTGTCTGGGATAGATGGTGGTGCAGAATAACGGGTGCAAAACCGGTGAAGAAGAGCAAACAGAGCAGTGGCTGCGGAGGTCAAAATGCAGAAGTGAGAAAGTGCCCCCCTGGAAGAAGCCGTGTGGAAGAAGCTTTGCTAGGATCATAGAATCGTTAAGGCTGGCAATGACCTTCAAGATCATCAAGTCCAAAACTGTCTACTTAAAATTATCACGACCACTAAACTGTGTCCCATGGCCTGAAGTGCCACATCCACACAATTTTTGAACACCTCCAGGGATGGTGATTCCACCCCCTCCCTGAGCAGCCTATTCCAAGGCCTCACCACTCTCTCAGTAAATACATTTTTCTTGATATCCAACCTAAACCTCCCCTGGAACAACTTAAGCCCATTTCCTTTCATCCTATCACAAGTTACCTGGTAGAGAGCAATAAGGCCTCCTCTCAGCCTCCTCTTCTCCAGACTAAACAATCCCAGGTTATGCAGAATTGCTGCTGTGCACTGATGGTTTGCGTGACCACCGAAGCTGCTCAGTAACTCAGCTTTCTGCTGCCTTTTCAAGCTTTTTCGGATCCCCACAGGCCAAAATTCCTGGAGCTGCAGCGGGTAGGACTTCTCTGTGCAGCACAGCAGCCACAGCCAAAAAATCCCCAGCTTGCTCTGCCAGCCTTTGCCACACAGGCAAGCCCCAAGACTCATGCAGATCTAGTATCGTGTCCCATTCCTGGACAGAGCTACAAGTTCTCCTGTAAGGGAAGGAATTACCCTTGTTTTCTTTGTCTGCAAATAGAAAGTGCCTCTTTTCCCAGTGACGTTGTTATTTTTCAACCGGTTTCGGGGGTACAATTGCAACGGAGCACTCGTGGAGTTGGGGAGCAAACAGCCCCCAATGATCAGCTGCAGGAGCTGCTACGTGGTGCTCAGGGAAGGTGACCAGGCATGTGCCACACCGGCTGCAGTTTAAGGGCTCTCTCTCCGTTACCCCATCGCTCTGGCACAGAGTTGCTGGTGTTTGGGGATGTTACCCACTCCTCCTATTCCAAATTGCTCTGAGGGATGATGCCATCCCTGCAGAAAGGGGGCTTCAAGAACCTGTTTCAGGCAGATGTACAGAAGTCTGGCCCCATATCACGCCCATCCGATTATATAAAAGAAATTAACAGACATATCTTTTCTTCAAAAAAAAAAAAAATCTCCTAAGAATAGATTTTTTTCTTGGTTTTTGTGCTGTTTCTTGTTTTCTACTTCACCCATATCTTGTCTTCCTAAAAACACCATCTCTCTTCATGAATGGTAGTGTATTGTGCGTGGTGTTCCTTCAGTCCTGTTTTCTACTGAGCCTGAAAAACTGTCTTTACCGTGCTCAACCCCACAGGATGGGCAAGAGCTAACCCTGCAGGGCTTCGCTTGCTGGCAGAGCTGTGCAGCTCCCACCACAGACCTTGCTGGGCTGCAGTGTAGCAGCACCCAAAAACACTCACCTCTTTTGGACCGTCATTACTCAGCTCTCTCTTTCCTCATTTTGCTGATTAGGCCTTGCAGAAATCACAAAGAGGCTTTAGAAATCTTTTTAGTGGTAATAAAGGAGTGGTCAGACTAATAAATATCAAAAACATTCATCATGTTGACCTAACCTTGACTTGGAAAAGCTGCAGCTGCTGGTCCAGTTTCTTTGAGAGATCAAGATCACACTTTTATTCCTTCTTTTTTTTTTCGCCCCTGACACACACTGCCAGTAACTGCTCAGAACAGCAAAACTGCCTGAGTGTTTTCTTTTAGACACCAACTGCTGGTTTATTTCATCTTAGCCCAGAAACAAAGACATGGAGGTTGTTGCAGGCTTCACATTAACTGCTGCCATCAGTCCATGCCGACTTTATCTTAATAGCGGGCAATTAGCCTTTGCAGCCCTGCCCGGTGTCAGGGGGATGAGTGGCAATTAAAAAGTCTACTCTTATCCCAGCAGTTCAGGGTCACACCACAGCTGAAATGACATAGAAGCTCCTGCAGCCAAAGGAAGTGACAGGACTTTCTTCCTAGAAGAACCTCATCTGACATTTATTCCCTCAAAGTCAAATCTGCTGCACAGCAGAAGCACTTCAAGACTTGAAGACACGTGATCACCACAAGATCTTCAGAGAAAGCTTAGAAAGAGGGAATTGTTGGTGGAACACAACAGTTTTTGCTGAGTAAGGAAATAGCCTTTCTCTCCTCCATACGTTGTCACGGTTAAAAGACCAAGGCACTCGGCCAGTGCCAACAACAGCATCGTGGTTTAATTTTAATGCCACTTTCGGACTCTGTTCAGTGTTAGTGTAGTAGGAGGCGTTACGCAATTTATTTCAAAATTATTACAGGGTTATCTGGAAGCCAGAAAGCTTCTCTTACAGTAAGAGAAGCTAATCACCCTGTGGGTCTTCTTACCAAACAATTTATCAAAAATCTGGAAGAAATGAGCAACAGATGGAAATATTTTAGCTTTTCTGGTATTAATCAATAGACACAGAGTCAGACACTACTCACAAAATGTAAAAAGGTTGCACTAATGTGGGACACTGGTATGGATGGGCTTCACTTTAGCATCCTTCTGCGTGCCACGGCCATCCTAAGTTCAGAATGTGCTTTTGGTTTTTTGCAAGCTTGGATGCTATGGTTGCATCTTCAAAGTTATTGTCCATTATTATCCATAATCAAAAGTTAATCCTTTTGATTATGGAATACTCAACAGGTACAATGAAGCATCCTTGGTTGGAGGGGTGAAAACAAGTCTTCTTCTAAAGATAGCATGAGCATCATGCCATTATTGGACATAGCTGATAATGGGATGGAAATAAACAGTATTCATTTCTAGGAGCAATATACTCCACCTACTCTTCACCTGTAGAGCTGAAGTTGCAGCCAGCAAGTAAGGAAGAGATTGCTCTCGTCATCACGCCTGGCATTGTACAAACCCAGCGGTACAAGGCTTGTCACCAACAAATCAGCTGGTACAGCCAGAAAGTCTAGAGGTGATGGCACCCTCAAGGGAAGGTTCTAGCCGCCCCAAAGATACACTCTGATGCAAAAAAGGAGTTCAGCAAAGATAAGAATCGAGCCCAGAAAACACAGACTGCTGTAAAAAATGCTCCAGGTAGAGACAGAATCATAGAATCATTAAGGTTGGAAACAACCTCCAAGATCATCAAGTCCAACTGTCTACTAAACGTTATCATGACTATTAAACCATGTCCTGAAGCTCTACATCCACACGTCTTTTGAACACCTCCAAGGATGGTGATTCCTTCACCTCCCTAGGCAGAGATACTCCTCTGCCTCTTTGGGAAACAGCAGCAATATTCCCTAAGAAATCAGACAGCTGTGTGGTTTAGGGTATCTAGATCTGGATTTAGCTCTGAGCAATTTCTGTCCCATATTTATCCCAGCAAAGTCTCACGTGCTCTAGCTGTGAAGCACGGTTAATAGTGCTTCCTTTCTCCTTCTCATCATGCACAAGGCTGAATTGAGGACAACAGGATCCCAACTCGATACTCTCCAAATTACAACAAAACACAATTCAGAAATATGAAAAAATACAGTGTAAATAAATGACTTGTGTGCAAAGCATGTCTAAACATAGTCTAAATAGGGGCAGAATAATTATACCACAGGGCTAACAAGGGGTTTCGTAACGGGCCAATTTTCTGTGAGAAAATTTTCTCCTGGGAGAGCCTCTTTTGTCCAGTCTGATAGAAGAGGGAGGAAAGACGTACTGGTTTAAAAAGAGGTTTACACCAACACATTATTTGTGTAAACTTTAATCTCCTTACAGTAGAAACATACACAGTACAAGCCAAAAGTAGTATAACAATTTTACAGCAAAGCTTACCAGTAAAATGCAAAACTAGTTTGTATCAAATTCTTTAAAAAAATTGTGCACTTTCTCAAACTTAACTTTGTTCAGCACATCGTTTTGATTTATATATAAGACATTAATTCTATAAGAATCATTTACTATATTCCAAAATCGCATGACCTAGGTGTAACACTCTATAGCCTGATACCATTTTTGTTCCTTTCCATATTTACAGATTTACTCTACCTGCCTTGACAGGTAGCACAGAAGCACTAAGAAGAAATACAAGCTTTGCCAAGAGTAGTTTCACATTGAAAAAATGACAGAAAGAAAGAAAAAAAAAAAGCTCAATTGTGCACTGCACTAGCTTGGTTCTGCTGCAGCCATGACCGTAGTTGAAGATTAATTTCCCCTTTCGGCACGTTTCCTCACTTCCAGGAGAATTTTGCTCTTTCAAAATGCAGAAGTGAATCTGCTCTGAACCTGCAGGAACTGGAAGCGCGCCTCATTTTTTACCAGCTACTCAAAATTTGTTTTCCTTCTCCCCTCCTCCCCAGAACACAGTCTTAAAATTTCTTTGAAAGTTAAATCTTCTATAAATGGCAGAATTGACTTCTATCTAGCTACTATGTACAGAAATGGCTCAGGCAATTAAGTTAGTCCACCTTGTCATTAGTCAACAGGAAGTATAATTACTGTAGCTGTAAAGGAGGTATCTAGTGTTCCAGAATAAGTGAGTTTAATTATGGTGAGAGCTTCCTCAATTCTATTTACATGACAACTTCAGGCTCAATGTTAAATAGTAAGTCATCGTTTCCTCTTCGAACTTCAAGTAGTAGAGGTGATTCGTTCATCACAGCCTCTTGCAGGTCACTGGAAGTCAACAAAGGACGCCCATTGACTTTAACAATGATGTCTCCATCTTGGATCCCTCCTCTGCAAAGACAAGAATGAAGGCAGCAGTACGCGTGAATTCCAGGCAGAGAAAAAGCACAAAGATTATTCACCAGCTCTTTGGCTGACCTGATAAAATTATTTGTTCTGGTTTCCACTGAAAGGAAATTCCACCTTTCTGACTATGAAAGAGTAACTGGTAGTACTCCCTACGTGCAAAATCAGGCTTGAATTATTTCACTGAGGATTTTCTTCCACAAATAGCTAAAACACACTGACAGCAGTAGTCGTCTCGCGTTTGTCTTCCACAAAACTACAGCAAAGGAAGAGTGGAAAAGACAAAAGACTTTTAGCCATGACTGACTGACTCTGTTCCATCCATTTGCAAGCACACGCTCTTCTCTCTCCAGTATCTATTTCAAGCACTGGAAATTTAAACCACTATCAAAATTTCAAGACAATCAAAGTATGCCAAGTGAACTACAGGTAAATTATTTCCCTCTTGCTGTTTAAATGTAACCCAGAGCAGCTGCTTTCACTGTCTTTGTCTTTTCCTTAAGAATTCCCAAAGTAATTTTTTTAGAAGCGCCTTATTTATTTTCCAACTGTTCTGTAAAACAGACTCTTCCTCTCAGAAGAAGCATTGTCTCAGATAATAGCTCTGACAGTGCATGAATGGTATTCTGTTTCCTGTTTAAACTCAACCTAAATTTCTATTTATTGATATTCAACGTAATTCTTTTGAAAAAAAAAAGTTTCTTTTTATTTGAGGTGTTCTTTAAATTTACACACTGTTAGTATTTCATAGTGTCATTAAAGAAGTTCTGATATTGAATTCCTTTACTTTTGTAGATCTGAGTAGAATCTTAGCATTAGTATTTCAGTTGTTTGGGGTTTTTTTTAACCTAAATGCACAATTTGTAATTGTTTAAATACAAATTAAGACTGATATAAGGAAGTACTTAAATATAAACAGACATAAAACGTACTACTACCTATGTGGAGATTTAGTTTATGGTGAAGAAAATAATGTGCTCTACATACCTATGAGAAGGTGAGTTTGGAACAACTTCATGTACGTAAATTCCACTTCTGACATCAGGGAAATCAGCATTATTGTGTTTCAGCTCTTCCACTAAGCTAAGAGAACAAAAAAAAAAAAATAAAAAATACATAGCATTCAATTCTACTACAAAAGTAGTAGCACTTGAAAATTACTACTTATTTATTCTCAATCTTTTTGTGACCAAAAATGACTGACTTAACAGTTAACTGTTTGTCCCTTGATCTCATGATGAGAATGTAAAGGATTTGAATTTGGATTAAACCAAGTAATAGATTTTAAGAGAGTCAAAACTATTTACCTGTGCAAAGCATGATAGATTTAACGGTCCTGTACGTCTCCTGCAAAAAACTGACTTTTGCTACTTGTAGCAGCAGCACGGAGGACACTGTAGAAGAGCAGAGGGACAGCAGCACCAACTCTCTGTCCTAAGTGCTGTGCAGGGACAAAAGACATTCCTGCCCCAAAGAATTAATGCTGGTGATGGTAATTAGTTTGTTTCTTTCACTTTGCAAGTCATTCTTAATTTGTCTTTATCTAGAACAAAACAGCTTTTGGTAACTTCAGCCATCAGATAGACAAGAGCTGTGAGAGTTCTCCAAGAAAACTTCAACCTCCTCAAGTTTTCTTGAGAAACTGCTTGTGCATCCCTTTCGAACAAAAGAAGACAGGAACCGGAAGACAGGATGCGAGACACTCTAAAAAACATCCTCTCATTTCTGAGGAGATGAGATCACTTTAAGTCTGGGTACAGTACAGGTTAAAACCCACTTCTAGAGAGAAGTTTGAAGCTCATGATGGATTACTCTGCTGTCTGCCCTAAAAACCTGGGGTCTGTCAGATGCAAAGCAAGCCCAAATGGCTGCACACAGCTTCACTTCGTTTGATTTTGTACTGGAAGGAATCTAACAATTAAATGACTACAGCAAACACACCAAGGGAAAGAGTCTTCTCCTGAAAACAGGCCTGGAGACATCTTACACTGCTTTATGAGATGCCACAAAAGCAGGAAAATCTGACACTTCACAATTACACAGAGAAATAAGCTGAGTTTCTCTCCATTGGTGGTGGCCCAGTGATGTTAGTGCCGTTACAGTGATACGATCCAGCTGAGGCTCCGACCCTTTAGGGAGGTCTGTGAGAGTGTAACCCCATAAACAAAGATGGCTTCACTACAATCCCAGCTGGAAATTGTCTTGTTTAATTTTGTAGTCCACTGCCACATTGGAAACGTGCCTACTGCTGGGAAAGAACACAAGAGGAAGAGCCCTCGTTCATTATCCCAGAATATATCCGGGTAACGGGAAGACATCAAGCACTATCAGAGAGAAAAGACAGTAAAGAACTGGAGCAGGGTGGCCATATTCTGGTTTTGTTCACATGGAGGCGTGAAGCCTTAGTTCTGCACTTCAACAATTACTTTTTTTCCAGTGCGTGGTTAGGGACCAAATCTCACATCATACAGCCTCTGCTGGCACTGATAAAACTACTGCCAAACTCACAGCCAGCTAATCTGTCATTGGCATTCACCTGAAAGCAGCAGCTTGTTTAAAAAGTCACCTAAAGCCTGGTATAACTCCAGATATCCTTGTCAAGAACCAAAATCCACGTTCAGGCTCTTCCTAACTTCCCTCAGCTATCAGCAGGTCATCCACTATTATCAGTATTTAGAGAATGACCGATTGCTTCTCCAGTTCTCAGAGCACGCATTTCACCATCATTCCAACGTTTGCAGCCTCCCTAGAAGCCAATGCACACTGCTGGATTCTCTCTGAACCACAAATGACCACATTTGATATGCATGACGATGCAAATTACCTCTCTAAGCTACTTACGCAGGTGTTATTGTCAGCATCCTGATGCCAATGAAACGTTTCTTCCCATCTGAAAATAACACAGAGGTATTGAAGAAATTTAGGCAAACACTGACAAAAAAACCAACTACCTTGATGAGCCAAAATACCTGCCAATTAAAACGGGATGTATCAGCTTTGAAAAAAACTAAAGAGAAAACATGCACATCTCCAGTTCATTTATACTCCAGAAGAGCTTTCCTTTAGGAAATTCTGGAAAAATTTCTGTGATCTAGTATCACATGATTTCAGTAACTGGAAAATTTCATAATGAACAACCATTTCGTCTGAAACTGGTCAAGACAATCACATGGTGTCCTCATGAAAATGTAGAAATGGGATTGAAAGAAATAAAAATGTCCACCTTTCAGATAAAGGGCAACCAGAAGACTCACACTGATTTTAACGCAAGGCTTGTTGTTTCTACCCCAAAGACTGAAAAGCAGACTTTAAAAAAAAACAAACCCAACCAACCACATTAGCCAAAATGATCACAAAAATGATCAGAGGAACGGAACATCTCTCCTATGAGGTATGGCTGAGAGGGTTGGGGTTGTTCAGCCTGAAGAAGAGAAGACTTCAAGGTGACCTTATTGTAGCCTTTCATTACTTAACAGAGGCTTATAAAAAAGATGGGGACAGAATTTTTAGCACCGCCTCTTGTGACAGGACAAGGGGTGATGGTTTTAAACTTGCAAAGGGGAGATTCAGACTTGATACAAGAGAAAAATCCTTTACAATGAAGGTGGTGAAACACTGGCACAGGCTGTCCAGGGAGGTGGTAGATGTCCCATCCCTGGAAACATTCAAGGTCAGGCTGGATGGGGCCCTGATCAACCAGATCTAGTGAAAGCTGTCCCTGTTGACGGCAGGCAAGTTGGACTAGATGACCTTTAAAGGTCCCTTGCAATTCAAATCCTATGATTCTACAATTAGCCAGGACTCCACAGAACATTAAATGGTGACAATTCACTCCTTTAGGAACAGCACCGTGTTTCTGTTGTTGGCTTTTAGCATTCATGATATTGTACAGCTGTCTAATGAAAAAAAAAATGCATTCTGATGACCTCCTGGAACGAGTATTTCAGTCGTTCCGTTATATCCGGTATGTACCAATATTTCCCCTTATTTGTTCCAGCATAACTACTTCACAATTTCTTTGAGCTTCTCCATATTCTTATGTGAGGGGAAAAAAAATGTGAAAATGACATGTATATAGTCTCCTCCAATTCTTATTCTTTCCAGGAAAACCAGTCCCAAGTAAAGCAATTAGCCCTGAATCTTGCACATATCCAACATTCCCATTAGTGTCGGCAACAGCGTTGACTACTAAACATTTGATTTACTACACTCTGAACAATTACATCTGTAACTGTCACCCCTGCTTTTCCCTGAAGTGTTCTGGCTCTTCCTCTATTTTCAAGTGAAACTAATGAGATCAAAATCAGCTACAGTAAAATGGTCACCAAGAAGTCCATCTACTCAAAATTGAAGCCTCAAAAGCTTTGAGCATGGCCATGAACTAGTGTGCTCATGGTGCTTCTCTAGTCTGTGTGGTATAAATGTGACTTTTCACTTCTTAAATATATCCAGACACGGTAATTCTCTAATCCCCCTGCAACGTGGAGAGTTGAATGATGAAGTTGTCTTCATGAGACACAGGTGACAGACTCTCTGGTGACAGTTTAGTGTTTGCTGCTGGTCATCACCTGTGTGATGCAGAAATGGGCAGAACACACAAAGCATACTCTGGGGCTCAGTTAGGAACCTTTACGTGAAATTAAAACTGAAAATTAAGGAAGGGACAAAAGAAACTGGTCTGGAAGAAACAAAACATCAAGGAGGAGATTGGGCCAGAATGAAAAACCCCAGTAGAAATGTGCTGATTTAAAAGGGAATCATTTCCCCAGTGACTGATGACACGGGCAAAAATAAGGCTTTAGGAAAAAAAAAACCACAACAATAGGTAACTACAGACATTTATAACTAAAAATCTCATTCTGCCTTCATCTTTGGGCAGGTTGGGGTATTATTTGACACCTGTTCATGTATTAAAATTCACAGTGGCTTTCTGCCCTCTCTCCACAAGTTGGTCACACTCCAAATAGGGGTTCACACTGTAATAGTAGCAGGATATCATAGAAAGTAAAACCACCAGCTGTGAGCTATGGATTATTTTAGCAGCAGAGTCTACATTCCCCTCCTTCCCACCCTCCAATCATTCCAGATGTCAGAATACAGGTAAAAAAAACTTCAGGCCTTTTTTTTTTTTTTGCAAAAGTCCATTGCATTCAATTTAACCCAAGTCAAACCATATTGCACAAAACCCCAAAAGTCTTCCTCAATAATGATTAGAGGGAATATAATTGCCCAGTTAATTAGAAGTATCAGCAGAGACTGAGGAGGCAGAGACAACCAGTTGTAGTGTTTTAGCATCCCCAAAGGACAGGCATTTTGACGTCAGGGTTATGTCACACTGGCAGAACATCGTGTGGCACCTGGATCTACCACTGTCATGTTACATCTGCTCTGTGAATAAGAAGTCTCAAAACCTGCCATTCTGAAAATTTGTGCAAGGGGGAGGCAGAAATAAAAAATAGTTAGGAGGACTGGAAGGAAGCGAGGTCGTAAATCAAAGCAGCATGTTACCAGGGTGAAGTCTCAGCAGGAGTTAGAAGAAGGTCAGTAGGTTGGAACAATCAGGTTGAGCAGATGTGAAACCACTGCAGCTGAAAGCTGGAGCAGAGCACAGCAGAGAGGGAGATTCAAATCCCATTTCCCTTTTGTAAACCCTGATTCCAGCAGTACAAAGGCAAGCAAACCAACCTCAATCACTAGCTTAAACTTCAGTCTGTTTGGTGTTAAGAGAAAGTCTCAAGCAGCTGTCCCCAGGGATCTAGAAGCAGGGCATGATTAACAAAATCCATAATAACGGAGTCCATAATAACGAAAGCATTTTACTTTTCTGGTTGTTTGTTGGGGTTTTTTTGGGGGGCTTGTAACAGTAGAGCTACAAACACAGGCTGAAGGCAGAAGTGTTAATGACCTATAAACTGTGGCAAAACCAACTGATAAATCCGGACTAAAGGACACTCAAAATTTTACGGGCATGAGTAACCCCACTGCAGTTGATTTCAGTGGGGCCAGGGTATCACCAAGATCTCCCAGTGAAGAAACCAATCCTGCACTTTTTAATTCAAGTGGCAGGTAGAACTTTTACTTCTCTGCTCACTCCTTTTGCGCTTAGATCACCTTGCAGATTGCACCAGCGGTCCTGAGGCCATTTAAGAAAGAGATTCCACTGCCAAAGAACACCCGTGAAAACAGTTCGAGTCTCTAAAGCTGCATTCTGTGCAGTGCACCTTCCCTAGAATCTCAAGAGCTGAATTGAATCACCAGTCTCAATCTACGCCCAAAAAGCCTCCTGAGCAGCCCTCATGACTACTGGCCACACCTACCAGTACTAATCCTACAAATATATAGGTAAATATATAGTTTCAACACAACTAATAGTGCTCTGGGGGTGTAAATGAGGATTCATATAAATGGCTTGTTGGGTTTGGCCACTGCAAAACTCTCTCATTTCTCCTTATCCATCTGAAAAAAAAAAAAAAAAAGGTTTATTCACTTTTCTGCTGATATATGAGAGGCCAGGCTGACCTCTTACGCTGGATTTTCTCTTTAAGATTTTGTCAAATTGCTGACTTACTGTCTGCCGTTCTAGAGGATCCATGTTTGGACACTCTGTGGTTTTAGTGTTCTGCTCAAGGCTGAACTAGGAATAGATGGCAGAGCCAAGACTATGGAAATCCCTATGGGATACTAGTAAGAGACACCAGAGTAAAAAAAAAATAAAAAATATTAAAAAGCAAAATCAGTCAATGCTTAGGTATCTAGATGACTTCCAGAAGTAAAGACAGAACACACAGATGGTTAAAACTCAGATACAGATGGAGACACTGAACTTCATGCACCAGTTTAGGAATTCCTAACTATAAAAGGAGGTTAAAAATAATAGCTGATAAACCCAACCTTAGCAAAGGCTTTCAGACCGTTCAACAGACAAATATCTCTCCGCAGAGTGTAGTAAATCTTTAGTCAAGACTACATCAGGTATTATTATTTATTTAGATTATTTAAATTATATTACCTAATGCATAAGTGCAAATACTTCATTCAAATGCCATCCTCTCCTTTTTCCCCTACTCCCTGTATGTTTTCAGTTATATACAATGGACAGCGCTTCAAAAATATACGTCTTCTATATAAAACTGCTAATTATCTGATCAACTGAGATTTAAAAGACTAAGATTAAGCTTTTTAAAAGAATATTCGGAGCATCTCCTGTATGCCAGAGTATATCTGGAAAGAGTGGTTTCCTAAGGGAATTTTATCATCTTCAAGCAATGAGATATTCAGAGTAATATGGTAATAGCCCTAAACTAATTTCTATGACTAATTGTACCGTGAGGGTGGATCCCACTGGAACTACTGAAATTTAATTGGAGAAAAAAAAAACAACAACAAAACAACATGATAAAAACATCCCAAAAATCCTGCTTATGTAAATTCCTTCTGTCAAGAAATAACTCCTATACAAGAAACCTGAACACTATTACTAAAGACCTAAAAAAATGCAAACTAAGTCTCAAATACGGTGAAAACATCTCCTACAAATTCTCTTTCTTTATGCAACAAGAGCTTGAAATGACTGTTCATCTGCCTGCAGCAAAAGAGGTACTTCAGACAAGAAAAAAAAATAAAATGAAAATTGCCTGTGCCCAGTATATGCCAAGCAGTGACTTATTTGTGTTCCCCAGAGGTCAGTACTGGGTCCAGTCTTGTTCAACATCTTCATCAGTGACCTGGATGAAGGGACAGAGTGTACCCTCTGCAAGTTTGCTGATGAGACCAAACTGGGAGGAGTGGCTGACACACCAGAAGGCAGCGCTGCCATCCAGTGAGACACGGACAGGCTGAGAGTTGGGTGGAAGGGAACCTAATGAAGTTCAATGAAGGCAAGTGTAGAGTCCTGCTCTTGGGAAGGAGTAACCCAATGTGCCAGTACAGGTCAAAGGTTGACTTGCTGAAGAGCAGCTCCATGGAGAAGGACCTGCTGGACAACAGGTTACCCATGAGCCAGCTGTGTGCTCTTGTAGCCAAGAAGGCCAATGGTGTCCTGGGGTGCATTAAGAGTACGTCCAGCAGGTAGAGGGAGGTGGTTCTTCTCTGCTCTGCCCTGGTGAGACCATATCTGAAGTACTGTGTCCAGTTCTGAGCTCCCCAGTTCAAGAGAGACAAGGAACTACTGGAGAGAGTTCAGCAGAGGGCTATGAAGATGACTGGGGGACTGGAACATCTCTCATATGAAAAAAAGGCTGAGAGCCCTGGAGCTGTTTAGTCTGGAGGAGAGAAGGCTGAGAGGGGATCTTACTCATGTTTCCAAATCTCTGCAGGGTGGGGGTCAAGTAGAAGGGGCCAGGCTCTTTTCAGTGGTGCCCTGCGACAAGTCAAGGGGCAATGGGCACAAACTGGAACCCAGGAAGTTCCACCTCAACAGGAGAAAAAACTTCTTTCCTGTGAGGGTGACAGAGCCTGGATCAGGCTGCTCAGAGAGGCTGTATAGTTTCCTTCTCTGGAGACTTTCAAAACCCATTTGGACACGTTCCTGTGCAACCTGATGTAGATGAACCTGCTTTAGCAGGGGGCTTGCACTTGGTGATGTCCAGAGGTCCCTTCCAACCCCTACCATTCTGTGATTCTGTGACAGTCACACTGATGTTGAGTAAGTCCGAATCCTTTCCCTTTGGTTAGGGGATAACGCAAATGATGAAATAAATCAGACAGTATACTATAATCACAAGGTAAACCTGAATCTGTCACTACAGTTTCTCTTAGGGTTCCACAGGCAAAGTTATCTCCAGGCCCTCTAGCTGGGCTCAGCAGGTTCATCTGGAGGCAAAAGTGCCTGAAGGAGCAAGGTGGCTGGTTTCAGTGGTGGCATCTCTAGCCTTCACTGACTTTCCAGTCCCAGTTACCAAGAACCCACTGGCAGATGGAGGGCTTTCTGCACAAGGCTTGCATTCCTTCCTCATTCCTCCCTCTTTTGAGCTGAGCAGTTTGGTTCTGAAGGGTAACATCACTGATGACATAGACCTGCTTCTCTCAGAAGCCAACAGAGTATCCTGGGTGAATAAATAGGGGGTTTGACCTGTTGGCTGAAACAAAATTACGTCAGCTACTTCCAAATGCACTTTTCAGCACATAATTAATAACAGTTTTCATCAACTCCATCCCCAAATCAACAAGTATAAACAATCTAATCTAAACACAGATGACAACCAATCAGAACTGTGATGGTCTCAGGCAGCTGCTTAACTTCAAAACCTCTAAGGGAAGCTTCAGAAATAACTACCTGAGAGAACACTGAGAGGACAACGGTGTAGGGAAACAACCCTGGCATCAACAACTAGATGAACTTAGGAGAAGACAAGATTAATATCAAAAATATTCAAGAGAAGCAGCAGTCAACAGTCATGACACAAGATGAGTAGGGTGTGGACAGATAAATTGGCAAGCAAAAGAGAAAGGAAGGTTTGGCCTGGATAAAGCATGACTAGATCAGCTTTGGCTGTGCAGCATGTAGCACGACACGTCCTACAGTGGGACAGACAGCAGGCAGGCACAGGAAAAAAAAAAAGAAAGTCCAGAGTACTGCACCTGTCAGTTGCTGGTATATTTAGATTTATATGCTCTTTGGTGCAGAAGCCTTATTTTTTTTTCCCTCCTCCATGTATTTCTTCAGGAATTAGCAAACAGCTCTTTGACCAGGGTCTTAGAGTCTATCACAATATCCAATTATTTTGCACTGACACAGATGATCACAGCAAAATAAAGAGTATCCACTGAGCGTACACGCTGCACTCCATCTGCGGACAAGTGTCTTAAAAAGTGTTTACCTTATTCTCCACAGTACACCTTAACCTCCTTTTCGCTTGGGCAAAGAGGAGAAGACTCCTTGAAAAAGTCACCATCTGTTCTCAACAGCATTTGAGACTGTAATGACTCATCTGTGTCCTCACCATCCTCAGAGGCCCTTTTTCCCAGATTGATACAGACACTTGTCTACTCTTCGGAGAGGTGAGTAATAAAATGTCTCTCACTCCTCTGAAGTTGTTTTCCATTTCTATGTCTATGGTGTTTTATACTGTAAAATAATGCTGCTCGTTTCAGTAACAGGATCCCAGATCTGTGTCTTTTGGCACTTCACCAGAAGATCAGGATACTAACTGGAAGATGTCACTGTTTGTTGCAGACCTTACCTTTACTGTGTTTGTCAAGCGACTCTGTGAGGAACTGAGTGATGCGGTCGGAAGGAATAGCAAAAGAAATTCCAGCTGTGACCTTCAAGGTGTTAATCCCAATCACTTCCCCATCCTGTTGAGAGACAGCACCCCATTAATTTGCTCCTGAGTGACAGGGTACAGCTCACTGCCTAGCAGTCCATGTTAAAAACCGGCGTAAGAAAATCTGAGTGTTGTAATCACTCAAGAAATAAACATTACTTGTAAGGGAGGATCTGGGCTCTGGTTCACAAGCCATTTCACATTCAACTGTGATGGCCAGAAGGATTACAGTACAGCTTGTTCATCCAAGGACCATCCCACCACCCAGCAAGAGATTCCTGAACAGGCACTGGGAGTCACTACAGCCACAATTCACTGACCTGCAAAAGCAGTCCTGGTTTAAAGTAATCTATTTTGCAGTGCTGGTTTAAAGTAATCTATTTTAAAATACTCAGGTCCCACCTTTGCTGTGCATCCCAGGCTTTACAGTGTGAATGAACAAGCATTACTGCTCCTACCAGATCCTGTTTTCCTCACTGCTCTGTAAATTTTCCTCTGCTCTACGGAGAAATGTTTTTCAAGGGTGTATGACGTAATTTGCATAGTTTGTAGTAGTCTAAGGGTATCTGTCTACCATTAGCTTGAATGACTGGAAGCTGGTATGACCTATGAATCTTCCCTAAAAAATGTTGTTCCTATTTCAAACCAGCTCTTGAAACAAAATAAAACAAACCTCAAATCATCTGGACTTACCAGATTAACCAGAGGTCCTCCAGAGTTGCCGTACTGTAAAAATGACAGAAGGGAACAATAAATTGGTGCTTAGCTGTAGCAAATTCCATTTGCAGTTCAAACACTATTTTGTTTGTAATAAATGAAAGAGAGCAGGTCATTTCTTAGGCAGCACGGAAGACACACTATTGATCATAGAATATTACAGGTAGGTCTTACCCTACGTGTTCACAACTCTTATGATTAGATTTTTTTTTCAGAAATGGGTCTTAAATTGGGAGCAGCAACTTAGCCCTCCAAACAGTCAGACCCTAAGTTTAAGAAGAATCATGAAATAGTTACAAGGAGTATTTAAATTCTTCTAAAGATTGTTAGAACAAGGTTTTGAACTAATTAATGGCTATATAAAGTTATATTTCAGTGAGGAGCACACACAGTTCTTAAGTATTAGTCATTGCTTTGGTTCGTAACAGCATCAGTCTCTCTTCTTCTCCCATGAAGAAGAACACAGTGCTTTACATGTCCGATCACTGCGTATTGCTACGAGGTAGGGACTCCATAAGGATGGATTTAGTGACCACAGACATGCAGCCCTCTCTAGGGAGAGCACACAGCAGCTCTGAGCAGCCTGAAATTGCCTAATACCCAATGGCCTTCAAAAGCAACATCCAACAGAACCACAGGAAATGAGACTTGGGAGAATTTTCTTCCCCATCTTCATGTTGGCTCAACAGGTTTGTTTTTGAGCAAGGCCAGAGTTTTCAAGTGGGTCTACTGAACAGCCAAGAGCAGCAACTTAGCACTCAAAAGAAACAACAGCTAAGTGAGGCGTGACAGCAACCTAAGCCATATAAACTGTTTACTCTTTGATAGCACTGGGCAAACCTTATCCATTCTCAGAAGACTCAAACAGACATTAAAGTTTTTTAAATCAGCTTCAAAGTTCGAGTTGAAACAGAGATCAGTTTCTTACTTTGTCTCTCTTCAGTGATTAGAGGCTACACACTTGATTTTTATGCCTGACTGACACAAAGGAACCAAGATGATTTTTCAGCCTTCCTCAGCACATCACCTTTCATTCACTTGTGGATGTGATAGTGGAAGAAGTTCAGCACAAGCAGTATAGCTCAGTTTAGAAACGTACGGCCCCGTTTTCTCCTGCCCCACGTTCCTGCTGCCCCAGCATTTCTCCAGAGGCAGCTGCATGCACATTCCTGCAGAGAAGTCTTGGCTGAGCCACAGGAATGCTCTGAATAGACCAGCTCTCAAACTCCTCCCATTCTCAGGAGAAAACTAGTGCATTAGCTAAGCACAAAGCATCCCTATGCCAGGGACTAGTTTCATAGTTTGTGGTCTCAGATGGCAAAGCAGTTCAAATATATGGTCATTTTCCTTGCCTCCTTTGCTGTCACTACTCCATTTGGTTGAGCATTATCTGACACACTCTGCTATCCCAGACTAAACTTTCTCATTAGCTTTGGAGGGTAGTGAGTGTCCAAGAATATGCAAGGAAGCAGTCTGATCTTGAGGAATGTGTACAGGCGTGAAGTCAAGAATCTCGTGTTCTAATTCTATCTCTGCCACCAAGTAACCCATTTTGCCTAATTTTTCCTTTTCTCCTCATACAACCGAAGGGAGTAATTCCATTTAAAATGTTGTAAGAGGTTTAGCTCCTGGATCATATAGAAGTTTTTTGAGACAGTTCACTTTTGGGTCATACCTTAGCACAAGAAGTTAATTACCCTCTTTTTTCCCCCCTGCAATTTCTCTCGACAGGTCTTTGACGATAAACTTCCGTGAAGTCCTTTGCGTGAGTAAAACACTAAGTGTTATGACTTATGTCAAATTTGACACTGAGGTCCAGCAAATAAATCCTGAAAATATTTTCCTTTCAATGCCTAACAGATTGAAGCCATAAAATTTCAGGCCATTTTCTCCCTCAGATATGCGTGCAGTGTTCTTTTTAGAAGTTCTGTACACACCCAAGGACTTTATTTAAGCTTGTTGGATCCCTCCAAGATGCTGTAAAGGGAAATTTTTCTCATGTATTTCTAGACAACATGAAGTGCTAGGACCTTCAACTCCAAACTCCGTCTCAAACTTGATGTTATTTTACAAATGATGTTCAAAGGGAAAACAAGAACAACAGCAAAGCAAGCAGCTCTCTCCTTAAATTCTTCTCTGGGTGTCCTGTCATTAAACTGGATCAGATCCTATCAACTTGACTACTCCATCTGGTTCTAATGCATGGAGATGAAAGAAACTTCGGCTCTCTCTGTTCTACAGCTTGCTTGGCCAGTTCAGCTGAACAAGCAGAGAGAGAAATGTGTTGATTTGCTGCTGGTCTGTACAACCACGTGTTACTGCACAAGATCTACAGAACAAGAAGGGTCTGTCAGATGGAACATCTTCACAGCCCATCTCACAGAGGGCAGTTTTATTTATCACACCTTTCACAACACTAAAGCCTGAACACAACTTACAGACACTGCATAGTTTTACTAAAAGAAGAGCCTCTCACTGATTTTGAAGAAAGCTGCTTTTAGTTAGGGGATTCACGTTTCAGAGCACACACTTCCCTGTTGAATAGGTGGGGATTTCAAGTTCCCAGGACTGTGAAGGCCAGCTCCTCACACACCCAGTACTTACATTGATGATAGCATCAGTCTGAATGTAATCCATATCCGAGTCCCGCAGGCCGAGTTCTTTGCCATCTCGCTGAGCGGTGCTGACAATACCTGTGGTCACCGTGTTCTGCAAGGCAAAGGGACTTCCAATCGCCACCACGAATTCTCCTGGCCTCAGATCAGCAGAGTGTCCCAGTAACAACATCGGCAGTTTTTTCTTAAAGCAGAAAGATAGAAATAAGCATTAAGTTTATACCTGAAAATAACCTGCTTGGAAAGATCCAAAACTAGGATCAAAAACCATACACTTCCCATTACATGAATGAGAGAGCCAGTCACTATCACATATCCCAAACTTATGCCCGGTAAAATTAGTATTCTGCAGGCTGTTAATGTCTTAAACTGTTTTCAGAAATAATCTGCTAGCAGTAGCACCTTGAAAATTCATCCAAAATAACCAAGCCAGCAATATTCTGAAAGATTTTCTCATTTTCCAGCAGATTGTTCCCTCCTCCTCCTTGAAATAGCCCACAAACCGGCTTGCTGCTCTCCCGACGTTATGTACCACCTTCCAGTCCAGGTACTGGCACAAAGCTAGAAGGATTTATCAAAACAGCCTGTGACTTCAGGTAAAGGGAGCAGAATCTGGCTACATACTTTTAGCTCTTCCTAGCCCAAAAGACATGCGTTCTAAGACAATAAAAATTTCCAGGCCTGTATTTCAGTACCTTGTTTTCCCCAGATATATCTCCAAGGAATCCCTAAACATCTATTCCAGCCAATCACTCTGGACTAACTGAAACTGAAATAGGGCTTCCAAATTAAATTCATTCATTCATCTGTTTATGCCACTCACTTTAGGGTGAATCTTTATTGTTGCAATATCAGATTTCTTGTCAATGTCTTTGATGGTTGCTTCATAGGTATCTCCATTCTGTAGCTGCACTTTCAGTTGTTGTCTCCCTGATATAGCGTTGGTGCTCGACACCACGTGGGCATTGGTCACAATTAAACCAGAATCAGACATAATAAATCCAGATCCACTGGAAAGAGGGACATTACGACCGAACAGAGGGTGCCTGGACAAAAAGAAAGGAATTTTAATGAAGAACTTGTAAGAGAAGTGTAATTTAAGAGACAACTACATTAGAAATCATTTACCACCCCAAGAAATAAAGCATGTGATGACCAACCAATGTTATGAGCCTTACAAAAGCTACATTAAAAAATAATGACAAATAAAGGAGCCTTTGCTGAAAATTGTGACTGCTTTTAGTCAGCCAGGAAGATAGGAACTGAGGTTTTTCAGGCAACCCATGAGGTGTTCTGGTTTTCAATCCTGTCTTTATAGGCTTCCTTGAAAAGAAGCCAGGTGACATGAAAAAGAAGGAGGAGGAGCCCATCTTATCCCACCAGTTGCTGCTTCTGTACAGGCAGAAAATGATGACAGGAACTAGTAGGGCTGACAAATGGACTGAAAATGGGGAAAAAGGGAAGAAGATGGAACTTTAAAGCTGGACAGAGGAGTAAAGGAAGAGGCGATGTCTCAGAGAATCATGAAGCCCAAGTATAGACTGGCAGGAAAAAGCACATCTGGAAATTGAAAGGACTGAGAATGTGAGGGAAAAGAAATGAAACCCCACTAATGATGGCTGAAACTTGCTGGAAAACAACATTTGCTGCAATATAGACAGTGAAAAGACTTTATAAACTGTTTAAAGTATGATGACTTTGTATGAACTACTGCCGTAATGACCTTAGATTTGTTAGCGGAACAAAAAGTGCCTGGGCAGCAGAAGATGAGAAAGGGTCCACAAAGTTTTCTTCCCTCCAAGATGTGGTCCTTATTTGGAAATTGTTTGAAAGTTCTGGGCTATTCAGCAGGAAAGAATTGGAGCCAATCCCAGGCAGAAGGCAGGATCACAATTAGCACCCAGCAGGCTGCTGGACAAACATTTACTTATAGGGAAAGAATAAACTGTAGTAACTACATATGTAAAGATCCTAAACATCTTCAGCTCTCAAAAATCAGCACGTGCATAAGGCTCAGAAAATCTGATTATCTTGATTTTGCATATTAAAAAGAAAAAGCCTATTAAAATTCACTAATAAATTCTTAAGTCAAAATGAGAGTACTCCAAGCAGAAAGGTATTCAGGTAATGGAGCACATGTCATATTTGCAGTGATTTGTTCTGACAGCAGGTTGGTTTGAGCACTCCAGGTGAAATTTGCCTCCCAGGTTGTTTGGAGTATTCCCTGTTAAACTTGTCAGCTCAGCTCTAGCTTCAGTACACTCAATATTGGTATGTATTGGTCAGCAAACTGAGTACAGGTTTTTTTTTTTTCCTCTCAGAAATCATTTTTGTGTTTAGACAAGTTGCATCTGGTCAACACGCTATGTCTTAATGTTCTCCCTGCCAAAATAACATCACCTCTCACGGAAAGCAGAACAAGCAACATGGAGTTGTTTTTCCAACTTGTTTTCTGGACTTTTTTTTTTGTTGTTGTTAGACTGAGATAATAAACATAATCTAACCTGCAACACATTTTAGTGAAGGCTGAAGAGACCTCCGAAGACGAGATAGGCTTATTTTATGGCAGACAACATGCACTGTATGTAAAGACTGTAAGCCAAACAAAACAGATCTACTAAACAGCAACAAAACACACAAATGGGTGGTTCTCCAGATAAATGAGCCTGCTGTAATGTTTCACAGTATTTTATGAACTTCAACAATTCAAAATGGAAGTTACTACATTGGAAAAAAAAACAACAAAAAAATAAAATCTTTGTAGACGTTGGATAAACACTGTAATTAAAACAAAAAGAATTGAAAGTGTTACCTGAGGAAAAGTTCGATGTGCACCACTGCAGGTGCAATCTTTTCCACCACATCTGCTATGAAGTTGAACTTGTATCTTGGGCTGTTGGACTGTAGGTGACCTATACTAGCAGAAAGAATTGGAATATGTTAATAAGACAATACCCATTTTTACCAACTAGGTGAGAAAAATAGACTTTGAATTGGTCTATTCCTCCTACTGGGACAGTTCCCAAACAGGTATTGGAAAAGAAATCAGAGTCATTAAGCCTGTTCAAAACTTAGCCAGCATTTTGCCTGATCCTGAGAAAATCAAACATCAGCATCACTTGGCTCTAAGTTTTTGGATTTTCTTGGAAGTCTACAAATCTTGTCTGGGGTATTTTTCTCAGGACAATTACTAATTATTATCCAAAAGGCATAGGGCGATAGGACAAGTCAGGTTGGAAGGGACCTCAAGAGGTCTCCAGTTCAACCTCTTGCTCAAAGCTGAATCGGTTACAAAGACAGACCAGGTTTCTTAAAGGCTCTGACCAGTTGGGACTTGTAAACCTCCAGAAACTCTCTGGGAAACTTGTACCACTGCTTCACCATCTTCCAGGAGGTAAAAGGTGTTCTTATACCTAGTCTGAACATCTCTTACCGAGACTTGTGTTTCAACTCATGCCCACTGTCTCTCATCTTCCCACTAAGCCCCACTGTAAAAAGCCTGGCTCCACCTTCCCGATAATTTCCTCCTGAGTACAGGAAGGCTGCTATGAGGTCCTCCTGAAGCTTCTTCTCACAGGAAATATGTCCAGCCTCCCCAGCCATCTCTGTGACCTTCTTCGAAGCTCACTGCAGTCGTCAATGCCTTTCTTGTACTGAGAAGTCCCAAACTGGATGCAGTGTTCCAGGTGAGGCCTAAGGAATCTAGCTGCAGCATTTGGGCTCCACACTTAGAACCCACGTTAGGATTTTTCAAAGCAGACCCATTAGAAACCTACTGTAAATAATCTTTGCACCTAAGAAGTTCTGCAAATTCCCATTTCAGCTGTTACAAGCAGCTGGGCTGAAGAGCAGCAGTACATACAGCGCGTGGAATGAAGATCTTCCAGGGGGAAGAACACCCACAGCATCTTCTCATGGCACAATATCCTGGGTTCTAACATCACAAAGTTGTAACGCTGCTTGTGCTGGAATGTCACGCTTACCTGCAGTCCCTGATGGGGATGTATCACCGCATGGTAAACACTGGGGGAGTGGGACACTTAGGGAAGCGATCGTGCCCCTGTACTTGGTTCAGAGAAGGGCGACCAAGCTGGTGAAGGGTCTGGAGAACAAGTCCTGTGAGGAGCAACTGAGGGAACTGAAATTGGAATTGTTTAGCTTGGAGAAGAGGAGGCTGACGGGAGACCTCCTCGCTCTCTACAACTACCTTAAAGGCAGTTGTAATGAGGTGGGTGCAGCCTCTTCTCTCAAGTAATTAATGACAGGACTAGAGGAAATGGCCTGAAGTTGCACCAGGGCAGGTTTACGTGAGATATTAGTTAGAATTTTTTTACTGAAAGAGTAGAACAGGCTGCCCAGGGAGGTGGTGGAGTCACCATCCCTGGAGAAGATCAAAATGCATGTAGAGGAGGCACTTCAGGACATGCTCTAGTGGGACGGTGAGGGGGTTTTTGTGTTTTGTGGCTTTTTTGTTGTTATGGTTTGTTTTTTTCTGGGCTGACGGTTGGACACGGTGAACTTAGAGGTCTTTTCCAACCGTGACAATTCTGTGATATGACAAGAGACATATAACACCCCTCAAATAGCAATCTTCACATCCTCATGCTTTGAAATTAACTATGGGATCTAGAGAAGTGAGTAAACAAGTTGTAATCACATACAGCAATAACGTGGGTTGGTTTGGTTTTTTTTGCATTTCTCAAATCCAGTGCACCAGCACACTTCATCCCAGGAGATACAATTTTTTTCCTGCTATTTAGTCAAGAGGGAGAAGCTCTAAGCCCTAATTTCTAAACCAACTCTTCGGAAGCGACACTTTGCGCCATCAGGATTTGCTCAACTCCTGCTGAAGGATGAAATTATTCCAACAGGAGCTCTTGCACACCACGTCCACGCCTGGTTTTAAGAGTTCTAGAGTCGCCTATTTCTAGATCACATAACATAGTAATATGTTCAGATACAGTTTCTGTCTTTTGAGAGTATGTATTTTTCTTTCATCAGAAATCTGATGAAGAAAAGTAGGTAGGAGGCATCAGACAAAAAGGAAAGATACACAGGAAAGAAAGGAGAGTACTAAAAATGTATGAGAACTCTGTGTAGTTCTTAACTCAAGGACCATTTCCACCAATCCTTATGTACAGGTGTTTTACTCACCATTAAACCTTGTAACTTTCTAAATTTAAAGAGAAATTACAGCACAGTCTAACCTATTTATAAAAAAGTTGTCTCACTGGTCAATTCTATTCTTTGAATGAACTCATAAGAGACTGGGTGACATAGAACTAGTTATAGTTCCCATAGTCTCTCAGAAAGCTTTCACAATAAAGAACATAAAGTCAGAAGGTGAGAGGCTTTATGTTATTACCACAGTATCCGAAAGACCTGAAGCAAAGGCAGGAACTTACAGAATGAACCCAACAATGGTACCAAGGAAGAAAGTATTGAAGAAACCAGATCAAGACAATTAGGCATTTCTCCACAGTTCTTTTTTTCCTGTAACTGGACATGGGCTTTACTTCTGAGGGGAAAGAAACCCTGCTTACATTTAGCAAGATAAATTTATATGCTACGGTATAAACAGAAGGAACAACTTGGCAGGAGCAGATTCAGTCTATTCTTTTTCATGTACCTTCTCACGCACTCTGAAAAAAATCCCTCTAACCAACTGAACATGGTTGTTCCAGTGCTTAGCTTAAGAGAGACACTGCAAACAGGAATCACGGAGGACAGGCAGATGTAAGCACAATACACTGTTATTTATTTTCCTTACTGGGCCACTGAAAATTAATCTTGCCTTCATTTCCTAAGCAGTTGCCTGATTATGCAGGAGAGCCTTTGCAGTCTACTCACATGACTTTGAGTGCTCATGTCCACAGAAGTGGTCACTGACAGGATCTAACATCAGCAGCACATTTATCTCCAGAGGCCAATGGCACNGCATCCTCCTCTGCTTTCGGCCGTGTACAATACTGGATTTAGTTGCCCTGGCTCGCATGGAGCTGTGCTGATTTACACCACCTGAAAGCCTGCATTCACCATGCTTTCCTCCCCCAGTTCTCTGCTAGCTCATCAGCTGAGGGTCTAGGCAACTGGTTTTCATAGATGTGGAGTCATTTCACAGAATCACAGAATATTAGGGGCTGGAAGGGGCCTCGGAAGATCATCGAGTCCAACCGCCCTGCCAGAGTAGAAACCTAGAGTAGATCACACAGCAGCGCGTCCAGGCAGGTTTTGAATGTCAGGAGTGTCAGGAGGACGGAGCCAGGCTCTTCTCGGTGGCACCCAATGACAGGACAAGGGGCAATGGGTGCAAACTGGAGCAGAGGAGGTTCCGTTTAAACACAAGGAAACACTTTTTCACAGAGAAGGAGACACCACCACCTCCCTGGGCAGCCTGGTCCAGGCTCTGTCACCCTCACTGTGAAAAAGTGTTTCCTTGTGTTTACACGGAACCTCCTCTGCTCCAGTTTGCACCCATTGCCCCTTGTCCTGTCATTGGGTGCCACCGAGAAGAGCCTGGCTCCGTCCTCCTGACACTCCTGACATTCAAAACCTGCCTGGACGCGCTGCTGTGTGATCTACTCTAGGATCCTGCTCTGGCAGGGCAGTTGGACTCAATGATCTTCCGAGGTCCCTTCCAGCCCCTAATATTCCGTGTTTCTGTGAAATGACTCCACATCTATGAAAGCCAGTTGCCTAGACCCTCAGCTGATGAGCTAGCAGAGAACTGGGGGAGGAAAGCATGGTGAATGCAGGCTTTCAGGTGGTGTAAATCAGCACAGCTCCATGCGAGCCAGGGCAACTAAATCCAGTATTGTACACGGCCGAAAGCAGAGGAGGATGCCTGCCAAAGAGCTCAGTTTTGCAGCACTCCTGATTAGCCACCAGGGAAACATCATGGGTGGCGGTGGCTTTCCAGGTTAGGCACAGAGAAGTCTCAAAGAGGGAGCACATGAATGTAAACGTGGAAAAAGCCGAAGAAAATTAAATGCAGCAATACAGAGAGGAGGCTGTAAAACTGAAGCAAAGCTTGTCTTCCTTCTAACACCATAGTGAAAACATTTCTCAGTTTGAGCAGAAGTCCAGAACCTCTCTGCTGGGGTCAGGAGACACGAATACTCAAACCTGAAGGTGAATCCAAATTTCCCTTTAAATATATAGTGCAATCTGAAACACAGGAGGATCAAGAACAACAGACATGCAAACTTTGTAAGAAAGGTGTAGCTGAAGATGTACCGGCCTGATTAGAGCTGAGCTGTTCTGACTGTTGTCTGGTGAGAACTAAACGCTGATAAGAACTGACTCAGAAAGCTGAGGTGCCACCATAGAAACTGATCTTTCTTGAATCGTTTTCTGCAAGCTGGAAGCGATAAGAACCTTTAAACACATTGTATGAGATGTCAGGATTTCAAACTGTGGACTTGTAAGATCTAACTGCAAACTAACATTTACTCTCCCTATTTAAGGGAACTGAAATGTTGGTTGCTGTTAACAACATTTTAGTGCATAATTATTGAACTGCTGGTTTTCATCAGAAATTCTCAATGTATTTTAAAAGGCAGGAATGGCAGCCTGAGAAACCAGAGAAGGAAGCAACATCCAACATTGTATAATTGTTTAACGCTGTATTAATTGTATAATGTTACCCTGAAAACAGGGGTTACAACTGTAGCAGTAAAATAAGGGTTTTATGGCAGACCTTCCATCTACCTTTTAATTTGCACTAGTTGGTAGATAGTAGCTGTTACTACTGTTCTTAGCACAACATAAAAGTAAACATGTCTCTCTCTCTTTCTCCCCACCAGCCCCTCTGCTACTCACTGCAATTTCATGAAGCTCTCAGACCTCTGCTGTAGAGTGAATGTCAAAGCTCTTGAGTTTACAGCAGCTTTGTGTATTTTGACCTACTGACCTACCAAAATTTGCCACACATTTTTTCCAAAGGTCTCTCAATAACATCCATTATTTTCCACGCTATTACTGCATGTTCAAAATCATTTCACGCTAATCAAAGCTAATGTATCTGGGCAAAAAGCCATCATTTAATCCTATTAACTACCTGTTGGATAACCAAAGGTGCTGCAACCTGGCTGGACTTAAAGCCAAACCAAAATTCCTACTGTATGAATCTTTAGCTGTCTACTCGTTTCCAAAGGACTAGATTTTCCCAATCTGCTCCACAGCCACAAACCCCCCAGATTTGGATGTAAATGCATAAACTGGAATTTAAAAGTGTTCATCCTATTCTGTAAAATGTGATCTCACGTTTCCAGTTCCACCAGCTCCAACTACATTGGACTTACACGGCTAAAGCCGAGTGCCTGTCAGGTAGGAGTATCCTTACTAACAACTTAAGACTTTTCCTGGGTAGTGGTGTTATCTACAGGCTATGAGTTCATTTAACAGTGTTTTATTTACTTTCTTGCAGAGGCAACAGACCCACTCCAATCTCCTTAACACTGCTGCAAATCAGT
Source organism: Baryphthengus martii (assembly GCA_013396935.1). Classification (NCBI taxonomy): domain Eukaryota; kingdom Metazoa; phylum Chordata; class Aves; order Coraciiformes; family Momotidae; genus Baryphthengus; species Baryphthengus martii. The sequence continues at coordinate 83,490 of VWZK01013011.1, read as the reverse complement.
AGAGATTTGTAAAATTAATTTCATCAATAAATGAATTAATTTAATCAAACAATGTGTAGAATTGACCTCGGATGAAGAGAACTGGAAAAAAAGTTTCTGCAGAAATAAATCATCTTCATCCCACTGAAGACAAGAAAGTTAGACCAATTTACATTTGCAAAAGACTGAAAGTTTTTTAATATCTGCCAACTTACTCCCCACAGAATGAAATCAAATTAATTTCAATGCTTTCTTGAAGACAATACATTGTATTAAAATCCACAATTTTATATTCAATTAAGAATTTGCGAGCCTGGGAAACTCATTCTTCTAAGGCTTTCCCTCCCCATCCCCCTTTTAAAACCAGCTTCAGAAAAGATCTGTGTGTTCAGCAAAATTATTATGTCTAAGGGAGGACTGCAACCTGGCAGATCTGATCACCAGGGATAACCACTGTCCCTACTGTGCTTTCATGGAAAGAAATGAAAGACAAATAAAAGATTATAACGTCTCTGCTTCAAAAACAGAAACATCTGCTGGAAACGTAGGTTCACGGGCAGCTTTTCTGATGAATTCAGCATCAAGATCAAGTTGCATAGCTGTGCACTGACCATAAAGCCTTGGTGAGTTTAATGCCACATTATGGTTCAGGCAACTTGTTTATACAGTGGATGTCCACCGGGCACAGATGAAAACAATTTGGTGAACCAACACCAAAGTGGCTTTTTTTGTGCGTGCAGTGCAGCAGTCGGAACAGCCAGACGGAGCCGGACGGCACAAGCCCTCCAGCACAGACACCTCTTTGACTTCAGATGCTTGTTATTCCTCATTCCCAAGTGAATCTCATCAGGAGATGCAATGAGAGTATCTCTTCCCTGACAGTTATCCTATATAAAGCAGTGAGGTGCTATACCCTGAATTATAGACCGAACACTGTACAATATTCATCCTCACCTGCAGGAATTCAAGCTAAACTCGGCCATAAAGGAAAACAATCAGTAAAGGAATGGGATTGGAGTTTGTGTTTCCAGCCAATACCTTGCAGCACATTTTCCTAAATACAGCAGCCAAAAGGCTTTGAGGACAATAACACCAGCAGGAGACTTCAGGATCTCTTACTGGGCCAGTTTGTCAGAACTGCAAGTAGTGATATGCTCAGTTGTTCCCGTCTCCAAGGTTCTGTAGAGGCACACTCCAAACACCCCAACAGAGCTGTATACAGCGCTTCTGCTCATGCATTAACTGTATTTCAAACATTTCTTCCAGAGAACTGAACTTTTAGGCTCATATCTCACAAAGATTTGACTGACTTGGGTGAGGCTTTACATCAGGACCACTTTCTGAGAGTGACTTCAGTCAAACAACGCAGAGGACAGAACTTCTGAGGCAGAACCCAGCAAAGAATCCGCTTCAAAGCCAACATATTTCTTCTCTGGAACTTTTTTCCTCAAAGCTTTTCTAATCAATCTTTTTGTTCTCCTTGTTGCACTGACAAACCAGCATTTTTAAAGAAATAATTTTTTGGTTCTGCATCCTAGGTGAGAAAAATACAAATCCTTCGACATCAGAACTGTCTTCACAGAAGGAATCAGCCAAATAACATTGCAGGGGATTATTAACTGCACTAAGAAAGCTGGACAGAGAGATCATCAAGAGCTGCTTCAGAAAGGAAAAACTTGGCTGCTTCAGAAAATTCCTATATATTAAGATACCTAGCGTTGAAGAGGGAAAAAAAATATTTGTAGCATGCAGTTTAAATTTTTTGAGGGGTTCTGCAGACTGTTCCTCTTAGTAGCTCAGAGAAGCCCATGGGTCTGCTCGCTCAGATGCATAGGACCAGAAGTTTTCAGGGCACAGGCATATTGAAGAACATTAAAGACAGTTCCTGGATCTCCACACAGCACACACCCCCTTGACTACACTGTGTTTAGAACCTGCAACTCGCCATGCTGTTCTTCGAGCTAATCTGAGATTTAATAAGGAAAAAAATATTTTAAATTCTGTCAGTTTTGGAATTATCATCCAGTCATCCTGAGCACCTTTTTCCTCCCTTCCTTCCTGAATCCTACTATCCTTTACTACTCTTTTTTTCATGCAACCTCCTTCACCAGACTTTCTGTCACTAGGAAACCATAGCTGAGTCTTCTCAGGTTATTTCACTTTATCACAGCCAGAATCTAACTCAGCATCAAGACAAGCAACTAAAATTGGACCGTAGACTCTTCAAAAGCTGCTCCTCAGGGTCACTGAAAATAGCCTAAGTCACTCCAAGTAAGGCTGCCATTATCTGAGATCATTTTTATACATGTCTAGTTAAGTAAAACTGGATTTACTGCATAACTAGCCTTCAAACTGAGTCATCTGAGACCACATTTCTTTCAAGAACAGTGAAAAGAGAGAAACTCAATAGTAATTTTAAACTGTCAACTTCCTTCTAAGCTTCTCATTATAGCCACTGCATGGTATTGTTAAAAAAAAAAACAAACAACCCAAAACATAATTGAGTTCTATTCCTGGCTCAACCACCAACTCATTCTGACCTTGGGCAAGACACTTGGTTTCTTTGAGCTTCAGTTTGTGCAGCTGGAGAATTGAGTATAAAAAAAAAATAAAAATTAAAACTTAACAGAGAACCAGATGCTTCATCTAAGCTGAGGTTTTCTGCGACAAAAAACAAAGCCATAACAAAGTGAACACTAAAATAGTTGCTTGAAAAAAGAATGTTACCTCTACACCTCACAGCTTCAAATTCCTAAGCCTATTAACAGTAGTTTCAGGAGGATTCCTTAAAGAAAATGTCATATATACCACAGCTCAAGCACTCGGGAAGCCCTTAGATGCAGGCTGGCTCACTCATCCAGGTTAAGATTGTGATTATTTCATGTGGATCAGTTCCAACCACGTACTAGGAGTACTAAAGTTCATGGAAGCTGATGTGAAAAAAAGCAACTTATAACTACAAAACACTGGAGAGACCGATCATTGCGGCTCCAGGCTGGCATCTAGAGCAATTCTTGGCTCTGGCAAGATTCTCCTAAAGGAACTCCAAGAATATCCTTAGACCTCCTCCCTCTCTACGCCACCCTTTACATTCTCTCAAGAGCAGGATATATGAAAGATCCCCTATTCACAGAAAGACTACAACAGGAGCTCTTTTTCCCCTTCTCCCCCTGACACATCCCAATAATTTTGGCAAGTTTGCTATCTCTGAATAAACAGGATGGTTAGTGGTTCACCTGACATAATGCAGGCTTTAAAACTCCATTATGCATATGGCTTTTCTTTCCAGGAATGCTGTGAGAAAGGTAACAGAAGCAAACCCTTAAAATCACCTATCAGCAAGTACATGAAAAGACATTAGCAGCATTAACGCTCCCAGAAAGTGACCCATTTTAAGATTAAAAAAACCCACAACAAACTACCAACTTAAGTGATAATTGAACTTTCTAAAGTTAAACCATCAAGCCTGAAGTTGCCACAGCGTATCACAGGATCGGAGCAAAGACCTTAGGACATTACTGCAAACAGAAGACCATTCGATAGCCTGAGTGTCAACATTTTAAACTGCAAAGCAGGTTCACAAGCAGCATTTCCCACTGTAGGTGCTACAACAAACAACAAAACTTCTTGTGGGGAAAAAACACAGAACGGGCAAAAGACTATGCTTTAGGCCCTCTATATACTAGTTGGTGCTTTTCCTGCCCTGTTTGAGCCCAAAGGCTTCCAGAGGCACTTTCTGCCCAGAGATGCCTGTCAGGTAAATCCAATTAACATCCCACACGTCTCCAAGGAAGGTCCCAGAGCACAAGTATTAAGGGTTCCCAGCTCTTCTTGTGCAAGCCACAGTGCAAGGGATCTATGGTGCAACCTGCACGGGCAACATCCTCAAAACCCCTTGGCAGTGAATGTCGATATTGCAAAACGAACCCAACACTGGGAGGATGAGACCAAGCTGGTACCACTGCCTTGCCTGGAGAAGGTGCAATGGCTGAGGACCCAATCGATGTCCTATCCTGACAGCCCAACTACCTCCACCCAACTCCCATCCGTGCTGCCCAGAGCACTGACTCGCTCACACCAGCGACGTGCACAACACTGAGGTGTCCACGGCCACCCTACCGAGGGGAAACCTTCCAAACCTCAGCCCAAGGCTTCTGAACGCCAAGTGAGGTTCGAGGAGGAGGATTTTGCAGGTTCAGAAAGGACCTGAGCACCCTCCCCCCACGCTCCAGAGCCTGCTGGCAGCCAGGTGAGTCGCCTCGCCCCCTGGCCGCCCAAGTCTTCCCGGGTCACTAAAACTCATGAGTGATTTTTCTCGCACGCCCCGAACAACCCACCCGCCCGCCGCCCTCTGCCTCTCGGGCAGCTCCCGCCATGCTCCTACCCGATTCACAGGCTCCCTTCTGGACCTGGG